>OY735232.1:15351792-15776792 GCA_963457665.1 Thysanoteuthis rhombus | reverse complement strand
GAATTGAACCATTCAACGGTTGAAAATAGATAGATAGATAGATAGATAGATAGATAGATAGATAGATAGATGGATAGATAGATAGATAGATAGATAGATACGAACAAACTGAGAAACGAACAGACTGAAATAGATAAATAGATAGATATGAACAGATAAATGTATAGATAGATAGATAGATAGATAGATAGATAGATAGATAGATAGATAGATAGATAGATAGAAAGATGCGAACAAGCTGAGAAACGAACAGACTAAAATGGATAAATAGATATGAACAGATAAATGTATAGATAGATAGATAGATAGATAGATAGATAGATATGAACGATGGTAGATGGATAGATATGAACGATCGATAGATAGATAGATAGATAGATAGATAGATAGATAGATAGATAGATAGATAGATGGATGGATGGATAGATAGATAGATACGAACAAACTGAGAAACGAACATACTGAAATAGATAAATAGATAGATATGAACAGATAAATGTATAGATAGATAGATAGATAGATAGATAGATAGATAGATATGAACAATGGTAGATGGATAGATATGAACGATAGATAGATAGATAGAGAGAGAGAGAGAGAGAGAGAGAGAGAAAGGGAGATAGAAACTGAGCCCAAAAGAGCAAGCGACAATGTCAAAAGAGCTAGGTAATTGGGGGTCGATCTGCAATGTAAGTTTATGCTAAATTTATCCAATAATTTGTATCCTCAACAAAAGGTGAAAGAAATAACTTATTCATTGATTACTTTTTTCCAATGTTTTAATTGATCGCCACAAACAAGGCACGCTGCCAAAAAGACATTAGTAGCGTAAGAGTCTCAATTGAGAGACTAACCAGACATGTTCTGTTTTTGTTTTGTTTTTTTGATTGTTCACATGAATACTTGTAGATATGTATGACTTAAAGACTCTTAACAGCAGGGTTTCGGACAGTACGGAAAATGAGATAACCCAACTAATCAAGGTATACCCTTATCATCAACTTTCCTCAAGCTCTTTTGTGGATAGCTCTTACGTGGCTAGCTTTTTGCTCATCATCTGAATAATTACCTTATTATGCACCGACAACACTGAACATCACACTGAGGCAACCCAAGAAAGTTCCCTTCCGTGATAATTTCAGCTCTGCGGAATAATCCCCGTGGGGTAATGGGTCAGAGCTGATTCCAAACTCACTGGGTGGCAAAAAGTAATTTCCCTGCAAAAAATGAAAGAAAGAAAGAAAATCGGTCAATCTTTTAACTTTTAAAACTGTGCAGTATTTTTTCAATTCAATAAATTGTTCGGACATCTTCATTGACATGTCAACGATCAAGGCAATGATCTTAAAAATTTGTTTCAACACGTCCTGTGTCAAAGGATGTTAATTATGTAACGTCTCCTTTTTGAATGTCGTACCTTATCTTCATTTCGTACACGGCTTACTTCTGATTTATACACATACTTGGCAAACCAAATATGTACAAACCTAACTACAGATATGAAGCTGAATCAAAGAACTCAACAACTTTCGATGTTTACTTTAGCATAAGAATTAGACATGTATCTATTAATTTACTAATGTTTGGTTTGTAAATTGACATGGTGACAGCAAAGAAATGAACCCTTGGAGCCACCAACACTCATATGATAAGGGTAAATAAAATGTGTTGTAAAAACTGGAATCATTTGAGGCTACCAAGCCAACCGGGAAAGACAACCAAAATATTTTAAGTTAATGTTTGATTTTTATATTCCCATCAAGGGATCCGAGTAGAAAATGTCTTCGGAATATTTCAACATTAGTTATTCCCTGTGAAAATATAATGAATATATTTGAATTTCTGTGAGATAGGTTTTCCTGAAAAAAGAAATATATATTTATTGAGGGGACAGAGGCTAGTTGGACTCCGGAGTAAGTCGGACTGCAAGCTTGTATTTGAAGCCTACGAGGTTTTCAGTAATTTTAGGCACATGGCAAATTCACACTGCTTTCTTGCATCGGAAACCTGTTGCATACATGTTTCAAACTAGTGAAAACTGATTTTGATCATTAAAAGTAAACTTAAGAAGATTTGTTCGGGTTTTAGCGCCCCCTACTCTTTTAGTTAGGAACTAAAAACGAAATTCTTCTTTTAGTTAGATATCAAAAACGTCACTTCCGACGATGACCCCTATAAAACCCCTGGATGCAGATGGTCCAATGCTCATTGGTGCCAGGATCCTTAGCTGGTCATGCTTCTGGCCCTGGCCTTTGTGGCCGGCTACTCTTCCTCTCTCTTTCTTTCTCCCTAAGATCGTTATCATTTCGCTGACCCACTGGCCGATCCGATCTCAACCATTCTTCCTCCGTGACCTATCTCAGTATAAACTTTGCCCATTTCACTTCACCGATATCGAGCCTCATACATACGCACAGCCTCGTAGCTACGCCACCGTGTCTTCACAACATGCTCCAAACGCATATCACCTCTCACTCTCGTGAACGAAATGGCAACGCTTTTTTTTATTATCCGATAGTCACGATATTCTTACCTAAACATCCTTACGCATGGATAAAACTCCATGTTCTCTGTCTTTCATTGTCTGTTCGTCGAGAGTCTATCAGCGTTAGAGAATAGCCTCCAAGTTAACTCACTTACTTTGCAGTAAGGCTCGCACACTGAACCTGGTTTCAACGTATTATCTTGGAGCGATCCAACCATACTGAATCCTAGCAATTCAGACAAACTCCGCTTCGACACCGATGCCAATACTATCAAGACATGAAAGCTCCCACCTATTGCCATCTCTTCTTCTTCTCTTCTCCTAACATTACTTCTCACGATCGATCGTATTAAGGTTATCCTTACATGTACCTCCTCTTCATTCTTGTATTAAACGTACGTCTTTTGTCTGACCAAAATTTTTGTATGTGTTCCTTCCACTTTTTGTTTCATCAATGCGCGTCCAACTTGATACTTGGTACGCATTCCTTTCTCTTCGTACAGCATCCTCTCCCCCTATACATCTACAGGGCTGCACGCACACTACAATCAAACCATGAGGATTTCGAATACCTCGTTCCTCAAACATGCCTTCACGCTGTTCATTTTAATGCCATAAGCGTCACACCACATAAGGATCATGTGTCAGGGCTAAATGGAATCAGCCAGACTTACTGTATATCAAAGGTATTGTTGGGGAAAGTTGGTCTCTTTGTCATGGAGCAATTTGCCCCTTGTCTGTTTTTGCAGGGCGTGATATGTACCTCAGTTTTATTTCATTAGAATTAAAGATGTGTTCTAATGGACTGTAATAAAGACTTCTCTTTCCTTTTTAAAAAAATCATCTTTTACATACATTTTTCTACATTTTTTGTCATACAGTATTAGATTAATGGCAAAGCGTTATTTTCTTTTCTTATTGTGTTCAAAAAGAATCCCAATGATTCAGCGTAACATACTATCATCACCATTTATGGGCCCTGGGAACCCTCAAAAATGTTTCCTATATAAATAGTTAATAATCTCTTCATCATTTTATGATATCTCGGCTTCCAAAACGTTTTTCATGAGCATCTTCTATTTTTGTATAAGGAAAACCTGTATTTGTGAAGTGGGAAGCTAAAAGTAATATCAGGTTTAATCTTCTGAAAGTCGCTTCAAAAAAAGTATGAGATGTTCACAATTCTTACCTTTTTAAAGGGACACTTGCAAGGAATTTTATGTTGGGTCAGTGGATCTGGACAATGGGTTATTTGAGATAATAGGGCACAGACATCATCGTAATGACAGGACCCTACGTGGTCGATACAAGGAATTTCGACATGAATTGGTCCAATTTTTTTCTTTGCCACCACATCAGCCTGAAATTTAGAGAAATAATATATACAAATGGATAGAAAAAGGTAAACGAGCTGAGATAGATAGATATGAACAGACATAAATGCATAGATGTGAACAGACTCAGATAGATAGATAGATAGATAGATAGAGACATACATACATACATACATACATACATATGAATAGACAGATTGATAAACAGATGCGAACAGTCTCTGATAGATAGATAGATAGATAGATAGATAGATAGATAGATAGATAGATAGGAGCAGATTCAGATATATAAACAGACAGATATTAAATAGCTTTTGTGATGTCATATTTTTCATTGGGAACCCAGCTTCAGGTGCCGGGTTCATTGACCAAAAATGGGATTCTAAAATCATTATTTACAAATTGTTATTGCAATTCCATTTTTAAGAAATGTTACCTGACAGCAAAACTATGAGGAAAGGAACAAAATTAATAAAGACAATGCAATACGGTGAAAAAAAAATTGTTTTTCCAATACTTCAGAGACAAAGTCAAAAAAACTAACACTGGACTCCTGCTTTATCAACGTTAAAGCCACCAATATGTAGGATTACCAAATATTCGGCCTTCTACATATATATATGATGATGATGACGGACTCTACCGTCGATTTCGACGTATGAGGGTTCCACAAAGTGGAACGACCCAGTCACTGAATTATAGTGAAGGCAGCTGACTAGACTACAGTATATATATATATATATATATATATATATATATATATATATATATATATATATATATATATATATATATATATATATATATATATATATATATATATATATATATATATATATATATATATATCGTAGCAGTATATGCTCCAAAAATTATTTGTTCTTTTTTAAAGCAAAACAAACTGTACTTTTCCAGGAATAAAATTAACCAGGTAAAAGTTATGGCCCTTGCACCAATTACAAAGGCAAATACAAGTTGAAGGATTGATCAGTAAGAAAATGATAAGTCAAGATTCGTTTGAAATGATAAAGGTAACTTTTTATGACAAGAATGAAAAGGAATTACACAAAGAGGAAACCCAGGAAACCCAGGTATGAAAGTTTTGATTTCTAATAGATAGGTCTTATATAGATCGAGTAGCTGTGGGAACGAAGCTTAAGCATGCTGACAATCGAAATAGATATTGTTAGTACACCTTCATATTTGTTATATCAAGGAAGTAGTTCTAAAGAGAGAAGATCAAAGCAATTGTATATATAGCCACAAAGCTACGTTAGTTTCTAAGGAGACTTGGGCTAATTAGGAAGATACTTTCCGAAGAGAGATGTCCTTGAATAGATGGAAGAATCGAAGGAGAGCGAAAGGAAGGGAAAAGAATGGTCAGATGTTACCTCCAAAGAGTGCTGGAACAAAGAGAGTTAATTTTCGCACCTCTTTGATTTTTTCCAGATTTCTGCCAGCACCAACAGTAGCGGTCTTGCAGCCACCAGAAGGGTCCAATAACCTAGGGCAGACAATTTGTCTGCTTACAGGAATCTTAGATTTATCACGATCTCAGCTGTAGAGTATAGGGGTCACCACAGACAGTGTAGGAAGTGACTTTTAGATACCTAGCTAAAAGCAGGGTTTCGTATCTAATTCTCAAGTATAAGGTTCACTTCACCATCTTTGCTTTCATAAACATTGCATTGTATAAATTGTTTTCTAGAGTCATGTCAACTGACTTGAGTGAAGTTAATGAAAGACCAGAATCTCTACACTGATTTTTTTTTGTTTTTTGTTGTTTGTTTGTTTTTTCTTTTGAGAACTTTATATAGTATAAATAACTGCTATTAAATAAATATAAACATTTTCTGCTGGTTTTTATACAATTTTTTACTTGCCAAGTCATTATACAAAATGTTTATATGTACAATATGATATCATACACATGTGGGCCATGGACAAAATTGAATTTAAACTCAGAAGTGAAACATTACAAAAAAAGGAATTGCTGATCCCTGACATGAGCAGACCAATACGAACAGACATAGATTGACAGATTGATAGATAGATAGATGTAAACTGTCATTGGCAGATAGATAGATAGATGTAAACTGACATTGACAAATAGATAGATAGATGTAAACTGTCATTGGCAGATAGATAGATAGATGTAAACTGACATTGACAAATAGATAGATAGATGTAAACTGACATTGGCAGATAGATTGATAGATGTAAACTGACATTGGCAGATAGATAGATAGATGTAAACTGACATTGGCAGATAGATTGATAGATGTAAACTGACATTGGCAGATAGATAGATAGATGTAAACTGACATTGGCAGATAGATAGATGGATGTAAACTATCATTGAAAAATAGATAGATGGATGTAAACTGTCATTGAAAAATAGATAGATGGCTGTAAACTGACATTGACAAATAGATAGATAGATGTAAACTGACATTGGCAGATAGATAAATAAATGTAAACTGTCATTGACAAATAGATAGATGGATGTAAACTGTAATTGAAAAATAGATAGATGGCTGTAAACTGACATTGACAAATATATAGATAGATGTAAACTGACATTGGCAGATAGATAAATAAATGTAAACTGTCATTGACAAATAGATAGATGGCTGTAAACTGACATTGACAAATAGATAGATAGATGTAAACTGTCATTGGCAGATAGATAGATAGATGTAAACTGACATTGACAAATAGATAGATAGGTGTAAACTGACATTGACAAATAGATAGATAGATGTAAACTGACATTGACAAATAGATAGATAGATGTAAACTGTCATTGGCAGATAGATAGATGGAAACGGGCATTGACAAATAGATAGATAGATGTAAACTGACATTGACAAATAGATAGATAGATATAAACTGACATTGGCAGATAGATAGATGTAAACTGACATTGGCAGATAGATAGATATAAACTGACATTGGCAGATAGATATATAGATGTAAACTGACATTGTCAGATAGATAGATAGATAGATGCGAACATAGATAGATAAAGATAACTTTTCCTCTCGACCATTGTGTATTGAACATAATATAAATTTATTAATGAGAGACAGAGAGAGACAGAGAGAGAGAGACAGACAGAGAGAGAGAGAGAGAGAGAGAGAGATGCTACTCACCGAGATGCTATCGGAGTAATCGTTGGCAATGCTAAGGTTGAAAGCAACATTGATGATTCCAGGTAGAACGACAGGATCTGGAGTAACTTTAAGGTCGTTCACTTTCACTGTTGAAGAAGAGTTGCCACAGTCTTTCCAGCTAAATGCACCGAGCCGTTTGTTGGGATCCATTCCCTGAAAAAACAAACACAATTTATGATCACGGTAATATATGAGTTTTTTCATTTATAAAATGTCGTTATCTAGATATCTGGACAAAAATCTTTCGAGTATTTTTTGCCTGAGCAATGAGGTACCCCACTGGACCCCTGAATCTTTGGCTGATAAAGTAATTTATATCATTATTATTAATCGTCGTCTTTATTTTTTAGTAGATTTTCATCGCAATTTTTACCCAGACTGACTTCCCTTCGGCAGTGAGTAAAAGGCATTGTTTGAAAATAAAATACAAGCTTTAGGTGAGATTCGAATTCACATCCTTCTGGAAGTTAGGTATACGCCCTGCTTCTCTATCAATAAGGCTTATTCTTCATTTCCGATCAATATATATATATATATATATATATATATATGCACACATATTCACACACACACACACACACACACACATATATATATATATATACGTATTATACTAAAAATCGCAGAGAGCCGTACTATCCAGAGATTATGTGCTAAAAGCTACAGATAGCCATACTGTCATTCGAAGGAACGATAGAACTCTGTAGCCAGCTCGGCATCTGCTAACTGCGGGTTGTTCACGCCCTGTGGTCTTCCGGCGAATCTGTTTTCATATTGTAACACTCTTGTATCAGGACGACAGACCCCCATAACTATTTCACATTTGCCAGGAGAAGGACACTCCTACGACGTTA
The DNA here is from genome assembly GCA_963457665.1 of Thysanoteuthis rhombus. Classification (NCBI taxonomy): domain Eukaryota; kingdom Metazoa; phylum Mollusca; class Cephalopoda; order Oegopsida; family Thysanoteuthidae; genus Thysanoteuthis; species Thysanoteuthis major. The sequence continues at coordinate 15,768,943 of OY735232.1, read as the reverse complement.
GAGTTCAGCTCCTATACATACTACCTATGAGGACCATAGGATGCTAACTCTTGATTTAAATGGTGTGGTTGGCCCTGGGCAAGCTGGTCTCACCTTAAAACTCCATTATTCAAGCTCCTTTGTCCTACTGCTGCGGAAATCACAAAATTCTTCTCTCGCGAGACGAAATCATTCTTTATATATATATATATATATATATATATATATATATATATATATATATATATATATATATATATATATATATATATGCTCGTGAACGCCCCGTGTATTCTTATGGAAGTCTTAAATACATATACGCAGGTCCATCCATAAACCAACAGTTTAATGATGAAAAAGCATCAAATGTTGATTTTTCAACAAAATCTCCTCCTTTTTTGTCAGTGCATTTAATTCAGTGCAGAATAATCATCGCATAAATAAAACATTATGCAATGAAGATTTCAGATCAAAATTCAACTAAAAACTATGTTTCAACTTGAGGACCTATAGATCCACCCTCATATGATATTCTCTTGACTGTGAACGAGGGGGAATTCGACCCAAGGTCGGGGTTTAATAGGGAACCTACACGCGTACATGATCCTACCGCTCCAAGTACAATGGGGTGATGTGACCGGAGGGGGGGGATGGGGGCCCCTGGAACTTGACATAGCACTTTTGGAGGAAAGGAAAAAATAGTACTAGGTAAATATATCATTTACCTTAATTCCCACGAGAAGAGGTTTGACACGAGGTCAGTTTAGCACACGTACGTGTAAATAGTTAAAAAATATCTAAAGTCTCCGCAACTAGTGTTGCAAAGGTGCCGGTACAAGGACCCACCTTTCCCTCTTAGTGCAATGAGGTGTAGCCCCAGGCCTCACTGATCTCCTGACATTGAGCCAGCTAAAGCATATTTTTTTCAACTATTAGGCTCAGGACGATTCCTGTGCCAGGTAAGTATGAACCATCGAGTATATCAACTTATATATATATATATATATATATATATATATATATATATATATATATATATATATATAAAATAAAATCCAAACTCACCCATTTCCAAAAAAATTCGATTGGTTGGTTTCGTTCAAGAATAGTTGATTGCGCGGACAATTCCATAACCCTCTGGATACTGGCATCTTCTTGACGAGACATGTATTTCAGGATATTCGAAGATTCTGCTGCCGAGATAATGGCAGCAAAGCCGACGAAAAAAACGATGATACTCATTGCTTTCATTGTGGCGAATGGACCCCAAGAGATGAAAGAACAAGAGTAGGCGTTTTTATAAATGCTCGAATCGAATTTATCAGTATCAACGCTCACGTGATGATCGAATGGGGGTCAGATAAAAAAAAAAAAAAAGAAAGATCAAGTATAGATAAAGAGATCATTATTCGTGTCTTTCGCACCATAAGGAGTATTGACAACGTTCCGTCAAATTTCGTTAATGTTCCTTCAATCTCCTGGAGGTCAAATCATTCTGATAAAAAAAAGAAATTCAAAGTCCTACCTTGTTCAATGTCATTGTTGAGGTTTTGCCTGCTTTTCTCTTGATAACGGTCTAATCAACCCATCTACTGTTATTGGAAAAGCTCTGTTGCAGTGTCTAGTGGTTTCATTCATTTCATGTCGCTCGCAGCTAGGACGGAGAGAGGGACGAGCCTTTGGCTTCCGTTGTTAAATGTAGTGTACAGATCGGTATCCTTTTTTAGAGGATTGACGGGATCGCCCTTGACATGGTCCCCAACTGTTTACAGCACCTGGTATTCTCAGATGTTAACTCATCTAGGTACTGACCACGCTCGACGTTGCTCAACTTTGGTGATCGTACGAGAATCGGTATTTCCAACGCGATTTGACCGTAACAATGTGGCAGTAACTTGGGTGACGTAAAATAATCTGAACAGTTTGCTTTCAGTAAAAACAATGAACCCTTCCACTTTACAGACAACTTTTTCGGCTTGTTTCTGTTTCTCTTTTCCTTATTTCAAGGGGGAGGATCCATTGTTTTCAAGGAAAACAAACATCAGTTTTTTGCACCACCCAGAATATGTGAGACTGATAGAAATTTCCGTCATTAGCAATTGCCTGCAATGACTTCAGTTGGTGTCGAACATCATGGAGATTCTATGTCAACATTAAAATCTGATTCTAAATTTTGTTCGAACAATTGAATCTCTTCTTCGCAACTCAGTGTTTCGGCCGATCCATTCTTCATCCCTTCTCTTTTTCTACAAGCCGGAAGATGCTTTTATCGAATTTTGCAAAGTATGAGAGAAGCATGTTCCCACAGTTCAATGAGACATGTTTTGAAGATTTATTTAGGTTTATTTCTAAACGTTTCAGCCCGTTCAAGATGATTTTTGAAGCTTAATAACTCGGTAACTAATGAAGATAGAATCATGGATTTTTACCTGTCTATAGCTAATTATTTCAAAGTTTATTATGAATCAATCAAGGGTGGTGTTTTGTTTAGTTTGAAGATTATGGGGACGGGGTTTCTGAAGCATGACATTCTTGGAAACGCTTGCTTATACGGATGCAAAATACGATAGCAGAGGCAGCGAAAAAGACAAAGTTATATTTCAGATCCGAGTAAGCAATGATCACTTCCTTCTTATTTTACTGATATAAAATATGGTAACTAAACAATAGCGTACAAACAACGTTATTTTCCATCCGTATAAGCAAGGATTTACTTCATTCTCAATGTCAGGAATAAAAAAAGGTTTATAAATATGTTTTTGTTAAAACAATTGAACACCAACAAATAGGTAAAACTTGGTACTTCACATAAATAAGTCACCGTAGTCTGCATTTGTACCAGAAAAAATTATACGAAAAAGTTATCTAGAATTGTCTAAAGAAAATAGATCTTTCATCTAAATTACCTTAAAAAAATCTATCTAAAACTATCTCAAAAATACCAGCTCAAGATTAGAGCATTGTTGGTCTACACTGACCATTGCCTCCCCCCCCCCCCTGCAAAAAAACCCCTTTTTTTATATTGTGCCAAATGGTGTACTTTTTCAAGGTTGTAGCCGAAAAATATTTTCAAAGTTGTAGCCCACAGACAAAAGGGCACTCAAAGAGAGAAGAGTCTTGAGCCCACTTGGTTGGTTGGTTGGTCGGGCAGGCCATTTCGGGGGCTACGGTGATTCAATTGATAACCAGCACGTCATCGCTACAATGTAAGTGAGCCAAGCAATGACACCCGAAATAGTTTTGCCCCAATCCAGGGCGTCTTTCGCACTTGATAACTAGGAACAGATAGACTGTGTTTTTTCAGGTATTCATCCGTGTCTTTCTGTTTGTCCACAAAACATCTCCAAATGTTCTCAATCAATTTCAATGAAATTTTCTGGAGCATTGGGCAATTGCCTACGGGGGAAGTGATAAAATTTTGGAGTAGATCCGGCGATATTTTCCTCTCCCAAATCGCAGCTATATATCCAAATTCTGCTCTAAATGAACTTCAACGCATTTCACAGATTAGAGGTGGCAGTCTAAAAGCTTGGTCCTTGCGTGGAGGTTGTGATAAATATGGATCGAATCCTGGACACGGTGCGATATTATTCTATTCTTTTTTTTTTTTTTTTTGCTACTATTTTATTTATGTATATTTATTCGTACCTGTCCATCTCTCTATTTGTATACACAATATCACCAATAGTTCTCAATTTCAATGAAATTATGTTGCAGGGTAAATAACGAAAGAAATTGAATTTGGGGGTGGATCAAAGAATATCCCCTCTTCTACATCATAGCTAAATGTTCACTCTGCACAATATCTCCAAAAGTTCTCAAAGAATTCCAATGATTCGTTTTCATTTTGTTTATTGTTTTTATTCCATTGATTCCTTTCAAACTTCGCCAAAGCGAGGGTGTGAACTTTTTACAATAGGGACCACCTTTCCTATATTGTGCCAAATACAACCATAATAAAGCTTAGAATTGAAAACGAGAGGTCCATGCTATGTTTTGTTGACATGGAGAACAGATACTACACTCTTGAACTAAGGGGGCGTATACCGATAGAGCCTCATTGCCCTGAAAGTGCCCAAGATTGTTCAAGGTTTCACGGGCTGAGGGCTATTTACAATAAAACTATAATGCTGAACTGGTGCTTTTTCTCGCCGTTTTTACGGAAGTAAGACTTACATGACCCTTTGCTAAAAATGGTGCAAGCTACATGATGTTTTAAAAATGAAAAGAAATAAGAGAATCCATACAAAATAAAATCAGATTAAAGGGAAGATATCTCAAATAAGCCGTATTTCCGTCTGTACTTCTGTTAAAATGGTGGAAAATTAGTGCCTAATTTAGAATCATAGTTACTTTGTAAATAGAAGCTCCGTCTTAAAACCGGGAAAAATTTGACTAATTCGAAGGTCTGATTGATTGAAAGCACGTCTAAAATAGACAAAAGGGTTATCATAGAGCTTTTTTTATGTATTCAAAATATGGATTTACCAAAAATTGTAAATGGAATAATGATATATCTGTTAAATTTGTGCAAAAAAATGATAAATGAACTGAAACCCAGACAAAACATAGTACACTTGTGGACTATCGCCAATACGGGTTATTTTTTACAATTCGGTCTTGCCACAAAACATTACATCTATCTTTTTTTAACAGATACACTGAATATGAAGCATGCAGGCCTAAAGTCATCACGCACGTGCAATCTCAACAAACATTAGATGATCAGAATAGAATATATGGATTTGAATAAACCCCATATACCAGATCATTACCTCTATATCGTAAAAAAAAATTACGCACAAAAAAAATAAGTAAAATCGCATTACATAATTCGTAAAATAATGGAAAATCAGTACCTATAGAAACCTAGTTAGTATGTATTTTATTTTGGGCTAATTTCAAGCAAAATCGGTTACTTTAAGAAAGAAAAAACTCCATGCTCCTTTATGCAATTTGTTCCTAGCATCTCTGAAGCGAGGGAGCTTCATTTCCTCACCTCTATCGAAGATATCCTTTCAAATACGAAATGGCTTATTTCAACAAATAGATACATTAATACTAAAATATTTGTTTGAATATTTCATTTATCTATTTATTATATACACAACAGGTTTGGTTAGTCACTCAATAGAAACCAACATCTATTGACAACTGGCCGTATTGGGAGTGATCAATTGGAAAATTTTGAAAAGGGGTGATCAATGAATAAATGAGTTCCCTCACCTAAAAAAAAGCCCGAATTTTCAAGGAAACAAACGTGAATGCTGCTGGACACAAACGATGGTTTAAATCTAGTATGAACATACAAACCAAACTTGCCAATTGAATATCTCTCTAAAAACCTATTTAGAGGGTTAAAAAAAAAGAAGTTTTTCTACATATAATAAGAAGTTAATGTTTCATTTTCCAGCTCTGTAGTTTCATTGGTGCGACCAGTAGGTGTGATACATACATATCCAGCCAGACCAACCTGAAAACTGAAAAAATCTATATTGACTGTTTTCCAAGGCAGGAGTAATCATCTTCAGTCGGAATAGAAGTAGAAGAGGATTCGACCCTGCAGCAACCAGGGTTGTCGAAATGTTATCCGGACAATTGAATATCTATTTTGCATGTTTGGTGTTGTCAATACCTTTGTCTACCCACTCCTGTGGATATTGATAGTTCCAGTTGGCATATTAATGGCCACATTTCTCTTTGCCGTAATTGACTGGAGAAAGAATGGAAGGTTTGCTTTTTCTTCTTGGATAATGCACCTGACAAGGGTCGAAGAATGGATCGGCCAAAACGTTGAGATCCGATTGTCCGAACAAAATTTCGAACTTTTGTTTATCTACCCTTCATTTCATGTACTGAGCAAAGATTAACAAATAACAGACTTCGCGTTGGCCTTGTGCTGTACTGAGCAAAGATTAATTCCGCGCTGTAACTCGGGTTTACGAGCGACTTTGTAAGAGATGAGCTCAGAAAGGAACCCTTCGCCCGGACGAGTAAGATATAATAAATACCAAGATACTGATTTCTCGCTGGCCTTGTGCCGTACAAAGTGGAGATGTGTAAACATCAGAAGCTTGATTTCACGTGAATCTCTTATCAAAGTCACAATTTCTAAAGTCTTCTGGGTTAAAGTTTAGCGCTCAACTGAGCACACATGCATAACAATAAAATCAGAGAGAGGGCAAAGTTGGAAATCATTATTATCTCTTATTAAAAAAAGACATAAATCTCGAACCATTCCGCTACTTATTTGAGGGTAAAATTTCATTTTGATCACGTGGCAAGTACAGTAATAATATTCTGGTCAGCCTGGATCCGCTATGGCTCTATTTTTCAGATATTTTTCGTAATAAATTTAATAACTTGAATATCCGAGATATATCATGATAAAAGACAGCGTCAAGGACGGTCTCTGAAGTATTACGTTGATGTTGAAAAAATTGCAGTTTTCCACCATCAACTTCTAAGCCGTTCATCTCGGCGTAGAATAAAAGTTATTAATATGAACTTTCAGAATCTACACATATTTGCCAACTAGGAACAAGTCCATTTGTTCTGGAGGCATAGAATTCTGGGACCCTGTACCCAATGAATTCTCCAAGGTATTTTGAGCTGTACTTTATTGTCGAAGACTTTTCCTCGCAGGAAGTGATCGGAATGCTCGAAGAAACGGTTAATTAGTCGGAGAGAGGTCTTGTGAGTAAGTTTGGTGGGATACAGTCAAGTTCGTTTAATTTCTTTGGGATTATTCGTTCGACGTGCAAGCTTTTTTGTTTTTCATTCAGAATCATTCGTGTGACATGTCAATCTTTTTTGCTTTTCAAATTTGGTGTAAATGACGAATAACTTTTGAATGGTCAGCGTTTTTTTCCTCCGCAATGTCAAGTTGTACGTTAGTTGACGGTCGCTGGCCAAATACAAAGTTGATATTGCGAGCAGTTTCGTACCATTTTCAACTCATACAACAAAATTGCTTGAATTTGCTTTTTCGCCATCTTAGATTCAAAAGCCTCAAAATCAATCTGAATAAATGACAAGAAAACGTCGAACTTGGATAAACAGAGCAGAATTCATACTTTAAAACGGTATGTAACACGAACTTAATTCAATAATAGTTAATTTGAAAAAATAGACATCGAAGTTTTGAATACAAAAACCGCAATCCAACCTAATGACTGTACAGTATTGTACACTTCAGTTTTTCTACCGTGTATTTTAGAATATAAACGTTCACGACAATTTATCATGTAACGGTAGACATCGATGGCAAGTTCTACTTCATGCTCTGTGGAAAGTAGCAACCAGATGAGCTCTAATCCATTCCATCTTGTTGAAACTCAACGACATCATGTATTTTGAAATAATGAGAATAACCCTGACGAGGAGCGCGACGACAAGGCAAAGAAGGGCGTTCAAGACATACTATTTATGCTAAGTTATAATGAAAAGTGTCACACACATACACATACATATATTTATATATATATATCATCATCAGCCATCATACTTCCACTGCAGGACAAACGCCTTCCAAAACCTCTTCTATGCCGACAGTGACTGTGCTAACTTCTGCTATGTCTTGCCTCCAAATAGTTCTATCTTATCTACCTTATGTCTGATCTTCTCCAACTGCAATTGTTATCCCTCGCGCACAATTCGACCAACCTTTTGCACCATCTATTATCCTTCCCTCTTGCTATATGTCCTGCCCACATCCAATTTGCATGAGAGAATCATGTTCAACCTCACATGGAGAAATCACAAGACAGTACAAAATATCAGGAAGTAAACGAGGGTCCGAAACATCATAGAATCTATTAGATACCTCAAATGGCAAAGGGCTGGTCAAGTTGCGAGAATGAAAGACAACCGATGGACATCACGACTCACGACATGGATCCCAAGAGACCACATGCGAAACCGAGGCTGACAAAATACAAGATGGAGAGATGAACTATACAAATTCAGAAAATACTGACACCCCGACGATAGATGATAGAGAAATGTTGCAGATCCTGGGGAAGGTCTATGTCTAACGACGGACGTTAAAAGACTGATGATGATGATGATGATGATGATGATGATGATGATGATATCTGACCCTAAACCTAAGCCTGCTCTCGAATCCATCTTGACCCCATTCAATTGCTTGGAGTTATTCCTTGCATTGCTCTTTCCGTTAATCTTTGTGTTGCTCTGAGTTTGTTTTCATTTGATTTCGTTGGTTTATATGTTTCACACACATCCACCATAGCTTGTTCCTGACTTTCATTGAAAACTCAACGTTTTAATCTGATTGGCAAGTCTCCATTTTTACTAAATACTTCCCAACCAATCAGTTTGCGTCGTTTTATATAGCCTATTTTTCATTCAGATATTCGGATTGTTAACTTTTTCTTATACTTTACAATGTTTTATATGTTTGAAGTATTTGTAAAGTCGGTTTTTCGAGATCCTTCTGGAAAGTATTCTGCCATTTTGTATCAATGGAAAAATGGCTTACTTGGGGCAAAATACTCCACTTGCGACTGCACACCCTTATCTCAGGGTCTCTTCCGCTTTTCAAAACAGTCTGTAAATACCTCTTTTGGGATTGCCATTGGCTTCTTCATCACCTTCCGTTTAATCTCGTCCATAGCCTGGAATCTATTTGGGAAAAGCCCGAAATTACAGGGGAAACAAATCTGGACTGTACGGGGGGTGACTGGCAGACGTGGGTAATACGGTGTTTTTGCCCCCAAGAACCTGCACGACACATGAAGAATGGGCAGGCTAGGTTATTTTGAATACAGCGGTCACACAGTACACAAGCCCACTCGATAGCTCCTCACCGCCGACTGAGAAACCCAACGGGAGAATGTCTGTTCATGCAAACACAGTAAGGTCTCCTCTAAATCGTTACCAAATTACATCGAGGCCATGCAACCGGTTCTCGAGATATTAAAAATGGTTGGATATTTTCCAGACGTGCCTTGTACATTAGTTATATAAGAGTCTACTATTCGTTTAATTCTGAAGAAACAGGTTTCAGATAGTTGGCCGAGCTTAGAATTCACTGCGTTAGTTAACTAAAAGTTGTTTTGTTTTTTTACTTCATCATTTCAAATCATCGACAAGAACTATCAATATAGTCAATAGTCAGTTTTCAGGTGATTCTAGCTGACTGGCTGGCCTGCTATCTATGTATGTGTCACGAGTGCAGGCTTCACCATTGGAGCTATGGGCTTGAAAAGTTTATCATTGACTCGTTATTACGTTCAGAAAAGACTTTTTTTGTTTTCCTCTCCCTATTCCATTGTAAGTTGATATTTAATTGTTTATGCCCTACCACGCTTGTCTTTGTTTTTTTTGAAAATTTGAATTTTTAGTGATCTCATGAGAAAAGTAGCTTATACATTGAGCTCGTCACTCTGCAAAAAGACGTTGGTCATGTGACTATTTCTAATGGGTGACTAACCAGACCTGTTTTTGCTTTTCGTTTTCTCCTTTTCCTTCAAACCATTACTATCTTTCATATTTCTTTTTTTGATTTAATCGTGGCCTTTCAGTCTTGTAACGAAGTGTAGTAAACTTAAGAATTTTTATTGCGCTAAATCAACCTCGAAAAATAAACACTGTTGGCCATTTTAAAGCTAGATTTACCAAAGGTGGTTTGGGAAATAGCTAGAATTTGCTAGAAGTACTGGGAATTATCGCTAAAAGATTGAATAAAAATTGCGCTCAATGTTGAATTTTTGCGCCACCAAAACGAGAAACACGCTAGATTTTGTGTGAAAAGCTCTAAATTGGCGACACTGGTAACGGGTGCTCAGTGTTTACAATGGCTCGGAGCTCCAGAGCTGGGTCGTTACCAAAGAAACTAATATTATCCTGATTTACTATTTTTTACCATCAATAGCAACCGTAAAATTTAAGATAAAAGAAAATACTAGTAAAGAATTAATAACGATTGACAATACTCCATGTAATAATAAATCAGGATAATATTACTAGCACTCCAACTAGTGTGGTCCATTTGGATGCAGAAAGGTTCTGGGTTTGATAACCGATAGGAGCGAAATTTCCCTAGGCACTTAACAACTAACTGAGTACACTTTCAGCTGTGTGATAAGGGTAGAGGTATCTCTTAAGTGGACTTGTACCCGGCAAAGGGAGTGGTTATAAAAACTTGTAAGAATAAAATCCCAGTCTCGACCATACTTAAGACTTGCAACGATCACTAAACTGATGCATGCAACATAAATTGGAACTTCGTCACCGGCCTTCATACTCCATTGGGCGTTGTCTCTTAAGAGACGAGATAGTTTACCTGGACTTTTCTACAACTATTATAAAAGCAATAACACATATGGCACCAAACAATAGGGAAGGAAAGAGGGTGATTTTAAGGGTTATATCTACTCTAGTAGTTCAATCGGTGAAAGCAGTACAGTACATAGGTAGCTTCTCGAGGTAAAAGGCATGCAACTCCTTTATTCTTCATGTTTTATATGCGCCGTTTACTCACTATAGTAGACTGATGGTCCGAGTAAGATTTTGATAAAAAGCAATTTTATCATTTTAAATGAAAGCAAATATTAGTTAAAAATTGGAAATGATTAATTGAAAACTGTTTCTATGTGCACTAAAGCTATTCTACTGAGCCGAACTTTTGCTGCAGCCTCGGTAAATTGGCATGAACCTTTCGTTCTCGAGGTCGACTTCCCGCTTTATGTAATTTATCGCAATGGTTGTTTCTCAACTGAAAAAAAGAGCTAGTTAACACCGCTACAATAAATGATAAGCAAAAAATGCGCCCAACAGAGGCTTAAGGATTGCTGATTTCTCGCTGGATAAACTCGTCAGTGATGCAACAGAATTACCAGCATTAACTGCACTGGTGTACGACCAATGGATGTCGGAAGATTATGTTGCGGCAATCTTCCAAGTTAGGACTATCTGTCTGACTTGAATATCAGTATTTGAAATCCAGGGTTACAGCTGAGCTCGAACACTGATCTCTCGTATCGGCGAGAAATATAAGCAATTACAGTCCCCTTATACACACACACAAGACACAATAAACACACACGCACAACCGTATGCATACGCATACACATGCACGTACACACACTCACACACATTTCTCCATTGAGTCCATGACTCTTCTGGATACCTTTATTATATAACAAAAGAGTTTCTTTTCTTTTGCTTTACGACGAAAATCGTTGAAGTTGGAAACTTGATCAAAGGAATAAATACCTGGACAGTTCCTAATGTAAGATATTCAGGACTGTCCGGCTTTGAACGATCCTTCCTTAGTCCGGTGCCACCTGGAACCGGTCATTAATCTATCATCCTTTTTAGGGTGTGACTAAAAAACTTATATTTCCCCAAAGCCTTGATAAATGTTCCACTGAATAAAAACGTCAACGTTGCAACAGATTTAACACCTGCAATTGTGGGGTATGCAGCGTTAACTGCACTTGTGCACGGTCAAATAGAGGAAATAGGTGTCAGAAGATAGTTAACGCCGTCCATAAAAGAATGGTGAGCTTCAATATTTAATAACCCCAAAAACGAGCTTAAAAGACAATATACTTTTTTCAAGTGAGAACTGAAAACAACGACAACGTATTTTATTAAATGTAGTTGTTGTTATCAAGAAAGAATTTTATTTCATGAAGTTGCCGCCTCTGGATATACTGTCTGCCAAACAAGCATTAAAACACTTGTGGACCCTTCCCCAGAGGTCTGACCCCTGGTTTGGAACTGCTGAAACGGAATGTGCCTCCTTTGGGGAAATTTTTGAAATGGCTACCCTATTCAGAACCCTTTTTAAACTGGATAAGAGAAGAACCGTTAGACAATGGCTGACTGGTTGGTTACTTGACTCTGAGATACGGTAATTATAATAGATAGCCTACATGGCTTATCAAAAATGAAGAGACGCTAGATCTGTCTTTTCCTTGCCAGAAGTGGGTCCCCTGATCATGAAGTAGATTAGTTGTGTATGTTTTCTGTAGTTCTGGAGTCACGTGGATTAAATCAAATTCTAACGGAAAAAACTTTAATCGCATGATATGGTTGACCAATGAAAATTGAGAATTCAGCTGGCCGATTTGAAAGAGTTCAGTCATCTTCCGATCGAAAAAGGGATTCGAAGAGACTTTTCACCCTTTTTGGAAGGCCCCGGTGCGTGCCGGCTGACCGTCAGTTAAAGATGTTTTGGTTAAAGTTATCAACTTGTAACTAAGGGGGTGAGAAAGAAAGGGGGAGGACAGTACAGAGAGACAACTCAGAGATATATTTCAAGAAGTTGACCACGAGTATTTGCAAGTAAGACAATGTGGTGTGGCCAGTATATAAAAGAGAAGAAATCGTTCTTCATTTATATAATGACTTCTGGTGAGTTTATTCACAAGTGTATTTGCATGTGATATGATGTTCTCTCTGCATCGAAATTATTCAGCGAAAACCAAGCATCAAAAGTATGCACATTTCTGCATCCCCATCTTTTCTCATTTTGAATTACCCAATCTTTTTGTCCCTCGTTTCAAACGAGTTTCGGATTTCATATTGCACTTTATTTCATGTTGGCCTCTGTTCTCGTCACAAACTGTCCAAATCACAAGTCTTTTTAATCGAACCTGCTCCGTATCAAACATCATACACTGTAGGCTTATCACATTTTCTTTCCGTAATTAAACAGATGGTCACACCGAGGGAATAAATCACAAAATAAGGAGATTAATAACAATGTAAAGTCTTATACCCAAGAGATGATATCGATAGGTTATACGTGAAAAGTAAACAGGGAAGAAGTGGGCTTGTCAGCATGAAAGATAGCGTTGATTGTGCTCATAAGGAAGATAAGCTCTCAATTTAGTCACGTTGCAAAATAGAGGATGTTGTTTATCATCATCATGGATAATATTATCGAAAAGTTAATGTTATCAAAATCAGTTGGTCCCAAACACTTTATTTACAGTGACCACAATCTGTATATCCTTCGTTCTACGTCATCGACCGGTTGATGATATCTTAAAGATTCTACCCTAAAGTGATCACAATAAGCGGCTTCCTCTGCATAATCTACTTGAAACTAAAATTATCTAACAGTGCCAGTAACTTCAATAATTTGATATCCAAAAAAAAATTCAAACGTTTTTGGGTTTTTTTTTTTTTTTTGGTTAGAAAAAAACAGTTTTTTAGAAAACAGTTTTTTTTTATAGCGCATATATATATATATATATATATATATATATATATATATATATATATATATATATATATATATATATATATATGCTGTAGATTTACAGCTGAGTCAAGTTGTGATTAAAAACATTAGTTTAACCACAAAAACCGGGAAATTGTACAAAATTTGTTTTATTTTTACATTTCTTCTGGGTTTTTTTTTCGTGGGATATACAATAATAATATAGAAGATATTTTTGTTTTTTTCCGTTACGTTTTGGAAAGTGCTTATTTTGGAAGAAGAAAAATTTGTGTTACAAAAGTATATTACATCACAAAAAATTTATTATCATAAAGATAAGGCTTGATGCATTTCGCCTAAATTTCATTAGCGTCTTCAAAAAGCACTTTTGCGTTGCATAAAGACTGTAATAAATGCAATTTCTCACATGTCCAGATGGTATACTAAACTGGGGTAAAATATACAACAAGTTAGTGTTGGTCGTTGGTGAAGACGAAGGGGGTATCATTAATGTTAGCAAGAAGGGGTCGATTTGGAGGTGTTCTCTGTCACAGTAAGAGTGAGATGAGGAAAGATATATGTTTTTGGAAGTGTGGATTGATATGTGGGGATGGAGTGAGTGCCTTTCTGTTTTCTTCATTCTCTCTAGGGTGTATGTGCACGTATGACCGGTGTATTTACCAGGGGTTAGTATGCTTTTCTTTCTACGTATGTTTCCTTCCTCGTTGTGTGTTTGGGTATGTGCGTGCATGTGTATGTATGTGTTAGCGTATCACCAGCGTGATTGTGATTTCCTCTTAAAGGGTCTGTGTATATTCGTGTGCTGTTGTGTTTATTTCACCAGTGTGTTTATCTGTCTCGATTTCTTCTTCTTTTGAAGATTTAATGGAGATTCGTTGTCTTAGGTAGATGTAGTGGTCTACTTTCTCCAGTTTTGCGTTTTCGATTTTGATCGAACCTCTTGCTAAGGGCAACAGAGTCTCTAGGGACTTTGCATCGGCCCCCACTGCTCCATCAAAGGAAGACTCGCTCCCCAATTTAAATGTTCTGTCGTCGATCTTAAGGGTGGATGGGGGTATATTTGCGGTGCAAACTCATCCAGGTCCATTGACATCCGAATCCTTTCCCGCACCCCGATTCCAGAAAATCGGTACCGATAGATCGCCCATGTCCGGACGTTTCCCGTAGGGTCATTTTAGTGTTTTAACCCTCTTAGATGCGAAAAGGAGGCTAGTTGGTGCTTCACTGGTGACCAGCGAAATGTGCAAGACGGGGGATCAAATGTTTTGAATAGATTTAAAGTTGTACTTGTTTTTGATCTTTCAGAAACCAGTCTCTATTTCTTTTATTCACACTTTTTTACCTCTGCCAAAGAAATTGGAGAGATGTTTTCAGCTCTGTCTTTCCATTCATCTGTCCACACGACATCTCCAAAAGTGCTCCACGAATTTCAATTAGATTTTGTGGAAGGTAGGACAATTGGTAAGGAAGATTTGGTTAAATTTTTGGATCTACTTTTTTGATTAAGAGATATTTTCCATTTTTCCATACATTTATTCAAACGTTCCTGACTGTCCACACGATATCTCGGAATAAACAGTACTCAAAAAATCAATAAATTTTGATTGAAGGATGAGCAATAGGCCAATTTTGTGTGAATTCGTTCATAATTACCTCCCCTACGTTGTAGTTATACGTCCACACCACCAATCGCCAAAAAGCAGATTCACGCAAAACTACTCCCCCTGACAATAGCGTTGACAGAAGTATGCGCTCTCTGAGTGCTTTCTAGTTACTTCTGTCAACGAAGATGAGGAAGTATATTTACTAATTCAATTCTTCTTAACATGTTCCTGGTCGTAATCACATAAAAACTCAAGCCAATCGCAAGGTTTCGTCTCGAAGGTTTTGCGTACGATGAAAAGGGAGATTGTTTTTCAATTATCTGGATTTCGAATACGGTTGACGAGAGTCAGTTTCAGGTCATTATGGAGATTTACTATCAAGCAATCAAGAGGCACATGATAATCAGTTCAAATACCCAAGGAACAAAAAGGTTGGGAACTAGTGCGAACTAAAGCGAAGGTTGATGCTGTAATCCATTCTTAATCCGATTTAATCCGCTTGCTCTGTGCAAATTCTTCACTTGTGTTTTTGTCTTCTTTTTGTCCCTGGGTAATAAGTGTTATTTTCTGATTGGACTTTAATAAAAACACTGTGGTTAAACCTAAAACCTCTGAAAACTACCCGGAAAAATACTCCAGCTGGATTTGGTCCCTTAACGCACCCCAAGGGAAAGAATAAAGAAAGAAATGATTACGAAAGTCATTAGAAAATTGAATCAATACGATCGAGCTTTTCATACCAAATTGATTTCATTAAAATAAGACAGAGACAAAACTCTGTTTATGCCAAAGATAAATTTTACATCATTAGACGAAAACATTTTTGATAAAGTTGATTTTTGCCAGAGTGAGATAGACAAGTCTACCTAGAACCTTTCATAAGTATGTTTGCTGATTTCACAAAAATCTACTCCCCGTTAACGTCCGATGAATTTTGGGATCTACATATGAAGGACCTCGGCACATTACGACGGCAGTCCCGGGCTATGCAGATGAAATTTCACCCTAACAAATGCAAGGCTATGCATCCAGGTAGAAACGACACAAGAAGAAACTACATCATGATTGAAAAATGTTGCAACACAACACACACCGACCTGACATATAGTGAACATCTTTGCTCACTTCACTTAATATATATGAAACAAAGTGAAGATAGCGAATAGAACACTCAGCTACATAAGACACGCGTTCAAGTACATCGATGGGGTGTGCTTCCTTATACTTTATAAATCTCTGGTACGTCCCTATCAGGAGTTTGCTTCTTGAATATGGTCTCGTCACATGAAATACAACACAGATTCCATAGAGAGAGAACAGAGGAGAGCCACCAAGATCATTCCAAGACTGAGAAATATACCTTACCCTAAAATTTATTAAAGACTAGAGATGCCGGAACACAACACATATTGAAGGAAACTACAGCGGAGAAAGATCGTGGCGTTTATGTAACAAACTCATTTATCTTCACTGTGAGTGTATTAAACCAAGCAAATGCAACATTCGGCTACGTACGACACTCATTCAAGTGGATCGAGGAAGATCAACCGACAAAATGTCGACGACAGCAAATTACCGACATTTATCGAGATGTAAAATTTATCGAGATACAATTAACCGAGATATAAAATACACCGAAATCTTTAAAATTACAAAAAGGTCAAAAATTAAAAATAATTTACTCGGACGAAAATATTTAAAAGATTCAGCAATCGTTACTTTATTTTTTAGGTACATCCCGAACTTTTGACGAAAAAGTGATACGTGACAAAGAAAGAAGAAGTAAAAACTTGTACTTTTTTTAATTGTCAGAAATATTTATTCCATTCGTAAAAATGAATGGAGAATTTTTTATCAAAAAATTATGTTTTTCCTTTCATGCTTAGAACCGGAGATTTTTTGTCTTTGTCGTTGTTTCCACGATGGAGTGTAATAATTAGCATATAAAAAATTTGTATGCAAAATGCACGTAGATTTTGAAATTCTTCCAAAAATTAAATTATTATCGTATTTCAAGAAACGTTTTGGTACTTATCCAATGTATTTAATTACAGAAAGTGGATTCTTAAAGAAATATTTGAGTAACTATTTTTTTTTAATCAACCAATCTCACTTTATTTGATTTTACAAAATCTCTATTAAATATTCTTCTTATGTATGACTTGGAAGCAGATGTAGAAAAAAATTATACGATGCCTGAAGAAAGAACAAAGTTATAAAGGAGTTTTCATTGACCAGTATTTGACTGGAAGGACATCGAAACTTCCAGAGGAAAAATGTTGTGACTGTGCTGACCGCATCAAGAGAATTGTCGAACACTTTTATTCTTTTGAAAATGAAATTGAATATTCATGCGTGATTGCTGATAACCTTGCTTTTTAAATTAACATACAACTGACCAATTACTTATTTTTAACTTTTTCAGTTTAAATAAATTGCTGGTTTGTAAAAGACGTTTCTTATAAATCTGAAGCTTGAATTTTGAGTCTTTAAGGGGTTTTTTGTGTGTGTGAAATGTAAATAAAATTATTTGTTTGTGAAATTTATTTTTCTAACCTTTATTATTATCTATAAATTATCCTAGTAACTATTTTTTTCAGTCTTTTAATCTTAGCAGTTTAAATAAAATTGTTTATTTGTGATTTTTTTTTTTTTAGACTTCAACTATAACTTACGTCTAAAACTCAAATTTTATGTATCTTGACTTTTTTCAGTAAATAAAAGTGTTTGTTTGTGAAATTCATTTCCAAAACCTCCTTATCAACGATATAACTTACACTTGTAACTTGACCTGGGTATCTTGCGGTTCAAGCAGTTGTTTTTCCACATTGTAGTTTTGAGTTCCAAATCATCTCGATTGTTGGGAAAGCATTAAAAACACACATGGAGGATTTCAGTTGATTATTATTACAACACAAATACAGATAACGCGTAAAATTTTTTTAAAAAAATACAATAAGTAATTAATAATTTCTGTTTTATTAATACAACCTTTGGTGAGGCAGGATTACAAATAAGGCTTACAAGTAGGACCCACCTATATATTTTAGTACACAGTATAATTTTTATCTATTGAATTCCAGAGATATTTTATTAATGAAAAAAATAAAATTCTAAATAAATTTATTAAAAAAGATAGAAAATGAATAAATGATACTGATAATCCACCAATTTTTAATTTTTTTGTTTTTGCAATTAAATTACAATATATATTTTTTAACAGACTTCAACTTGTGAGGTTTTGTTCAATTTGATAATTTACTCATTATAATAAGTATTTATGAAGTATTATTCGAGGATTCTTTTGAAACTATTTTTTCTTGAATGTATCGAATCTATTTTTGGAAAAATCTTTAGGAAATTATTCCAAACTGGTATAGCTTTATGCTTAATTGAATTTCTTCCATATTTTTCTGTAAGAATATGTGATATAAGTAAAAAGCCTTTTGATGACTTTTTAGTACTCATAGAGCTTTTTTCTGCTAGCGAAGTAAAAAATCTAACAAAACTGTTTTATGTGTAAAATTATGCATTATTACACAATTTCCAAAGGTATGTTCTCTTTCAATTCAAGGATTTTAGGTACTTATATTAGGGTGTCACATGAATCTCAGTAAAAACATGGTCATCAATATTATGATTGTCATCAATATTATCATCATTTTTAATAGTATTATCATTTTGACCAATAGTTTTTATTACTGAATTTTGAAGTGCTTCAACTTTCTTTAGTATAGTTTGAGTAGTAATGTCTTAGATTTGACATCCATACAACAAGGAGGAAGACAATTTAGAATAATAAAAAGAATAGAAGTTTATGTTCATTTAGATAAGGTCTAGTTTTGAAAAGTATTCCATTAAACCTCTCAAGTTTGATTCTTTGTTCTAAACAATGAACAGAGCTATTAATAAATTCATCTAGATAAATGAGATATTTAATATCGGAAGTAGGGAATATTCTTTGGCCATCAATTTTAATTTTGATATTTTCAGGTAATGTTCCTGACGGTTGTCTAAAGAAGGTTAGTTTTGTTTGTTTGTTTGTTTTTTGTTTTGTTTTTTTCTCTATTAAGGGAAATCTTATTGACTAATAACCATTTACAGAGATATTTAATATCACAATTTATTTTTCTTTGTATTATTTATAAGAATTTTCAATCAAGAGAAAATTGGTGTCATTAACGAAATGATATATCGTAGAATTTTTATTGCAAGATGAAAGTCGTTTATATATTTTAGAAAAAAAAAGATGTCCTTGAACAGATCCATGTGGGACTCCATTTTAAACTGTCTTCATTTGGAATTTGAACCCCAATCCTAATACATATTGCTCTCTATTATTTAGATAAGTCATAAACCGTTTTTTTATGGGACTTCTAATTCCATAGTGATATAGTTTTTCTATAAGAATATCATGATCTACTGTATCGAAAGGTTTTTGAAAATCTGAAAATAAACCACACATATTTTCTATACTTGGAATTAATCTGAACATCGATTGTTTCTTTAAAATTTTTTCTGTAATGTTGATCAGTGTATGCCCAGTTGAATTTTTTGTTCAAAATCCAAATATCAGTTCATAAAAACAATTATATTAACTAAGAAAATCATAAACACGGTTGAAGATTACTTTTCCAGATATTTTATTCATGTTAGACGTCTGTTTTTTTCTCTTTTCATCACATTTTTATGGACGATCTATTTTTCAGGCATTAAATTTAACAACAGAATGGAATAAATAATTCACCTTCATTTTAATTTCTGATTTCAAAAGAAACAATTAAAAAATAAAGATGAAGGTAAATAGTAAATAGAAGTCAAAATTGAATAATGATTTGCAGTATTTCATAATCAAAAAAGTAAACGTAAGCATTTAAGATTAGATTGAAAACATTTAAGTATAGAAATGACGCTGAACTAAATAAAAAATATCTCTTTTTGTGAAACTTATTTTGTTTCATTTTATGATTTTATTTCAGTTTGACCCTCTCGGTAGTTTGTACATCTCAATAAATTGTACATATCCTTAAATTGTTATCGGTGAAGTGCTGTTGTTGAATCGTTGTCAATAATTCTGCCGGACACCTATTCAAGTTCATCGATGAGGTGAGCTTCCTATTACTTAATAGGTCACTGCTACGTCCCCATCTGGAGTTTGCTCCGTGCATATGATCTTCTTACCTCAAGTACAAATCCGATGCCATAAGTACATAGGAGAGTCATCAAAGCCATCCCGAGATTGGAATATATATCGTATGCTGAAAGAGTGAAACAACTTAATCTAGAGACCCTGGAATACAGAAGAAAATGTGCTGACCAATTGGAAGTCACTAGAATTTGGAACAATATACCTAGAGTGAATACTGGCGTTCATTGCCCAAAATTATCTGAAAAGAAAAGCTTCTTTCATCTATCTGCAGTAAAACCAGACGGCACTATAAATTCATACGTCCACTGGAGTTTAAAAAATTATTCTTGGCAAGAGTTGCGAGCCCATGGAAAAGTGGGAAAATAATCTTTATTCACAATCGGCTATACCGAATTTAACTACCAATTTTCTTTTTAGTATAATCCCACCACACCTGAACAGAAGCTGACTCAATGGTGCAGTTAATTGCTGTCAAAAAGACCATTTCAAGTACATTCAATTGCATCATGTCTCAAAAGTAGAGAAAATGTCAATTACCTAACTTTGCTTTTTCGACCAGGACAGTCATAATCTGAAATATACTTATTTCCAATTGGTGCATTTGTTCATTTTCAATCACATAGAGTACAAAAAACAACAACAGATGAATATCACTATCCCGGTCACAAAGGCGAATTTTTCTATACTTTTCACACATGAGCAATCAAAAAATAACACTCGCTACCCAATAACAAAAATCGCGTTGCACGGTGTTATTTAATTAACTTCGCTCTTTTTGATCTCGCCGAAACCAGTTTGGTTTAAATCGATCGAACGTCTCGTTTTCTCTTTATTTTATTTATGATTCTCTTTCATTTTTTCTGTATTTTTGTTCATTTCATTTTAACGTGTTTCTGCTCGTAAATCCTTTCTCACGAATCAAAGACACACACATCCAACTCAAATTGTCGCTGAGCATGCGCAGTCTCTTTTTAAGCTGAGGCCGTCAAGCACACTTCCGGAATTATTTAGCGGTTCGGTTTCCGGCTCTTTAATCCGCTTAGTTTGAATTGTCACGCAAGTGGGGTTGTCGGAACTCTTGTTTTGTGAGCGGAAGTGCCGATAGCCCAGTGGTTAGCAGCACAGAAAATTGCCATGTTGCCTTTGAGAAAGGCATGAATCCATCCTCTCTCAGCTATGGATGAAATAGTGAGTGAATTGAGTGACCTCTCTTCGGGTACTTTTTGCTTTTAGATCAATCGTCACATCGATGTTTAGCTGAGACAGAAGAACATGAAGAAAAATTGTGACACTTGATACCCGGGCAGCGACGTAGCCAGTGTAAGGGTACTATTTATCATATTTATGTGTCGCGAGAACGACGTTATTCTTTGGTGTTGAGTGGGACAAACGGGACTGGGGCGAAAGAAGAAGAGGTTGTGTGTGTGGAATCGTTGACTGAGACGAGGTAGGAGGAAGCAGTGGTGGATTAAGGACCGGTGTCAACGTATCCGTAGGGGTATCAAATCCTCCAGGTTCACAAACGCTCGGTGTCACACGAGCGTGATCGTCTAATTCAATTTGACCCGGGAGAGTCAAGCTCGAATCATTCCCAATATCTGACCGATGTTGTTGGCGCATCCGGTTCTCATTTTGACTGGTTTCTGTCCAGTTCAGTCCAGAAGAACGAGAACCATTACCAAATTCAAAACCCTGCAAGCGCTTCGACCTCTGCGTTCCGTCTAGTCCACGCATTTTTTTCAAAATTGCCACCACTTCATGTTCTGCCTTCTGGGAAAGATTTCGCGATAGTTTTGACAATTGACGGAAGAGTTCTTTCCCTTTAATATCACCAAGTTTACTGGCGGCGTTCATTTCCATCTGCAGCTGATAGCGAAGAAAATGCCGTCGCCATTTTTGTTGTTCTCGGTTTAACCCTTCGAACACGACTCTCTTCTGTTTATCCAAAATAGAAAATTTCAGTTCGAGTTCTCGTTGTAGTCTCTCCTCTTGCGTACGAGATCTAAGCTCAGCGTCCATTTTGTAAAAAGATTTTTTTTTCCAAAGTTTTCTTTTTTCGGTCGACAGGTGATGTGATTTACACCATTTCGGGTGCTTGTTGTGTTAAAGTCAATCTTCACAATCTCAAACCACGAAGAACTTCAAAGTCTAGCCGAAACAGATGAGCGTGGAGAAAACCTGTGATATGCACAGGGACAATATCATCATTATCATTATCTTTATCTTATTCTGGTATTAAAGGTAGATACATAAAAAAAATTCCTTTCAAATCAATTTATCCTCTTTAAGTAAACTTTCTGTACCATTAGTTGAGATTTTGAGATTTTGTGCATCACAAGTTTTGGTATTTGTTTGGTATTAACTTTGTGCAAGTTTATCGTACGTTTTTGCCCTTTAGGTCTTGTATTCCAAATAAAAATGAATATTGAATATCAAGGGAAATAACTACTGATCAAATAACTTCTTTGAATTTAATTCTTCTTGAGATTCATGTATTTACAGAAGATCTCCCGTGTTTTTTTAATTCTATTAATAGAAGAGTTCCACTGTCAATAGGTGCTTTTTTCTAAAGGTTCATAAATTTTAAAGTTTTAAAATACTGGAGTGAATAAATGATTAAGAAGATTCTTAAATGCAGACGAGAGTGACGCAACTCTTGATACTTGTTGTCTCTTAGTCTATTTCACTAATCAAAAACGGAGTGAGTAAATAGTAATGTGATTTGTGGGACCCTGGCAGGGAGGGAGAGCACGTACAACAGATGCAGATAAAACGGGTTATAAAAATGTTTCGTTACAACCAACTTTTTTTTAGTTCAGTTATAATTTGTTTCTGCCAACTTGGTTGGCAGAGGTGTATGTATTCACACAAGTGTGTCTGTCCGTCCACATAGAAGAAGAAAAAAAGTTCCTAATTGATTTCCATTAAATATTCGGAAAGGGTGGGATATAGGCTAAGGTAGAATTGATTAAATTTGGGCGCGAATCCCAAAATTCATTCCTGATTGAGAGGGAGATTTTTCATTTTTTTTTCATATATATTTATATATATATATTTATATGTATGCTTGTCTGTCTGCCTATAGAATATCTCTAAACGTTCGAATGAATTTCAATGATATTTCAAAGAATGGTAGGTTATGAGACAAGGAAGCATTTTTTTCTCATACAAACCAACAAATAAACTTTAATGGTTTGTTTGTTTTTGAGAGGTTGGAGTTATTTTTGTCTTTCCTTTTTTTTTTTTGTCCACACAATCTCTCCAAGAGTCCTCAATGTATTTTGATGATATATTGTGAAAGATTTGATCATGAGCTAAAGAACAATAGGTTAATTGGTAGGAAGGATTCAGGATTTGTTTTCGATTGAGAGATATGTTTTCATATATTAAGAAGAGGTAAACAATACTTTAGAATATATAAACTTGTATTTATTTACCCCCTTTCATCGTAGGTATATATGAACTTGTTTTCATTCAGTTTTTAGTTATGGGTAAATAGCAAGACAGACCACGCTCTTCAGCCTTGGTTGGCAACTAGTCTTGAAGATGGATAACTCTGAAACGAGAAATTGGGAAAGTTCAACGAATTCGTAAAGTCTTGTGAAAGACTGGCTACGAACTGAATAGGGAAATTGTTTCCAAAATGAACGGTCAACGGGGCTCTGGAGAAACTTCGACGGTCCTGGTAAGCCGGAAATGATAAATAAAATACACGAAAATAAAAATGGACGGAGTTAATGACGTAACCACCGTCTCCACCTCCCCACGACACCTCAAATACAAGTGGAAGATTTGTTTTAAAATCTCAAACATTTAAACACCATAAAACAATCTTTAAAATCGTTTACACGTTAGGGTAGTGATTATCAACCAGAGTGTTTCCATCCACTGGGATGGGCGTGAATAATCTCAAGAAAGGGTGCAGAGAAAAACGTTAGAATTTCTCTAATTATTTTTGGAATTCTTTTAACGCAATTATGCCTAGAGTCAGATCTGTGTATATTCAGAGATATGGTGTAAATGAAAGTATATCAGCATAGCAGTGCAAATTTATTTGTCAGAAAACTGAATGTATGTTTCTTATCATCTTGGGAGTGTTCATATGTAATTTGATCCGCTTAATTTCACAAGTAAATTTTCCACGGCAATTTTTAGGACTGACGAAATATAAGCCTATAGGTCTTAGTGGGTTAACAGGAGTTCGCATAGTATCATGATGAACATGCGTTAATTTTTTCATATATATCTCCAAAAATTCTCAATTAATTTCAATCACATTTGGTGGAAGGGTGGGTCATGTGCTAAGAGAGAATCGGTTAAATTTGGGCCGCATCCAGGAATTTTTTTTGATTGAGATATAGTGTTTCCTATATTAAGAAGCGGTGAACAATAGTCCTAAGTATGGAAAATCGAAATACAGTCACACCACGTGCATCGTAGCTATATATATATATATATATATATATATATATATATATATATATATATATATATATATATATATATATATATATATATATATTCGTTCAGTTTTTAGAGTATGATTGTGAAAAAGGTATGCGCTCTTTGGGTGCTTTTTAATTTCTGTCTGTCTCTGAGTGGAACAGTAGGCAAGACTTTTTGCTTCAACACTCGTTGATGATTTGGTGAGCAATTATTTTAGGTGGTTATCATAGACTTTAAAAATAGCTACTTGATTTCTTTGAATTTCTTACAAATCCTTTTTACTTTAAAACAAGGCATGAATCCACTTGTCCCCACCAGCTATAGGAAGTTAAAGCCCTTTGGCCATGTGTGGTGGATCTTGCGAGATCATGAGAGAAATTATGCTCAACAGAAAGTATGATGGTTTGAAGATCTGAATAAATTCAGTATGTTCCGGTACCGCGACGCTTGAACTCGAAAAGACTGGCACACCTTGGAGAAAGTTTATGTTCAACAACAGACTTCAAATATCTGAGTAGTAGTAGCAGTAGAAGTAGTAGTAGTAGCAGCAGCAGTATTAATTCCATGGAAGAATCTTTGTCTTCGGTACTTATTGAAACGGCAATATTCTATGAACCAAGGAAGAATTGGTTAATTTCTGGGGCAGATCCAGGAAATGGTTTTCATATATTTAGAAGCGGTGAACAACAGTCTAAAATATGGAAAATCGAAACACAGTTAACATCGCAGTTATATATGAACTGATTGTCATTCAGTTTTTGATTGATGTATGGTGATGCACTCTCAAACTAATGTACTCTCTGGTACTCCTTCACTCAGTTTGAGGACCGCACCAATTATTCAACATACACGGAAGTTAGAGAGTACAAGTTTTGATTTTCGGAAGAATATAGGAAATCAACAAAAAATATCTTCAATAAAATTCAACTCTCACCTATGTTACTGATATCTTCGTTTAATCGTAAATTGCTCCGTCAGAATCCAGCAAGAAATATAAATCCAGAGATTTTTTTCAAGTATATGATCAAATCCATCCGTTGAAAATAACATCTGTTTCCAATGTGCTTGTTTAAGAACATCAATTGTTCGAATTTGGGCGAAAAAGTCCCGTCTTTTCAATCGCGAGATTTTCTCAATTTTGTTAATCTGTTATTTTCGTTGTTGTTTTCCCTTCTTTTGAATCCGCCAACGGAGTTGAAAGAAGGATTTGTCTTCACTCGAGTCTCTCTGTTTTTCCACACAATATCTCCGAAGTTCCTCAATGAATTTCGATGAAATCTTATGCAAGGGTCGACAATGGGCTGAAGATTTGGTTAAATTTTGAGTTGGATCCAGGAAATAGTTTTCCGATGGAGAGAGATTTTTTTCATATATTAAGAAGTGGTAAACAATAGTCTGAAACATTGAAAATCAAAACACGGTTACTGATTTCCATTCATCTCTTCGTGTATGGCATTATCAGAAGTATGTGCTTATATATATATATATATATGTGCTTATGTGAGAGTATTGATACACAGACATATGTTTGTGTATGTATGTGTGCATGTGCATGTGTGTGGGCGAAAGATTCAATGAAAATAAAAATGTGCGAAAAAATTGTAAATGTATGCTCGTATCTGTGCGTATTTGGTTCCGTGATTTATGCTTTTATATTTGTGGACAGGGAGAAGGAGAAATGAACAATATATAATTATACATTTTGAATTGATTAGTTCTGGCACAAGGCCACTAATATGGGGCACATAGTGTCTGCAGGACCAACTTATAGACCATTACATTGTGACAAGTCCATGTGGGATATATATATATATAGATAGATAGATATGTGTGTATGTGTGTATGTGTGTGTGCTATTGTGTGATATTGACCGTGTGTGATATTGTTGGTGTAGAAGATTGTGTGGTATTGGGTGTGAGTGTGTGTGTGTGATTTTGATACTGTGTGTGATTGTGATATTGTTTTTGTGTATTGTTGCGACGTTGTATCATTATGTGTATGTTGAGAAAAGCAGATAACTCAGGATAAAGAAAATTAAGTTCGTCGGTATATGTATATATATATATATATATATATATATATATGTGTGTGTGTGTGTGTGTGTGTGTGTGTGTGTGTGTGTGTGTGTGTGTGTGTGTGTGAGTGTGTGTGTATGCTATTGTGTGATATTATCCGTGTGTGATATTCTCAGTGTAAAATTTTGTGTAATATTAGGTGTGTGTGTATGATATTGATTTTGTGTATGATTATGATATTGAGTATGTGGTATTGTGTGTGTGTGATTGTGATATCGTTTGTGTGTGTAGTTGTGATATTATGTGTGATGTGTGTATGTTAAGAGATGCAGATAATCTAAGATGATGAAAAATAAGTTAGTAGGTCTATATGTGTGTGCATATGTGTGTGTATGTGTGTGTGTGTGTGTATGTTTAAAATAATGTATGAGAAAACTCGTTTAAATACTTGAAGTAAAGATTATCTAAAGATATTTTGTTTTCGTCAATCAAATGATATGTCAAAACAGGAAAATATCGGATCGGTGTGAACTGACGGCTCATTTAGTCTTTAAACATTATACTTCGTCCCACACACTGGTGTTATGTATGGGAGGCTGAACCACCAAAGGCTTGGACAGTATAACAAAGAGGATTGGAATACATTGATGTGTGTGCCATTATCCTTGTGTCGTCCTTTGGAAAAGATGAGTCTCATATGCCGACAAATATGATTAATGTAATCAAAGAAAATCTTGAATAATAAAATTAGTTTCGACTTGTCGGATGGTTTCGGAATGGTTTTAGATCAGTGGTGGTCAATTTTTTTTTCTCTCTCTCTCTCTCTTTCTCTTACTCTGCGGGTAGCTGCGGCGAATATCGTGTGAATAAATGTTCCAGAAGAAGCAATTAAAATGACATGAAGACTTCTGAAAATTGAAAACTAGAAAAGTAAAGAAGGGTTCTTCCAGCCTTTGATTTTAGACGCATGGTTTGTTGAATCAGAATCTGATGTTAGAGAAAATAAATATCTGCACGATACGGTAGAGAATAAAACTGATTCTAAGCAATTCAGGAGTTTTGAATGAGCATTGGCAACGGTGGGGGTGCGATTGGGTGCAGGAGTGAGAAACATTTATTAACTTGAATTTTCGAGTACGTTATTTTATTCCTCTAACGACTTCCTTGGATTTATTTTGCCTACGAGTAAAGCTTTCCTTATCTTATTCTTTCTCTCTCCCCCTCTCTCTCTCTCTCTCTCTCTCTCTTTCTCTCTCTCTCTCTCTCTCTCTCTCTCTCTGCTCTACTCTGTGCCAACGTATTTCTATCTATATCTGCTGTACGTCGATGTAGTTTCCTTTCTTTCTTATAGTTTTTATCTTTATATCTCTGTCAACATAGTTGCTCTCTCTCTCTCCCTCTCTCCCTCTCTCTCTCTCTCTCCCTTTACTCCCCTTTCACTTGATAATCGCCAACTCCTTCCACCGAATTAATGAATAAATCTTTTAAATTTTGCATTCTCTCTCTTTTATTCTCTCTCTCTCTCTCTCTCTCCCATACTTCTGTTTCTTCAACTCTCTCCTCTTCTCCTCTACCTACTCTCTTCTTTATCTACCATTGCTTCTATCTCAGTACTAATCCTTCTGCAAGACTTCCCAAAAATCTTTTCCACTTGAATGAAAACCCACCTTTCTTATCTCAATCTGAGTTTGCCTAACACTCTATCGTGCTAAACGTAGTAACCAAGAATTGGATTCCACTCGGCCACAATGAGTGTCAGACGATAATGTAGTTTCCCTGGATTATGAGATCATCCAAGATTAAACGGTCAAATGAGTGCACATGTTGAGTCCATAGTTTGTTTTGTTTACCTTTACCAAAGAAATTGCAAACGAGGTATATGTATCAGTCGTGTCAGTCTGATCTTTGTCAACACTATATCTTCAAAAGTTCTTTATAAATTCCAATGGAATTGTCTGGAAGTAAAGGCCACGGGGTAAGGAAGAGCTGATTAAATTTTGGAGCGGATCCAGAACTTTTTTCGATTGAGAGATATATTTTTTGGCAAATGTCTAGGTATTCAATCATGTTTGTACACACTATATCTCAAACGTTTATGGAAGGGTTTCAATGCTATCTTCTGGGAGAGTGGACCATCGGCTGGGGAAGAATTGGTTGAATATAAGGACGACAGATCCAATTTTTCTCCTGATTGAGAGATATTTTTTTTTCATATAAGAAGAAGAGGTAAACAATAGTCCGAAATATTTACCTCCTCTCCATCGTAGCTATATATGAACTGGTTTTCATTCAATTTCGTTTGGTGCATGGCGTTGGCAAAGATACATGCTCTCTGGCTGCTCTTTGATGGATTTTGGTTTTTATTCCGTTCCTGTTTAAAACTCCGAAAGTCTCTTCTGTTGAGATCTCTTGTTTTTGAAATATTGAAATCACGCTTAATGTTTTCTTTTAATTGTTTTGTTTTCCGGTGCAACTGAAAAAGAGTGGTGTATGGTAATTGTTCCGTTCTGAAGCGGTCAAGTCCGTTGAAACGTATTTTCCATTTCAATTCCCAAAACTTTTTCTCCGATTTCTTTTTTATATTCTTTTAATAAATCCGAAGTGGAGGCTTTTACTTCTCGTTTGTGTGTTCATTTAGCTCTGTGCGAAAGTCATAGGGCTTCAATATTTTCAAGTAGAAAAAAGGTTTTCACCAAATATCTTCTTGCATCGATATCAACATTATTATCGCCACAGAGCAATATAAGGATTTATTTTGAAAGATAAAGTTTATTGAATTTTGATCTGTAACTCTCTGACCTTCAACAGGTGGACCATAGAACTCAATGCTTGATCAAGAAAGAAACTGGCCAATGTATACATTTGAATAGCTGAACAAAACTTCTTTGTTGGATGGGTTCGAAATCAAACAGAAAGTCCAGAACAGTGGTTCTCAAACTGTGCGCCGCGGCACAATAGTATGCCACATGATTTTTTTCCAAATACTTGAACGTATATTTCGAGGATGAATATGTCCGTTACCATTATGTCAGTCCCGCTTCCACCACAAAGTTGCCAATCTAGTGGTTTTATCACTATATTTTGTGAGACCTTATCTTTTTTAGCGATATTTGGTGAGTGCAAGTTGGATACATATTTTTTAGTGAGCCGTCATACAATAAAGTTTGAGAACCATTGGACTAATTCAACAACTGCGTGGTTGGTTGATTGGTTGGGCTTGCAATTAAACTGAGAGTCTAGAAGAAGTTAATGTCTGGATATTGCGGTACAAATTGTAATGGGTTTGGCTTAAATACAATCAACTCTTCTTCTGTGGGGCTCTGCAGCTTTTGAAAACAAACACCAAGACGCTGATGTTCTCGGTTGCAAAATGGTGAATTAAGTGGCCGGCCAAGTTCCGCTTCCGGCTTCTGACGCTTTGCCCAGGAGCCTACACCATATCGATGACGCCGTTTAACATCGCGCGTGTCCTCTCTTTTATATATATATATATATATATATATATATATATATATATATATATATATATATTACTATCCTGCGTGTCTGCTTTTCACATACATTGGCTCACACGCAAACGAACATCTCTCTCTCTCTCTCTCTCTCTCTCTCTCTCTCTCTCTCTCTCTCTCTCTCTTTATATATATATATGTACATCATGCAGTTCGTCTTTCAAACGAATCTTTTCACACACGCACGTACACACTCTTTCATGCACACATACAGAAACACACACATATATCCACATATATGAGATTCTTTTAATTATTCTTGGCAAAATAAAATGTCCTTTCTTTATTTTTCCCTTTTTTCCCTTATTACTTCACTTATCCGCTTCTTTGTTATTTTTTTCTTTATTCCTTCCTTCTCATTTCTCCAATGTATATATAAGGAAAGGCATGTGTATGTGTGTGTGTGTGTGAAGTGTCAAGATAAATAAGTCGCAGAGAGGAGGAGTCCGTGAGACCAGGGTGAACGGAACTGAACGCGGGTACAAAATACACCCGGTTCTCTGTAGCGGTGGCATGCTCTGACATGAACGGGTGGCTAATCGTTTTGCATAGATTTGCATTTACAGCTGTAAAAATTGGCAGATAACAGAAATGCTACTGGCCCGTGGGGGAGAAGGGATTGGGGTCCGGAAACAAAGTAAAGAAAAATGACAAACACCTTTTCCCCAAACCTATACCACTTTCCCATATATATATATATATATATATATATATATATATATATATATGCACGAACGTAAAAAGGCGTCAGTCATAAAACCATGATAAGCAAGCTAGTCTTACAGATCATTACAATTTTGACCGACACTGAAATACCCTACTATTGTGGCCTTGTGCCAAACGAAGCTAAACTTGGTGAATACACTGATGAGCCGAAGTATTATGGCCACCTGACTAAAAAGGCTTTGATCTTTCATGTGCCCACAAAACAGGTCTCACCCGATCAAGTAATGACTTTACGATACCTCTAAAGGTTTCCCGTGGGAGGTGATACCAGGATGTCAAAAGCAAATCTTTTAACTGTCAGCAGGGTTATGTGGTGGAGGTTTGGCAGGGCGAACTAGTTGGTCTAGCACAAGATCATATGGGATTAAAATTTGGAGATATTTCTGCCAAATGCAACGAAGTCTTGTGCTCCCAAAACCATTGCAGTACAATTTGTCCTGTGTGGCAAGGTGCATTGTTCCACAGAAAGATGCCGCTGCCATCATACAAGACTGTTTCCATGGAGGAGTGTACCTGGTCTTCGATGATGTTCAGATAGCTGGTAGGCGACAAAGAACATTTCCCTAATGTTTCCCTGATAAACTGCACTCGAACCATCACACTGCCTCTATTGGCTTGTCGTTTATCCTCAGTGCATACTAGTGCCATCACTTCGCCCAGGATAACATCGAACACGTAGTAGCTGTCGTTCTTGCCATGTATCTCTGATCAGTACATATTATAGAGCCATGGTTAACAAGCCAACCCCACAAACCATTGCTGGTATAGTGAGTTTGGTCATCCCTCGGTGCCCCAATATTGTGCTGTAAAGCCACTTGTTAATTTTTTTCATTCAGTCAGACCATCACCATTTGGAAGATTGGTGCAATACAATTATCCAGTAATCCTTATTCCATCATCATCATCATCATCATCATCATCATCATCATCATCAGTGTTTTAACGTAAATTCCCCAGGATTTGCCTCACTTCTCTATCATGGGCGTTGCAGAACCAGTACTTCCTGAACTTGTCTAGCTCGTCTCTCCATCTAATATTCTGCCGGCCTCGGTTGCGCATGTGATCTCGGGGGATCCAAGTCGTGAGTCGTGATGTCTATCAGTTGTCCGCCATTCTTGCAACATGGCCAGCCCACCGCCATTTGAGATTTTTAATGGATTCTATAATGTCCCTGACTCTTGTCTTTTCTCGGGTGTACTGTGCTGTCTTGTGGTCTCTCCATGTGAAGCCCAAAAATGGCTATAGAATTTCCGGTTGACTTTGGGTTTTGAAAAGGCCATTTTCGGTTTTAACATCAGACTGAATCTAAACCCAGCAGAGAACATATAGAGTTTCTTTTTGAGCGGGGGAGATTCAAGTTATGACTGTATGATGATGCATTGGTTAACCCTAACCCTAACACTCGGCATTTTTATAGCCGAAGTTAATCTGAAATAGCCATCTTATAGCTGACCGAAATTCGGCTTCGTTCAAATAGGGATTGCCCAATCTTGCTTTTTGCTTACAAAGACATAAGCATAAATCTACATCTTCTGGTTTAAATACAGATAAAGGTAAAGATCGACATCTTTTGGTGGTTTATGTACAGAAATACATAAATCCATAGCTTTTGGTCGCATGTATAGACACATATACATAAATCCACATCTTTTGGTGTTTATATACATATATACACATAAACCCATATCTTCTGGTAGTTTATAAATAGATATACCAATAAATCCACATCTTTTGGTTGTTTATATAAAGACATACACATAAATCCACATCTTTTGGTTGTTTATATAAAGACATACACATAAATCCACATCTTTTGGTTGTTTATATAAAGACATACACATAAATCCACATCTTTTGGTTGTTTATTTAAAGACATACACATAAATCAACATCTTTTGATTGTTTATTTAAAGACATACATGTAAATCCACATCTTTTGGTTGTTTATATAAAGACATACACATAAATCCACATCTTTTGGTTGTTTATTTAAAGACATACACATAAATCCACATCTTTTGGTTGTTTATTTAAAGACATACACATAAATCCACATCTTTTGGTTGTTTATTTAAAGACATACACATAAATCCATATCTTTTGGTTGTTTATTTAAAGACATACACATAAATCCACATCTTTTGGTTGTTTATTTAAAGACATACACATAAATCAACATCTTTTGGTTGTTTATTTAAAGACATACACATAAATCCACATCTTTTGGTTGTTTATTTAAAGACATACACACAAATCCACATCTTTTGGTTGTTTATTTAAAGATATACACATAAATCCATATCTCTTGGTTGTTTATTTAAAGATATACACACAAATCCACATCTTTTGGTTGTTTATTTAAAGACATACATATAATTCCACATCTTTTGGTTGTTTATTTAAAGACATACACATAAATCCACATCTTTTGGTTGTTTATTTAAAGACATACACATAAATCCACATCTTTTGGTTGTTTATTTAAAGATATACACATAAATCCACATCTTTTGCGTACGTCCTTGTGAATCAAGAAAAACAGAAAGTGGGTTTATGCGTATCTTCATATACCTCTATTTTCGTAGTTATATTCTCGAGAAAAAAAAACTTTTTCTTTGATATTCATATCATTGGGTTATTTTGATGCTGTTATCAATGTAAATTTATATTAACATTTGCAGTGGCTGGCAGTTTACATTATTTGCATAGCAATGTAACGTTAATTAACAATTGATGAAACGTTTGCTTCCCGAGCAATATAGCGCACACTATGTGCCGAAAATACGCCTTATATGCCCAAAATCACATTGATTTTGAAATAATTAATCAAATTCATCTTATCTTGAAGTAGATGCAAAGTAATTATCTCGGATCATTGCTAATAAGTTCACTCTCACTTGTTGCGAAAATACCCAACCTAGTGCCAGACTATGCTGGTTTAATTTCCATTTGATGCTCCACTGATATGGCCTTGTGTCAAACCAGGCTTAGTTCTGCAGATGCTTATGCATATTTGACTGCATATAAGACTCCTCCGTTCGTCCAAATTACGTAATCTTCGTTGTCTGGTCTTATATTGACCAGAACTTGAGATCTTTTTTTTTTAACTGGGCGATGAATTAATTCAGGGATATGCGTTTTTCTTAAAATTCCCTACTGAAATAAAGGGGAGGTCTTATCCACCATCAAATACGTTATTTTCAAAAGGTTCTTGTCGTAAAGTAATGGTTAACTAACATGTCTCACAACCTATAACTAGTAAATTTGATAAGTTGAACTTGTGTTATTGTCATATTTTCTTTTTAATATAAGCAATGTTTGTAACGAAATTATCAATTGTAGTGAATTCGATCCTCACAAAGTGCCCCTCATTTGTGGCCCTGTTCCGAACTGAACAAAACTATGTATGTATCGATCGAGGTTGGGCGTCTGTTCTAGAGAGATGGATAGCCAGCTAATATCGTTAAGTATAGCTAGAATAGTGAATTCGATCTTCACAAGGTATCCCACTACTCTGGACCGGTGCCATATTCGACCAAGTTTAGTAAAATCTTATTCGTGCGCGAATCAGTGGTATACTGGTGTGAGAACGCGTGGGAACAGCGTTCCTTTATTCTTAGTGGAGGCTGAATGCCGTTCCCTAACTATTCATACATTACTAGGATATTCACTATCTATATGCTACTAAAATCTTCACTATTTATGTACTGCTAAAATCCTCACTATCTGTTTACTACTAAAACCCTCATTATCTATATACTACTGGTATCCTCACAATCTATCTACAACTAAAATCTTATCAATACACTACTGAAATTCTCACTGTCTATGTACAACGAAAATCCTCATTTTCTATGTACAACGAAAATCCTCACTATCTATATACTACGAAAATCCTCTCTATCTATGTACTAGTAAAACCTTTACTATCTCTATACAAGTAAAATCCTGAGAGATAAAAAATTAATAGGTCTTATATTTATATATATAATACAAAGGTTACATTAATCATCTTCTGTCGGGGTAGAGTTTGACCCAGCAGCAGCTAGCCGTATTCTTTTTTTTTTTTTTTTTTTTTTTTGCTCTTCTCTTTTGTCAATCTTGTCAAAAAAGCTACAACTCAGATGTGAAAAATACCACATCACGTGGTTCCTTTTTTGTTTTTGATGTTTTAAATTTGTTTTGAGTTTTTGCGTATTTATACGTAAATTTTTTTCCAATTTGAACATTTTTGTTTGTTTGTTAGTTTGTTTTCGTTTTTTTTCTACAAATAAATTTCAGACCGTTTATGAGATTAAGGAAATAAGAATGAGACAGCTGATGGCGCTCCCGAGACTTCGCAGACTGTTCTGAAAAGTGCAAAGGACGCATAGATAAGTGTTTGAAGCCCAAAGAGGGTACTTTGAAGGGGATTAAAGTACCGTTGTACTCGGCAGCCAATCTTTTTTCTATATTATATGGTTGAATACTGACCTAGTATATCGTAGTATATATACAACACAGAGGAACAAATTATATCTTATGAAGTTTTCATGAAATCAAATGTTTTAGTCAATCATTTGCGAACACTTCCAGGTCAAGTTTAGCATTGTTGTTTGTAAATAGGAAAACCCTTTGGAAGCATACAAATTATTTGTTCCCACAAGTGACAAATTACCAGAGGAAACAAATGTCATATGAATTGAAAGTGCTTGAAAAAAATACTTACAAAAATTATTTTATCTCAATATTTTTGCGCATGGATCTGCTCAGGAACGTGTATAGGCCTGTCCAGGGTGCATAACACCCTATATGAGAAAAAAATGCAAAAGTACTGAAATATCACCCAAAATGCCCACATGCACCTTCTATTAAACCAGCTTTAGCCTCGGTGGTTTGTGTTGTTTAAGAAGAAATTTATCAAAAAAACGTATTTCTTTACTGTGTTGTCAAAATTCCGGAATGAATCAAGTGAAAATATCATAAAATATTTGTAAATATATATCGATAGATACATCACCGGAAAATATTGAAATGACACTGTGAAAAAGTAAATATTAAAACAAAGATTATCAAATGGAAATGTTAGAAATAATCATAATCTTTTTGGGTACTATATATATATATATGTGTGTGTGTGTGTGTGTGTACTAAAAGTCCTTTAGAGAACAAATGTCTGAGGATTTATTCCAATTTTTACCGATTTTTGTGAAATTTAGGGGAAATGAGTTGTCTCCCTTACATTTATCTGCTTGAAAATTAAGAATGACCTTCAAAGCAAATTATGAAATATGTCTAAGTCAAATATCAATTTCCTAGGTGCAAAATTGCTCCGTCGAGCTGAATATGGTTATAAATGACTCTTGGTGATTTCGAGTGACCTTCAAGTTCAAATTCAGAGCCCATGACCGTTGCAATAAACTTAGGTGCCCCTCTACCTATTTCTTGGGGGTAAATTATAGCCTAAGACCAGAAATGACCTTTACTGAACTTGAATGACCTCAAAGTTCAACCTAAAATTGTTTATGTCCTTTGAGAGGTTATATCCCTATTCAAAATTTCAGTTTCCTCAATGCAAAATTAACTCTCCGTTACGTTGGACGAAAAGTCAATGTCCAGTTTATGATTTCAATTACATTGTTAACAGATCCCCCATGTGCAACCTTTGATAAATCTATCATTCTACGTCTACCAACATGTACCGGTATACAAAATTGTGGCCTACTTAGTGGAGTACAGGGACGAATTTAAAGTTTCATATCATCATCATCATCAGTCTTTTAACGTCCGTCGTTGGACGTAGATCTTCAACAGGATTCGTCACACTTCTCTATCATGGGTGTCGCAGAGCCAGTATTTCCTGAATCAGTCCACTTCATCTGTCCATCTTGTGTTCTATCGGTCTCGGTTTCTTATGTGATCTCTGGGGATCCATGTTGTGAGACATGATGTCCATCGGTTGTCTTTCATTCTTGCAACATGGCCTGCCCATTGCCATTTGAGCTTTTTAATAGTTTCTATGATGTCACGAACACCTGTTTTCTTTCTTATATACTGCGCTGTCTTGTGATCTCTCCATGTAAGGTCGAGCATGATTCTCTTATATGCACGTTGCATACCTCTCAGTTTGCAGGCCAGTCTCTTGGTTAGGTTCCAGGTTTCAGCTCCATAAGTGACTATCAGGAGAATGCATCGGTTGTATACTCTTCTTTTTAGGATTATTGGGATCATCTGGTTCCTGAAAGTTGAGCTTGCTCTGCTGAAGGCTTGCCATCCCAAAGTGATCCTTCGCTTGGTTTCCTCCTCTTTTGAGGGTATCATGTAGATTCATTGTCCAAGGTAGATGTAGTGGTCTACCTTGCCGAGTTTTGTATTTTCTTTCTTGACAGTTATGTTCGTATTCTCAACATGATTATTGCACATGATTTTCGTTTTACTGAAGTTCATGTGTGGGCCGACTTTTTGCTTTCTTTGTTTAGATCGTCTTGCATTAGTTGGAGATCGTGTAGGTTCTCTGCGAAAAGGACGATGTCGTCTGCAAATCTAAGGTTGCTCAAGTATTCGCCGTCTATTTTGATTCCTCTATTTTCCCAGTCCATGTTCTGGAAGATCATCTCAAGGCAGGCTGTAAAGAGTTTGGGTTAGCTGGTATCACCTTTTCTTACTCCTTTTTGGAGCTGAAACGGTTCAGAGTCCTTATGTAGCCTAATGAATGAGTTGCTGTGATCGTGTATGTGTTGCAGTACTTTAACGTATACAGGGTCTACACTTTGTAGGGTGATGGCCTTCATGACCACGGGAATTTCTACAGAGTCGAATACCTTCTTGAAGTCTATAAATGCTACAGCGAGTGGCATTTTGTATTCTGCTGCCTTCTCTTTCAGCTGATCTATAGAATGAAGAAGGTCAATGGTCGAGTAATTTCTTCTAAATCCAGCCTGTTCTCGCGGTTGATTCTCGTCCATTGTTTTAGTAATCCGGTTGGTGACGATTTTTGTGAAAAGTTTGTAAATGCAGTTGAGCAGGCTTATAGGCCTGTAGTCGTTAAGGTCTTTTGGGTTACCTTTTTTATGTAGAAGCATTATAATAGCAGTGTTCCAGTCTTTCGGGGCTTTACTCTGTTTCAGACACAAGTTGAATAGCTAGTTTTCTATTGACTCTCTTGCCAGCCTTTTTCAGTAGATCGATGGTGATGTTATCTGGTCCAGGGGCTTTTCCTTTTTTTGTTTGTTTGATGGCTTGCTTTAGATAAAGACAGAATAGTTGAACGCGCCCAAGAATTTTACCAGGAACTCTACTCTTCAAAACACGGACAATACAACTACGACCAGAATACATAAGATGCCGACAATCAGTTCGAAGACTTACACCATGGGAAGTAAAGCAAGCCATCAAGTTTCATATACATGAATATTTTATGCTTTTCAAGGTGTGCAGCTGTTACTCCCTCTAGGGTATGTAACTCTATTACACACTCGTGGGTAAACAATTTCTTGGATACTGAGTTTATTTATGAGAGGATAATTCAATAAAAAATCACATAAGAACACCACCACACCTTTATTCAATCTGATGGCATCTCAATAAATATCAAACCGAACAATCAAATATGTTCCGATGTATAATGGGAGAAAATAATTTTTATATCAGATTCATCTCCATTCGGTATTATGAGCCATACCCACCATAAGCAATCTAATGACAATAAAGCCCGAGGCCATTCAGTGTATGTCTAAGCTTTTTAATATTTTAAAGTTTAATACAAAATGAGTACAAGAATCAATGAACAATATCTTGCATTAACCTCTCAAATTACTGTGTAAAGATGAACGGAACACAGCTTCAGGTATACCGTTAGCTGTGGCCCAGCTCCACCAATCTGACTCCCTTTCAAATCTTTATACAAACGAGTTTGTAACGTGACTGGTGAATATTTGCACGACAAAATATTGTTCGAACAGATCATAATTGAAACTCGATTCGCCCATATCTATCAAGATATTTAACCAAATGCTATCAATCAACGACCTACTCCTCATTTTCTCTCTAGTCACCTCCTATTCGGCACCCGACCGTCTGAGCCCCCCGGTAAACCCAATCTCAAACTCATAAAAAAAGAATTCTGAATGACAAAATGTTTGATTAATTGAATCAGGGAAGAAATTTACTTTCCTAGTTACCCACTCATTTGCACTGATTGACTTGCAAACGTCTCATTTTCCAGGTGTTGAGATCTGGATCATAGTTCCCTTCAAGCTGTGCGTATGCACGTTTTGTAATCAGCGCACAAAGGAAATAAATATACGCACAAAAGGTTGGTTACCTAAAATATAATAATTAATAATCAAACCTATAATTAGAAGTGCAAACAGTCACCGTGGAAATTCCGCAGTTTATGAGAAAATATCCAAGTTTCTTTACCTGTTATTTTATTCGTCTTCTTTTTTTATCTCTTCTCTTACAGTGTAAAATATTTTCTTGATTTTTCCTTTTTTTTTTTTTCATCCTCTCCGACATTCGGTTCAATCTTAATGTTCTTATAAGTTTATTGTTTTACTCTTCAGCAAACTCTTTTCCTCGACCCTGCCCATTTTTATCAAAGTGGGAGCGTTGTACATCAGTGACTGATTTTTATGTTTCCATCTCTCTATAGCGTGACGTGATAGATAGAGATGGTAGTAGTTACGCGTATCAGT
The DNA here is from genome assembly GCA_963457665.1 of Thysanoteuthis rhombus. Taxonomy (NCBI): domain Eukaryota; kingdom Metazoa; phylum Mollusca; class Cephalopoda; order Oegopsida; family Thysanoteuthidae; genus Thysanoteuthis; species Thysanoteuthis major. Next base: position 15,729,615 of record OY735232.1, on the reverse strand, counting down.
GAATACATAATTAAATATATCAATATTGTATTTATTGAAAATAACCTCTTAGCTAACAGATTCTGTTAACTAGTTAGTCTGCTTTTCAAATACTTTCTTTTTCCGTTCTCTCTTACAGCCTATTCTCCAGCGTGACGTGATAGATTGAAATAGTAATATTAACGCGTATCATTAAATAAATAATGATAATTATATAATTCTATTTATTGGAAATAATCTCTCAGCCTACTGATTCTGTTAATAAGTTAGTTTGCTTTTCAAATATTCTCTTTTCCACTCTCCCATACATTCTGGTCTACAGCGTGACGTGATAAACAGAGAAGGTAATAGTTACGTGCATCGATAAATAGATGATAGATAACAATCATTCAGTGTGCAAATACTTTTGTCATAGGAAAAAAATGCTCAACATAAGATTTTTGCAGACATTGACTTCTAAAAGTTTTAAAGAACATAGATCAGATAATCCGCTACCCCTACACACACAGGCACATCTAAAAAAATTATATAGGACCTAACCTGGTTTTACACCGTTTTCATTTATGCAGAGTCATAATTTTTTTTTAATTAAAAATTCTTGCAAACACGGATATAGTTCATATTTTCCATCGCTGATGGCAATTTCCAACAGTCGGTTCAAAGCTCAAGCTGTATGAGTCACATTAAGTGTTGTAGTGTTGAGATAACCTGTGGATTAATTTTGCACTTAATTTGTTTAGTATAGCCTGTATTTAGATAAAGAAATTTTAATATAGAATATAGGTTTAGCCTATGGAGCCGAGTCATATTATATCAGCCGTTATAAGGTAACTGTTGGCCATATTAATAACGAGTTCATTTATTTTCATTCTGTTTGGATAGTTTATATTAGAACAAGCGTATTAAGCGTTGTTTAGTTCGGTAAAACGAATAACCAACTACACATAGGTAAACTATTTAATTGCACAAAATAAAACAGGAGATTGGTTGTTTAATTCAATCAAATTATTGATACGTACCATTTTATAAACAAAATATTTTTAATCAACCAGATTTTTGACTATTGGCTAAATTGGAAAAAAATGAGCCAGATCTAGCCGAAAATTGGCTGATTTGGCAACCCTGGTCGGATTCTCTGTAGTAGAGACTAAGATGCATTGAGATTTGTTTATATAATCGTAGGCCTTTTCATCCGACTACGGTTGCTGACACTAGATGATTCGAACTTGACCCGTGACCTGCCCATTGCTATTTGAATTTTTAAATGTCTCGGACTATACTGTGTTGTCTGGTGGTCTCTCCGTGTGATGTTGAGCATGATTCTCTTATATGCTCGTTGCGAGGTGTCCAGTTTACAGGTCTGTCTCTTGATTGGGTTCCATGTTTCACCTCCATAGGTAACTATCGGGAGTATGCATCGGTTGTATACTCTTCTTTTGGGGACTGATGGGATTTTCCTGTTCTTGAAGGTCGAGCTTATTCAACTGAAAGCTTGCCATCTAAGAGTGATCCTTCGCTTGGTCTCTTCTTCTTTTGAGGACTTCGTGGAGATTTGTTGTCCGAGGTAGGTGTAGTGGTCTACTTTGTCTTGCTTTGCTTTTTCGATTCTGATCGTTGTGCGATTATTCCCGACATGTTTGTTACACACGACCTTTGTTTTGCTGAAGTTCATAAATAAATTAACCTTGAAAAAACAGTGTCTTATTAGAGAGGTGAAGTAATGCTCGTATCAATTAAAAATTCATCAGGGTTTCTTGACCGTTTTTTCCTATCGCTTACTTTTGATTATTTTTTTTAGTATATCAGCCTAATCTTCGCTCCCTCGAGAATTACTATTTTATATTATATAATACATTTAGCCAAAAAAATACTCACATCAAGAAGTTTGACTGTATATCTTCAAAAAGGAACATGGCATTACATTCATTATCAACAACAGCAGCCTTTTAGCGTCTGTGGTTAGACATAGAACTTCCCCAAGATTTGCCAGACCCCTTTATTATGGGCATCACGGAGTCAGTACCCTGTGGATTCATCTAGCTCGTCGCACTATCTTACTTTCTTTCGACCACAATTTCGCATATGATCTCTGGGGATCCCCGTAGTGGGTCGAGATCTTCAGTGGTTGTCTGACATTCTTGCAAAATGTCCAGCCCATTGCCACTTGAGTTTTCTAAATGTTTGTATTATGTCTCAGACTCCTGTCTTTTCTCTGATAGACTATGCTGTCTTATGATCTCTCCATGTGAGGTTGATCATGATTTTCTCATGTGCACGTCTCAATTTGCCGCTCCGTAGGTTACTATCAGAAGGATGCATTGATTGTATACCTTTCTTTTTAGGATTGATGGGATTTGTATGTTCTTGAAAGTCGAGCTTGCTCAACCGAACGCTTGCCAATCTAGTGAGATTCTTCACTGTTTTCTTCTTTTGAGAACTTCATTGCTTCTTTCCCCAATATCTTTTATTTTATATGACATTTGATTTATTGAAGTTCATGTGTAGGGCAACTTTCCTGCTTTCTTCATTTAGTTCGTCTAGCATTTTTTGGAAATCTCATCGAAGTAACTTAATTCTATGACCACCACCACTTGATTTTTTTTAAATAAGCATCTGTTGATGGCGATGATTCATAATTTCACTTGGAATACTAGTCTATTCAATCTTCCACGGTAATGGAAAATTTGGTGCAGTTCGAACTCACAGCATTAGTAATGGTCTGCAATACTAGCTTGCTAACCACTGCTCCATGGGAAGGCATTCAGAGGTTAGTAATTATTTTTCCACAATTTATTTCGGCTAATACTTTCATCTTTCATTGCTAATTTCATGATTCAATATCATAAGTTTTTAAGCGTCCATCGTTGGACAGAGACCTTTCCCTAGATCCGCCAGACCTCACTATCATAGGCGTCGTGAAGCCAATATTTTGTGAATGTCTATTTCGTCACGCTATCTTATTTTTTGCCGGTCACAGTATCGCATATGATCTCAGATTTGCTCTGTATGTATCACATGTACAGGCTGCACCAATCGTGCTAGAGGGCTGAATACTCCATATTCACTACGGGAAAGAAAACTTTCTTAAAGCCCCTTCCCATCAAAAAATAATTTTAGAGGTTAATTCAGTTTGCAATGTAAGTCTATGCCTTATTTTGTTCGTTTTTGCATTCAGACTTTTTAGTGATCATCATTATCATCATCAGTCTTTTAACGTTCGTCGTTCGATATAGATCTTCCCCAGGATTCGCCACAATTCTCTATCATGGGTGTCGCAGAGCCAGTATTTCCTGAATCAGTCCAGTTCATCTCTCCATCTTGTGTTCTGTCGGCTTCAGTTTCTTATGTGATCTCTGGGGATCCATGTTGTGAGACATGATGTCCATCGGTTGTCTTTCATTCTTGCAACATGACCTGCCCATTGCCATTTGAGCTTTTCAATAGTGTCTATGATGTCACAGACACCCATTTTCTTCCTTAAAAAGCGAGAGAAGTAACTTTGATCACCAACTTTTCCATTTTTTATTATTGATCACTCAAACACAGCATGCTGCCAATAGACGGTGGTAGCCTGGCAGTTTCTATTGATATCTTTTCTTTCATTAATTGAAGTATTGCAAACCGTTATTATTTATTTATTCATTATAATTTCCCTTCATCTTAATTCTTTAGTTGTTGATTCCTTCCTTTCACTGTGTTGCCTATCTGATCTGTACGCTTAGAAAGAATCTTAATGTATGTGTATCATATTTTAGATGTGTCTGCACATCTCAATAAGACGCTTTTCGATCGGTCGGTCAATCTGTCGGTTGGTCAGTCACAGTTACGTCAAACAACAGGAAGAGACGTAATGTCCTTGAAGGTGTAACATCGATAAGAAACCAATTGCTATGATGTTATAATAGAGTTGTATTTGTAAAAAGCCAAAAATGTCCAATCAAAGGCCGATTTTTATTAAAGATAACACTCTGGAAATATTTCCATATCGCAATGTTCTACAGGTATGAGAGTCAATTGACCCCAAGAAAGACTAGTTGCTCTTCTTCTTTCACCTCCTGCTACTACCATGGATGGTGGACACATTGTTGAACTTATGGTTCTTTTTTTTTTAAATTGCTTTTCTATTAGCCAACGAAAATCGACCCATGTGTTAGAAACCGTCAACCAAAACTGTCACCGAAAATGTCAAAATAGGGTTCTTCAGTTTTCAAGTTGGTCCAGCTGACTGGCTGACTGGCCATGTATCATGTCTATAGGCCAATGGAACTAAAGGGCTGAAATTTCGAACACTTTCTATTTTGTCAAGAAAAATGTATTGCTTGTTTTTAACTCCCACCCTCTACAAAGGATTTTTTAACCAGGTGTTCAATTTGCAATGTAAATTTATGCTACATTGATCTCTTAATTTGTGACCAGCAGGATTCACACTTATTTTTTGAAAATTCAGACTTTTTCAAGTGATCACTTCTCAACGAAAGGTGAGAGAAGTAACTCATCCATTGATCACACCTTTTTCCACTTTTCTTAATTGATCACTCCAAATACGGCAAGCTGTCAAAAGACGTTGGTTATGTGACGGTTTCTAGTGAGTTTATTTATTCATCATAATCAACCTCTAAAGTCCATTGTTGGACATACGCCTCATTCTAGGTGTGTTTCAAGTGTAAGACATGGGGAATGATTGCCCCTACCCTGCCACTCTGGCCTATGACGTGTTGCAGTGATCATAGTCTGGCAGCTCAAAAATTAATCAAAGCACTTTTCTTGCTTTGCTTGTTATTTCTTTTCTATGCCCTTTTTTGTTGGTTTTCTTTTAGGCTATAAATCGATAGATAAATTATTCATTTCTCATTCCATTTTAGAGTGACATTGGACGGACCAGCCATTAACAAAAGATATATTTTAGGCAACATTCAGATGTCGTTTCTTTATATTCCTCAACGGATCGATTAGCAGATCTTTTGATCACTTCATTCACTTGATCCACCGCAAACACGAGACACGAAAACGTACACTGATGGGCCAAAACATTGTGACCGGTGAGAGGGGGCAAGAATGGCAGTTACTGTACATTGGTGTCTACTAGTGGGGGTGGAGCAAACAAGGCACCCCCCACATTCCCACACACGTATACATTTAAGCCTTTTCACCGATGGCGATAGTATTAGAAAGTTGAAACCTTATTGAGACCTGGGATCAAGAGGTCACTATGAACAGTAACAGTTACCGACATCTGGATATATCCTTTAGTACAGGCGCGTGCACACCTCTAGAATATATAATTCCTCCTCTCTACCCTTGAATGGCTGCAGTGGACATCCATGTTACTGTCTCGTAACAACTACATGTGTCAGCGTCTGAGATATATAATCAGGTAAGCCAGCCTCGAGTACTTCATTTTGATGTGTTGGATGCCTCAGTTATGGGCAAGAAGAAAGATTTGAGTGACTTTAACAGAGGCCCGATTTTTATGGTCTGAAGACTAGGTCAGGGCATTTCCGAAACGGTACAGCTTGCTGCGTGCTTACTGTTGGTTGTGGCGAGTACCTATCAGCAGTGAAAAGGGGAAATATCACCAACCACCAACAAGGCATCGGACAGTCAAGATTCATCGATGCGAGAATTGAACAAAGGCTTTCCCGCTAAGTACGAGCTTACTAAGGTCTACAGTTGTATAAATTGTTGATAGCTTTAATCAAAGTGGAGGAATGAATATATCACAACACACAAAGCATAAATCTGTAACGGGCAAACGGAAAAATAACACCTTATGGGGCAGGTGGTCATAATTCAATGAGTTTTCGGACACTTGAACTCAGTCTTGTTATTTTCGTTCACACAACGTTTCGGGCAATCCATTCTGCGGCCCTTCTCAGATGTACTACCTCTATACAAAGATGAAGACGTTTTTTCTAGTAGTGTCAATTAACAGTAACAAACAGACATTTTTTATAAAAAGCAACGCTCGTAACGTAGGTCACGTGTTTTTCAACTCCTATTTTTTTTAGACTATGTCTTTCATTTCGTGTCCCTGTTGAGCAGCGAAAACGATTTAGGGTTGAATTCTGCATTGAATTATAGATAATAAGTAATCTCTTCACTTAGTTGAAACTTCATGTAATGCAAATATGACCAAACGTTACTTTGAAAAAAGAATCTCCTTTGGACGGGTCGTTTAAATCTGAAACATTTGTCAAGTTCATTATATCATCATTTAAGCATTCGTAAAAAGTGTACAAACCTGTAGTGGGAATATTTAATACAATTTGATTGGGCATGTTAGTTCTTTTAATAGTGGGTAGAGATGTGATTAATATATTGTTAGAATATCGAAATATAACGTATTAAACCAGGCAGAAGAATGTATTTGAGTAAAAAGTAAGATTTTAAGAATATAATAGCCATCTGGTCAGACGAGTGGGATCATAAGATGGGGCTTCAATAATGCATCGCAATAAGGTGGGAGATGGGACATAGAACAATAAAAAAGAATGACGTCACCAATGACTCGTTTGAAGTTTGTTATTTTGCAGGCTTTTGTTTTTCCTCTGCCTCAATAGCAGACGATTATAGCGTACCAAGTAGTACAGTATGCAGTGCATCAGCCAGCCACCAACACATGGTTTTCTCTACATTCTATTCCAAGAGAAGATTCCAACTAAAGTCGCTTGAAATATAGTTTATATACTGTCTATTGCCACTTTGTGCAAACAAAGGTTATGCTATCATTAACCGTGCAATATGGCATGAATTGGCCACTCTTTTGTCAAAGTGAAGAGGTTACTTACGAGGGTGAGAATAAAAACGTTTTTCATACAAAACTTCTCGTGCTTGTATCACATATGATTCTATCTTAGTAGAAAAATGGCCGAAAATGCTCTGCAAAATCTTAAGCTCAAGTCGTGGAAATGAATTCAACCTACCCCTGTGTGTAAATAGTCCCAGTCTTATCTACCCTCTATAAATACAGATAGAATACCTAGAGAAGGCTGTGGAATGGATCAGTCAAAACGATGTATGAATAACAATACGAATGAGTCCGAGAGTCTGAAAAACTCTTTGAACGTCAGTGTCCGTTCTCAAAATTATAGACAGGTGGTCATAGTGTTTTTGCTCATCAGTGTATGCATGAATACAGACCGACTAACCGACACAACTCGTTGGATTCCATTGCTATACATACACATCTACGCCTGAATACTTGAGTAGCTTCCGACAGTTGCTCACAAGAAAGCACAAAAATACTCCATTCATGCAAGCACGCATGCGCAAACAAAGCATAAAAAAGAGAAAATTCGTTGTCTGAAGCCAATTTCTTTATAGCTCATGGCACGACATGCAACTTACACCCTTTTACGTTAGAGTATTGAGCAAATTTCCACGGGTTGTTATAAAATACGAGGAGCAACGAGAAACAATGAGAGGCAAAGCAAAGACATAATTTAGTACCAGTCGAAATAACTTTTATCAATGAGCAGCCATAATACTAAATTATTTAATTAACCACAAACCTCTGTATGAAAGAGATTTTCTTTTATTACACTCTGGTTGCTTCTCTCACTTCCTATTCTCCTCATAGTTTGTAGGGACTGAATTTTCAACCTTGGTGTGTGCTTTGCTAAAAAAAAAATGTCATAAGCATTCAGAAATTAAAAACCAAATCACGATCATCGTCTGAACAGACCACTCATGTGCAAACCAAAATAAGATAAGGCAGGATGCCTCAGTGACAAACTCCACTCTGGCTAAAGCTTATATGTTTTTCCTTTAACATACAGGTAGAGAAGCACAACTATTTCAACCACTACGCCGATTCTGAAAACAAAAACGAAAAAAAGTTTTTCCTACTCATTGAGGGGAGTGTGTGTGCAAAGTTTCAAGTTTCTACTATGAACGGTCATGGTTGTACAAGTGACACATAGATAGATAGATAGATAGATAGATAGATAGATAGAAAAACGCAAATATCTAAGGCTAAGCTGATTTTTTTGTTTAACTGAAAAAGATCATTATATTCGGCCATAGAAGGTAACTTAATGAAAATAGATTCTGGATGTTTTTCGATATAAATGGCATACAAATCTAGATAATTCAAGATGCAATTTGAGTCTATTTTAGATATGAACTGAAAAACATAAGGTGGCTTGTAGGAGTGGGGGCTCCAATTTTTCTTGATAGATCTTCTTGTTGGGTTGAAATAAGGTCGCATGTTCAACCTTTTCTGTAGCCTTTTAGGGTTCTAATTTGGGTGAGGGTTATTGACGTAATCATTGTTATTTTCACTGTCGTAACCAAGGGAAAATAAAGTAAACTCCAAAGTGGGAGTTTGACAAAAGAGACTCTTTGAAGTTGTGGTATATATTATTTACAAGGAGTAAAAAAAAAAACAATATGGCGTGTAATTAAAACTGGATGAAGAAGAATATAGCACTATGACTTTGATTGACGAATCCTAATCAGCTCTCATTACCGAATTGGTGAGGCGCTGTCCAGGTCAGACAAGCTCCCAATGATTAGAGACGAGTGCCGATAGCTTTTTCTTCATTTCTGATCAATGCTGCTCGCATAACAACTGAACAGTATAGCAATAACACCAATGTTAGAATAAGGAACAACAAAGATAAGCTGAATGAAAAACTAATCTAAAACTAATGATAATACATGTTAGTACCTCGCATAAATGAATCATCGTAGCCCACACGTTAAACAGAACTAATATTCTAAAAAAATACTTGTAAAATTATCTAAAAACATAGATTTTTTACCAGTGCAAGATTCGGTTATTGTTGGTTCTAAATGACCAAAAAGCACTTCTGAGGGAAAAAAAACATTTCTAGATGGTGCCTCGTGGTGTACCCAAACAAATTTGCAAGGTTATAGCCCCTAAAATGTGACCAAGAGTATCAGGAGACACACACACACACACACACACACACACACAAAACACACATGGACAAGGACAAGCAAAGAGAGACGAATCTGAGGCCCACTTGGCTGGTTTGTCAGACATGTCACTTGTGGGGCTACAATGATTCGATAGAACCGTCATATGACCAGAGACTTTTGGCCACGTGCCGTGTTGAGGGTGACCAAATCAAAAATTTAAAAACGGAATGATCCATAAATAAGTTACTTCTCTCGACTTTTGTTCGGCAATGATCACTAAAAATGTCTCAATTTCCAAAAACAAGCTTAAAACCTGCCGACCACAAACTAAGGGACCAATATAGCATAAACTTACATTGCAAATTGAATCTCCCGCTAAAAAACTATTTAGTGGGAGAATTAACAAAAAAGTTTTTCGTAAACATGATGAAAAGTAAATTCTTAAACTCCAGCCCTCAAGCTATACTGATGCAGCATTCATGCATGTTACATAGATAAAAAGCCAGTCAGCTAGATCAGCTTGAAAACTGGAGAAATCTATGTCGACTTTTTTGTTCACAGGTTTGGTTGACAGTTAATAATAAAATGATAATAATAATAATAATAATAATAATAATAATAATAATAATAATAATAGATGGCTACGAAAAGGGAACCTCATGAGAGAAACAGAATCGTTGATCATGGTAGCCCAAAACAAATACATCAGGACAAACTATATCAAAATAAAAATTGACAGAACACAGACAAACAGCAAGTGCTGCCTGTGCGGTGAAAGAGATGAGACCGTAAACCACATAACTAGTGAATGTAGTCAACTCGCCCAGAAGGAGTATAAACACAGACACGATAGTGTATCAATAGTGATTCACTGGAACCTGGGTAAATGAATGGGATTTAACGAAACGGAAAAGTAGTACCAGCACAAACTGGAGGCAGCCCTGGGGAATGGAAATCACAAATTACTTTGGGACTTTGACATCCAAACTGACTAACCCATCCAAGCGAGAAGACCAGATCTAGTAATCGTGGACAAGAAGAGGAGAATCTGATAAATAATAGACATTGTGTCTGCAGACCACATAGTAAATAGAGTAAATAGGAAAGAGAGTGAAAAGCTGGGAATATACCAGGACCTGGCTAGAAAGCTGGACAAGGAGTGGAACATGAAAGTCAGGGTAGTGCCAGTAATAGTTGGTGCACTCAGAACCGTACAAAAGACACTGAAAACGAGATTGGAAGAACTAAGGATAAAAGGAATGATCGAGAATATACAGACAACTGTACTACTGGGGACTGCACGAATACTGGGGAAAGTGCTAGAAATATGATATCTACGACCCCAGCTCGTAGCAGAAGAGGGGGGAAAGGAAAAAACACTGTAACAAACTACAAATGGTGGTGGAGGTACGAACCACAACTCTGATATGAAAGGTGTGTAAGAGATGAGAGAAAAGCTGAAGAACTGTGGAGACTTACTGACATTTAGCCTTCAGCAATAACCATTGGGTAACCGGTGTGTAACTGTAAACCACAGCACTGCTGTGGACTATGGGAGAGTGGAGAAGAGGGCTGGAGATCTGAGGAGACTTGCTGTCACTCAGTCTCCAGCTGTGACCACCAGGCAACTGGCGTGAATAATAATAATAATAATAATAATAATAATAATAATAATAATAATAATAATAATAATAATAATAACAACTTGCCATCATGTCAATAATTGAACGACCATAGAGTCAAAATTTGAAGTCATGTAAAAAAAAAAAACCATCGAAGAATAAATATGGTCAGAATAAATTTTACTTATGACATCACTAGCGTTTTCCACTGGATATTAAATTTAAAAAAGCATCAAGAAACATTTAGATTCTGGAAAATCTATATATCATTAACAAACCCGTCAAAATAAAGAACAAAAAACGGTCAGAAAAGCTTTCTTCCCAAAAATCATAAAAATCTTTTTTGGAAAGGGTCTAGTACTGACGCCAATTTTTAAGTCTGCAGACAAAATGGTATGGCCAGGGGCACTTGAACACACAAGCACGCGCACATATAAAAAGGAGTAGAACCTTGACCACCTTTAGCTAAAAAATAGTGATACAGCAAAAATAGCACGTCGCAGGCAAAATGCTTTAACTTGAGAGATAAAACAAATCTGAGTGGTTTTCAACAGTTACATTATGCTTAAGGAGGTGGGGCCACTTTACGATATTACTATAATCCTAAAGCGAACATTTATTTAGTGTGCACCGACTATCGTTGTAACTTTATAAGATAACTTTGGGACAACAACATTTAAGCCAATGATGGTAATAATTCTTTATCTAAGAAATTAAGACAATTTATGAATTTGTTTACAATTCGGGGATATTTGTTACTGACCCTAGTATCCCAAGGTATCCACCTGCCGACGTCCAACAGTCAGCTCAAATGTCAACAACATCTTTTATTCCAATTTTTTGTGTTCCTATCAATCCATGATATAGGTCCTGTAATCCAACCTTCTTTTAATCCGGCTTACATATGATCCAAACGTTTGATTCACATTTACTATTTATTTGTTTCTATCAATCTATGCTTCAGATCCTGTGGTCAGACCTTCTTTTAACCCATTATTATGGCCTTGTACCAGTCAGGGCTAAGCGTCGCAAATGTCCCCACATAGTAATAATGTTTTTTTATTGATTCTCTCACTTCCGCTTCTAACTAACCTATCATTTGATGCCCAGACGCAAATATCTTTATCGATGCTATAAATATTTATCATGTATTGTCCTGTTCTAGTCAGGATGCCAAGAACAGACTAAATCGTGGTTGACAAAGTATTGCCAAGTATGATTCGTAATTTTCAGATAAAACTTTTTTTTTAAATGGCTGAGATCTGTTAAAATTCGCCTGATTTATATAATTTCAACCAAAATTATCCGATATCAAATTGATCAAGACAGGTCACCACAGGTCAGAGTCACCTATCCTATGTTCATCATGGATCAAGTTATCCATGAACGCAGTTTTGCAGTTCGTAGTCTGCAGACATTTTCATCAGATTTGAAGAACGCCAAAATTAATCTTTATGGAAAATTACTAAATTGAACTGACCTGACGTTGACCTGTAGAGGTCGACAGAGGTCAGCACCACTTATTATGTTCATACTAGGGTCAATTTGCCTTTATGCACAAATTTCCAATTCGTAGGGTACAACCATTTAGGAGGTCTATGAAAATATAGAAACAAAGTTAGAAACGAACATTCTTAGTCGTTATACCATTATATATATATATATATATATATATATATATATATATATATACATATATATATATATATATATATATATATATATATATATATATATATATATATATATATATACACTAATTGAAAGCCCATTAATCAAACAAATAACTTTATTCTAAGAGTCGCCAAGATCCTTCCGAGACAAGGAAATATATCTTACATTGAAAGATCAGAACAACTTAATCTAGAGACCCTGGAATAAAGAAGAAAATCTGCTGACCTATTGGGAGTCTTTAGAACCCAAAACAATAGTGGATACTAACGTTCATTGCTTAGAATACCCTCATAGAAAAATGCTGACTTCGTCTATCTACAATAAAACTTGAGGACAAAGCCACAGATTACCAATTTAGACCTCCATTTGTGATGGAAAAAATTCTCCTCGGTCTAAGTAGCAAATTCATGGAACAGCCTGAATGAAAAGATGGTCACATCCGAGAATATCATTTTTTTTTTTCAATTCTAAATATTTCATTTCGATACCGGTCGTACTAAAATTAACTACCAATTTTCTAATTAGTTTAATTCCAATTAAACTGAAGCTGGCTTAATGACACATAACTGCTGTCATAAAGAGCCTATTTCAAGGACAATTTTCTTACGTACACCTGTAGTAGTAGAAATAGTATTTGAAATAGAACTTTCTAAAATTTCTTCTATCAGATGAAGCATGATTAATTTGTCGCTTGTACTTTTTTCAACTTATTTTTATGTTGCTTTGCAACGCAAATTCCCAGGCTGTCACTCTATGACAGTGATTCAACAGCAGAGATCGCGGAGTGTTCATTCCTTATTTCCGATGGAGTGAGTCGCAACGTCAGTTGTCATGGGTAGCAATTAAGAGTCTGGGTACGTAATAAGAAGTCGTGGCCTGAGTAAGAAAGAGCCGTCCCAATAGCAAGATGGCACTGCCATTTATATTTCCATCTCCTGTTTGGGGAGCACTTCCTTTAGAAAACAAGATGGACACTCCCATTATCGTACTGATCAGTTCGTTATCGTCATCACCGCTCTCCATTTTGTTGAGTCCCGTTAGAACATCACACCTCTTCCCATCTTAGAATGGAGTGATAGTCTTTTAGGCAAGGTGGAAGTTGTTGATCTCTGCTACTACGTCACAGTGCTGGTACCTGTGTTTCTTGTGATTTAGTCTCAACAGTGTGGTAATTACTCAGCGTTGGGTGGTAGTCGTATATTTATTGTCATACTGTCTTCATCGTCTCTATTTTGGTAATTCTTCGCGGGTCATCCATTTTATTACAACTCTCAGGTGTCTCTTCGGGAAAAGCCTTCATTCGGAAGCATCGTGGATGATTCGCTGCTCAACACGTTGACTGCTGATTATCAATCCCTTGATTTTGACGTCGATTAATGACAAAGGATTAAAAGATGGGCTCATTGCTGACTTCTTTCGTCCAATGAGGACTTTATCGCACCTTTATCTAATGCCTGCATGCATGGTTCTGTCGGTCAAACACTTGTGTGTTGGTTTTGCAACGGAATCAGGTCGATGCATCTGCGTGTAAATTTTGCAGTGACGTGAAACGGAGTATTTTGGTAGTAACAGTCCGACCGGAGATCGCTTCAGTAGGGCTGATCCCAGTAGTTCAACGTCGGGTGGCCCGATAATTCATTAGGAAATTTTGGACAGCAAGTCTGGGGTCCTGTCTGACATATGCAGCAATTTTGTCTAACATCCACATGGAATTTTCTGCCAGCCAATTGCTCTCTGGATGCCTGGGTTCAATATGCCTGAGCTCGAACCCTTATCGTCTGGCATACTTGGCGAATTCCTCTCTCTTAAATGGATGTCCATTGTCACTTCTTACGACCTCTGGTATGCCATGGGTGTAAAACATTTTGTGAAGTTTCGGGATCAGAAATTCAGCTGGCTTTTTTTAAAATTCAACCCCAGGAAATCTGATGTATTCGTAAAGGAGGAAAAAGAAATAGAAGTTTCTGGCAGTAGCCCCCTTGAAGTCTATTGCCAAACTCTGACGGGTTTCAGTTCTGTCGGTGGCCAGCTAGTAGCTGCCAAACAAGCTCGGACGTTTCTGACGAATTCTTCTGTCATCCTGTCCATGTTAGAAAATCAGACTGTACTTTGTAAGTATTACTTAATTTTCGTCAATTACTGGTGCCTCCCAGGGGGCCAGGGCTATGATATCCGCTTACATAGTCCAAGAAACGACGACCTGCGCAGCCAACAACACCAATCTGATACTCGTCGCCAGATGAACATTATAACAATACATCCGATGAAGTCAAGATATAACTTTTTATGGCTACTTTTTACCATCATCTTGATTTATTAGTCACGTTTTATTGCAACTTTCTGCTCGGATCGATTACCCTCCAGCAGTGAACAAAATAATAAAGAATAAACCTTGGGTGGAATTTGAACCCACACCCTTATCCAGCGACCATAGATTATGCGTGTTTGCTTTACCGATTGATCTATAAAGACTCAACCATTTGGCAGATGTCCAAATGACCCCCTTAAATCCATCCTACACTCCTATCGGCAGCCATATATTTTTATATTCTGGTAGTTTCGGTTTTCCATACATTTTTTATTAGATGAAGGATTATGAATCATTATTTTCATTTTTATTTTTATGACTACTTTTTACCAACATCTTAATTTATTAATTGCTTTTTATTGCAACTTTTTGCTCAGACTAATTACCCTTCGGTACTGAGCAAACAGCGCCGATCGTAAAATGTTTTTTTCTCATTAGACGAAGTATTATAAAAAGCAACTGATGAATAAATAACAAACAATGCAATAATGGAAAATGGGCTTTGGGAACTAGGTTTACAGTAAGGCTGTATCTTGGATTTATGTTCGATGATCTCATCAGGATCCATTAAGGATGAGCGAAGTGAACCAATGCAGTTGGACTTCCAGGGTACTGTAAACCCCTGAAGCTATTCTTTTCTTTTCTTTTTAAATGGCCAATTTTGGAGTCGTTTTGAGATGATATAATCTATACTGAAATTGAGCAGCTATACGCCGTACCCACCTCTTTCCTCCATCCCTCAATCAATGATTGGGTATCCTTACATAGTTCGATAGATGAGAAGAAAATCATTGTTTCATGTGTTGTGCTACACGAGAACGAGTAAGCTAAGTCACTGGAGTGAACAAAGGTTGTAAACTGATCTGCCAATAATCAAGAGATCAATATCTCTAATTCCATCGTTCGCTCAGCACCCTCCTCGGGCTGGTGGGGGCGGTCTGTCACTTCTGGGTTTATTGACAAGAAAATTATTCTGAAATAAATTCGCAAATAATGATTATCACGGCACCTCGCAAATATCGAATTGTATGCGTGCAATGGACGTGGATAGATGAATAAGTTCCCGGAAAAGTGTTGCCATTTCAATGATTTCAAGTTGACTCTTGTCAGAGCAGATAAAAGAGTTTGATTGAAGAGAAATAAAAAGTTGGCCCTGATTCAAGTGGAGATGAACATAAATTGGAAAATAAAGCAAAACTTAATTCGTTTTGTTAATGTCAGTTTGTCATGATTCATTGCCATTGTGAATCCCCGTTGCTTTACTATTTCTATACCTGTGTTCTGTGTCAGTATGTTTACAAAGTAATTTGAAAGGTTATCGCAAGATATACTCAACTAAAATTCTAGGTTCATTTTGGGTAAGGAAAAAAACGAAATTGCAGCATCAACAACAGTCCCAGCAATACTAGTAGCTATAGTTATATCATCAGCAGTCAGTGCCATCAAAAGATATGAATGGAACTTTTTTATTTGTATTTTAGCTGTAATAGTTTTTGAATTTCTGGGAGGAAACATGGTCATTATCTGAACATATAAATACCAGTGTCACCAAATTGGTTTGTATGTCTATTTATCTATTCACGTCAAAATGCCACGGTGGAAAGTTCTATTTTCTTCACCAAGTAAAAAGAAAATCATAACTCTGATTTGCTCCTGTTTGAACTTTATTTTCATGGGTTTTTTTTTCTTTTGGGTACCAAGTGAGTTGTTTCGTTGTTCGAAAGAAAATTTTATGATATTTCAATTTTGGAAACGATATTTCGAGCCCTCCTAAAAGAATATATGTTTTTCAAAAAGATGTTTAAAAATATTAACCAATCCAAAGATAACATGAAATATCCTGTCATTTTGTACTCTGAAAGTTATTGATATTTTACTAGTCTTTCTCTCATCTTATTTTTGTTGCTCTTTAATCCTAAAGAGAAGGGTGTATAACTAATGCATCCTCCCAACAGTCACTTATAGAGCTGAAACATGGAACCTAACCAAGAGACAGACCCGTAAATTGAGAACCATGCAACGTGCACATGAAAGAATAATGCTGGGCCTCACATGGAGAGACCACAAGACAGCACAGTACATCCGAGAAAAGACAAGAGTTAGGGACATCATAGAATCCATAAAAAATCTCAAATGGCGGTGGGCCGGCCATGTTGCAAGAATAGCAGACAATCGATGGACATCACGACTCACATCATGGATCCCCCGAGACCACATGCACAACCGAGGCCGGCAGAATATTAGACGGAGAGACGAGCTAGACAAGTTCAGGAAGTACTGGCTCCGTGACGCCCATGATAGAGAAGTGTGGCAAATCCTGGGGAAGGTCTATGTCCAACGACGGACGCTAAAAGACTGATGATGATGATGATGATGATGATTATTCTATGACTTTTTAAAAATAAATGCTGCCTATTCAACAGTCGCAAAATAACGATCTGACAGTTGTGATACAAAGCAACAGAAATAAAATGAAAGCCACTTTTAAAAAACAAAAATTAACTGAATTGACATTTGCGTATTTGAAATATTATAGAAGTGAAGGGGGTATGAATAAAAGCTGAGGAAAGTTGTTTAATAAGCATGCTCCAGTATGTGTTGTGTAACATATTACAACAGCGTAGCTTGACCACCTACAGAAGACCGTGGTTGTATGCTCAAAAAACACATCAGTGTGGCACATGATCGAATGATGACAGAGCACGTAATCTAGTCACATGATTCATGTATACGTATGATTGGGGAATGTCGAATCGTCAACAAGTATGACCAACTTTTGTGCTCCATTTTGTTTAATTTTTTCGTTTTTTTCCCCCGAGTTTTTCAAGTAAATCACTTTTTAATTTCTTGAAAGAAAGTATATAATTTTTTTTAAACATACGTATGATTATGTGGTTGAACCACTCCTTTTTTTAAAACTTTTGATTTAACCCAGAGACTAAAACGGTTCCAGTTGGACCTACATAAGCTGAATACGAGCTGAATACGAGTGCAAAATTCACAAATGATTTTTCCCATTCTTAGTGGCCTAGGAAATTGCGTAGTTCGATTTAAATACGTGTTGTATATTCAAGATTATAGTTCAGATTGTTTCAGGAGAATTTAGAATCTTTGAAGATGGATTTGCCTCAAATTTGGATAAAAAATATTTAAATGAGTTAGTAACCGTGGTCCTCTCCGATAGTACCATGGGACAAACAATAGGTATTTACTATTTGTTAATACTATCATTTAATTTAATTTTGATGAGATGGACAATTTTTCCTCTCTTCAATACGTCACTCAATTATAGGCACAGTTTCAGAGACACACTTGCGTATCATTCTCAATTGACAAGTTAACTAAAAAAGGAGCAACATTGACTCCATTGTAAAATAATATATACGACACCACAAGGCCAACTATTATTAAATAAAGCTAGAAATCTAAACTTCAACGCCATAAATAAAAAGAAAACATTTTTATTCTCAAGAATATCATTCACTATCGGCAAATGAGGGAAATAATTCTGAATATCAAGGATCGATCATAAAAATTATTATGATCATCAAAATCTCTGGAAGAATCGAATGATTCATGCATCTAAAATGATATCACATCATTTTACAGTCAATTAACTGACCAAATGAAACTCACTGACAAGTGACACTAATGAGTCCAATTTGCTCATTTAATTAACACATCAATGCCTTTCTCTTGACCCTTCCCTCGATGTGGGAAGTATGAATGTATTGCACGAATCAAATGTTATAGGTAGTACGTGGTGGCCTAACGGTTATCGATTCACGAAACAGAACTGGCGAACCGGGTTCGAAATACGACCATGTTTACACTAATAAACACTAAAATTATGTGAATCCACCTCTCTTAGAGTTGTATCCCATCGCCAGATGTGTCGATAAACGTTTTGTCACTTTCTTCTCATGATGATTGACGGAGAAGATAGCTGCTGGTATTATGAAACCAACTACTACAATCTGCCCCACAGAGAGATGAACATTACCAAGTTACCTCCCTCCGCCTTGAAGAAGCCATGAAGGACCCAGCAATTTTTGTTTTTGTTGGTACATATAGATTGTTGAAATTTGTCAGCAGGTATGCCAACCTTGATTCAACTCAACAATCAAGCAAAGAGGACCTTACTGCATATGTGTGAATAGACACTGATCTGTGGGTTCTTTTAGTCGATAGAGAGACGCCATTGAGTGAGCTTGTGTACTGTAACCATCATCTTCATTATGACCGAGTAAATAGAGCAGTGAATGTGGATTAACAGTTTTTAGCAAAATATAGCATCACCAGTATCAGTCAGACCCAACCCTAATGTCCAGATTTCGCTCTTTGCGACTTTTCTCAGAGCTAAAATCGCCCTTGAAAGGAAATGAATTTGAGTCTTTGGATGAAATTAAGGAGAATGCGACGAGGTAGTTGATAGCAATTCCGAAAGTTCGCTTTGCAAGCTGCTTTGAAATATTCTTAGATTATATTTCTGTATAATTTTTGATCATCAGAGGACAGAAGTGTAGCTCATCTGTCAATTTCAGCAATATTTGAAAGTGAAGGAGGTCCAAAGGGGAGTACTTTGAAGGTGATCTAATGCACCATTGCCCTGAGTAGGCTATTCTTTATTTCTCGTAATTTTCATTAATGTATACTATTCGGATAAACCTCGAATTGGTTTAGCTTGAAACTTTAACTAAATCTTCTATATTCTTGATGGTGTGTTCTAGTATTTCTTGTAGGGACATTTATAAGTCTGGAGGTACTATGGAGTCTGTGATCGAAAAGTCGTTGAGACATAAACTGAACATTCACATATATTAAACTTACCAGATTTAATCGGCTATCATAGATTTTCATAGGCAGGATTGAAAAAAAAATCGGTCAGATCTAACTGGAAAATGGCTAATTTAGCAACCCTTGGTTGACAGCTTCATGGATATTCAGAGGAAGACGAAAAGTTTCCTTTCTTTTCACTCAGGCTTGCTTTACCTTATTCAATAAAAGGCCACCAACAAATAATTTTTGACGATTATTTTCTTCAATCTTAATTTTAGTTGCATTTCATCGTATCTACTCAGCCGGTCAGTCTCCAGCAATAAATGTATAGTGCGGATCAGAAATAAAGGAAAGGCTTTCAGAAGTCACACTTTCTTGCCTCGGAAAGTCTGCTTTTCTGTTCCGGCTGCTCTGTCGCTTGAGCTACAAGAACATTTACGGCTGGTAAAAGATCAACTCTGACCTTCAAAGCTACCCTTTCTTTTTCCTCTGATTGCTTGACGCCATATTTGTAAGTAACTTCTGGGGTCTAGAAAGAGGACGATAGACCCCCCCCCAAAAAAAAACGCCGTGAACCATGGTTGTAATTATTTTTTTTACCCCCAATTGAATAATAATGGGAGCATTGGTTCAGAAATAGTGTCGTGGTAGGGAGAGAAAAGTTCGTCAGTTATTTCGTGCTTAATTTTATTTTCTTGTTAATTTATTAGATCCTAGCGTAACATCCGAATCCTTATGGAGGAAATATCTGAGCGTCCCCAGGCCCCCAAAATGGTGAGGATCCTATGTTCGGCTGAGTCACCGGAGGTTGACGAGGTAGGAAGTACAGGAGACTGGGATGTAAGGGAAAGAAGAATAGGGTACCCGCTACTTCTAAAACGGCTCGCAGTAAAAGCAAAAAAGAGGTGTGAAGTGAACTTTCTAAAATCTGGTGATACCAGAATATTCAATGTTAGCATTACCGGTTCATTCGGATACATGTAAAATACGGCAAGGCTGGATCTATTCATTCTCAGGAGATGAGGTAAGAGAACTCGTGCAGGTGGGGGGGGGGGGAGTCAGCAAGCACCTGGGTGTAATTTTCAGCTGATAACAAATGTCACCAGTTGCAAACGTTGAACGAACAAAAACTTTTTTTCGTTCAAATTGAGAAGTAGGTATACGCCGTACTCCGCCCCTCGTTTCCGGCCCACCCGATCCGCCTAATTAGAATCACTGGATGTGTTAGCCTTCCTTAGGTGGGCATTGTTGTCTGTGATCTTGAAGCAACTATCAGCAGGAATTGACCAGGTCGGCGCAAGCTGAATGAATAATTATGTTTGGTCTCGTTGGCAATTGTTGGGTTCAAGGGAGATCGAACTGAAAGGGGGTTGAAAGGGGGAAGCACGAAGTGTGAACGGGTTGGACTCGAGAATTAGATATATAGACCTGGGTGGAAGAGAGGGGTAGGAAAGAGAGGGGCGAAGTGAGAAGTGTTTGGGTTTCAGGATAGAAAAGGGGGAAAGTGCAGACCCAGAGATTAGAAATAATATCGCGACTGGACGTCACTACATAGAGAGAGAGAGGGGGGGAGTACAAGAGGGGCCCAATGAATATAAGAGATAAGTGATAAGTGAGGAATATCCACACTGGTAGGGGATAGATCTATATGGACTTATCTCCTTATTTTTAGGATCATGGCACATAGACAGCAGATATAAGATACTCGCCATCACAAATATACTCACATCATCATCATCAGTCCTTTAACGTCCGTCGTTGGACATAGACCTTCCTCGGGATTTGCCACAATTCTCTAATACACCATAACTGGACCATAGCTGCCAATACACACTCTCTTATACACAATCATATTACCACCTACAACACAAACTGACAATCATACCCCAACACACCATGACTTAACCATAGCAGTGAACACTCACTCATACACCACCTCCTTAAAGGGAGTTCTAGTGTCATCCTTTTCCCTCTCAGAACACTCACCAACGACTGGAATTTTATGGCACCCATGGAATTTGAATTCAAATCCAGATTTAAGTACAAATGACCTGAATTTACTGAACAATGGACAGAAAGTCCAGAAACAGAATCACATTGGCCTTCCGAAGACATGAACGAAATCGATTAAGGCCTATTGAAAATTATTACACCTTAAAACCACAATTAAAACTAGGACAGTGTTAGTAGCTTCAAAAAAGATATTGTGTTGGTAACCTCAACCAGTTTTGTATTGTTGTCATCAGGTATTGGTGCCTGAATATATATATATATATATATATATATATATATATATATATATCCACTTTCCGAAAGTTTTCTTTGTGCCACTTTTTCAAAAAACGGTGAAAAGCGGCAAAGTAGCGTTTGTTTAGCAGTAATTTATTATAGAGGCAGCGCGCATCTTCCCTGTCTCTTTCTCCAACACCTCGGTTTGTGGTACCTCCAGTCACCCAAATCATCAATATTTGGGCATTTCCTTCATAAATTTGGAATGAATTTTGCGATGTCATCTCTTACACAGTCATCAAAACATCCGCGCACTTAATGTTGTTTGAAAGCTGGTCTTTCGATTGGACTTGAACAATAGAAGAAACCTGGAGAAACGAATCTGTCTCAGTGACCAGACAGACCAATTCAGACACAACCAAACGAACAATTACTCACTAATATTAATAATAGCAGAAATAATTTGGGGAATACTATTGATCGATAACGCCTTGCCTGATAATATTCAACAGATGAAAAACAAGACAGTTCTTTATGAAATTTTCTGTAAGATTACAACATTTTAAGAGGAAAACAAGAAAATCAATAATAATAATAATAATGATAATAATAAACAATAACAATGAGAGAAAAGTAAAACTTTTTTACGAAATTATGAAAATGTTCAATATACTGTATGTCTTCATCAGTCATCAAATTGAATTAAATTGAAGATATACAGAATATCGAAAATGTTCATAACTTCATAAAAAATTCATGAAAATAGACTTGTTTTTCTTTTCTTAAATATTAACAAGCAAGGCATTATCGATCAAAACTGACACGATAATAATAATGATGATAATAATAATAACAACAATACTGATAATGACAACAAAAACGCTATTGCTGACCTATTTTGTCCACACCTAACAATACCGTTCACACTTCCTGATGGCATATGACCAAAAACCACTCATTCATAAAATGATGGACAAATGGATATGATCACTCGCTCTTCCTTGCTTTCTTTTTCTCCCCCCTCGCTGTTTCTCTATATCTATCTCTTTGTTTCTCCCTTTCTTCTTCCTCTCTTCCTCCTCTCGCCAGTTGTTTCCTTTTCTCTCACCGTTTCTCGCCCTTTTCTGTCTATCCCCCCTATGTTACTGTTCGTCTCTCTCTTTTTCTTTCTCCTCCTCTCTTACTAATTCTCCCTTTTCGTATTCTCTTGCTCGTTCTCCGTTTCTCATACCATTTCCATTTTCCCAATCAACTTCCTTGAACTTTCCTTAACCGTTCATTGTATCGTTGCAAGTTTCAGGTGTCGCTCTAAATATAGATTCGTTCGGACACGCTGGGTTTTTTCACAAATTACTATCAACCGCAGTGCAACGGTCAACTACAAAACGACAACGAACAGCTGGACATTCTGCATTGCTGCAATTTTCCACACTTTCTCTGTCAAGGGCCATTTCTATCTTCTTCCTCGTATCATATTATATCTTATTGCACCACTGATGTATCTATGGGAGAGTTGTACTATTTGCTTGCCTCAGGTCTTCGTCGGAGCGTGTGAGCACTAGTAAGTAGCCACGGAGTATATGGTCTATGATCCGGTTACCCTGCGATTGTGGACACTGCAATGGTGACTATCCCCATTATTGAGATCTTTTTTTCTGAACACTTACCGGCTTCAAACGGCTGTACGATCTAAGACACAACAAAAAGGGTCATTTTGGCGTCCTCTGGATTTCAACTCAGTGGAAACGATGTGAAATTTTTTGTTTCAGAAGAAAGAGGTAGAAAACATTCGCAGCCTACGTATCAAGTATTGCTGCAAACAGAACAAAAACCTACCGTTTTAAATGAGCACTACCAGAAAAGGGGCGCTACTCTTTACAAACGGATAGTACACGTGAAGATGGACGTACAATGAATCGATCGAAACGTTCAGGAAGCAACAAAAATAACAAAAAGAATGAGATCAATTGTCTGGAAAAATAATGACTCTCTTGAAAATTATAGAAACAATGTTTCGGGATCTTTTGGGACCCAGAGTTTTCTGAATTTCAGTAGAATAGCCGCTTGAAAGGTTTGAATCACGCAACTGTGGCAAAGTTTACTAAGACACAATTCTTGGTGCTTAATCTGAATACTCATCAAATAAAAAAATATACCATATTCACATCAGCATTGCAACTAAATAGATGGAAGTCTCTGAGCAACTTTGAATTTGTGAAATGAGGAATTATCATTATCATACGCTGATTCACTCGACATTACCAAGTTATCGACTACGACAGACAACTGAAGAAGTCTGGAGGGTACAGCGGCCGAAATGTGATTATAACAACCAAGATGCAGACACTAGTCCGAGTAAATCAGTGTATAATAGTTACAAATCTTCTAAGTCATTGTCTTGAAGGGTCAACGTTTGGAGAAAAATCAACAATGAGGACAATGCAAGAAGCAGACGACACTTTTCCGGCGTCAGGAGAAAATATAAAATCACAATTCAAAGGTCATTTTTATCTCATTTTTTAAATTTTCTATTTATAATCGAATCTTATATTTGAGAATTTCAAAGATGATTGGAAATTCGGGTCGCCCGTTTTTCTGTTTTTTGTCTGAACAAATTCTGCAACGAGAGAATTTCCATGAAGTGAAGAAGTCATCACCCACTGTTTGATGACACGTGACCTAGTGGAATGTGGATGATTCGTTGCAGGTAAGTTTAATTAGACATGAATTTCATATAAATTAGTAATGAATTTTGCAATGTCAGTTCTTAGTCATCAAAATACCCATGCACTTCATGTTGTTAAAAAGCTAGTCTTTAATTCTATTGAGTTTCGTATAAATTAGTGATGAATTATGCGATGTCAATTCTTAGTTATTAAAATACTCATTCACTCAATGTTGTTTAAAAGCTAGTCTTTCAATTGGACATAAACTTCAGAAGAAAGACTCAGAAAAAAAACAATGTGATAGCATTGATTGATAACAATGTACTTGTTAATATTTAGAAGAAAAGCGAGACTTTTTTTCATGAGATATTTATGAAATTATGAAACTTTTAGAACTAAAACAAAGTTCATAATAATGATGTTAATTAGACATTTTTTAATGAAATTATTAAAATTTTTAGAGAAGAAAAACATAAACAAATTTCATAATAAATAAGAAAGAAGAAAAACGATAGTTTTTTTATGGAATTATTAAAATTTTCCACGTTCTGTATATCTTCCTAAATTTGAAGAAGATTTAAGGAATATCGACAATTTTCTTAAAAAGTCGTTTCTCTTCCGTTGAATATTAACAAACAAGCAGGAAAAATCTGACAACTTAACTGATCCTAAACGCAACTAAAAGGATATACAAGACTGACCGTTCGGAAGGAAGGTTGGGATGTTTTGAGTATCCAAAATTGCTATTAAAATTTGCTCCGAAAATAACTCCATGGATAGAGTTTTTAGTCGACGAGAAGATAACGTAATTTAGTCTTTTTGTTCTTTTCTTTTCAGGCTTCCATACATTGAAATTATGAACCTTAGCTTTTAGTGGGTGCTAACAAAGGCCCCCAAATGTGTCAAAACTCTTACCCATATTTTTTCAAGTAGGAACAAAAATGATGCTGGCATAAAACTGGATATCTGTCTCGAAATAAGGTTTTTAGAGATACTTTAAAACTGTACTTGATTTTTAATTGTGTACTCTGTACATTACGTTCTGACAGGTAAATATTCTGGTCCTCTTCGGTAATGTTACATTGTGTAATCTTCAAGTCATTTTGAATATCCTCTATAATATTCACAATTGTTTTATTCATTCATTTTTATTATCATCATTGTTATTGCTTATTGATGTAGAGGAAGCTGTTTATTGTGATCACTCTGGGCCAGGGACATTTGATGATAATAACCAGCTGATAAGATTAAGCAAACGATATACAAAGGAAGTGGCTTATTGTGATCGCATTGAGACAGGGTTTTTAGATATCAATTTCCAAATGATAGCAATAGACAAAGAATATAAAATTGGAACGATTTACATCCATTGTTATAAATTTACTTTCATTGTTGACAACTCAACGTCACTGTTTTCAAAAAATTCACGAACACATATACACACCAGTATACACACACACACATAAGAAATGCTTGTTTTTCCGTCACTATATAGAGACCATCTAGATATGGGCGAATCCCATCCAAATTTGACAAGCATATTCAATGAACCTAGGGGGAGGTTTTTCAGATTTTGGAGAAATTTTTCGTCCCACTCCATCTCAAGATATTCAAATTGAATGTGATCAAAGAGTTATTGATGGTGATGAATTTTTAAAAAAGATGATATACGATCAATACATAGTTCAATTCCACGATCTCTAATTTCAAGTAGGAACAAGCAGAATAATAATATAGATTCTATCGGTCCAAAAATTAGGCCTTCTGCAAGGACCGGCTTTAAATTGATTTCGAGGATAGGCACTTGATAAAATTAAGATTATAATAAACGGCTTCCTATGTATTTTTTTCCTGAATTTTGGGACCTATTAGGGATCATTCCTTTCAAATGAATTTGCATAGAAAAAGACATTCTGATTCAACAAATTGATTTTGTTCTAGCGTAATTGATCCTACTAAGCAGCCTTATATTGTAACCGATCTCCCTGCGTGACTGGGATCCATTATTATTTTACAATGGCCGATTTTCAGTTGAACCAGTTCCTAATTTTGACACTTCCCTGAGCCTAAAACCGTTCGAGTTGGTTCCAAATAGTCTGTATGTGTGCGCTAAATTCACACATGGTTTCCCCTTTCGAAAACAAATGCACTTTTAATTTCCAAGCGACAAGTATTCGTCCTACACTTGGAGTCATTGCGATCTCAAATAAGACGGGGAAAAAAAAGTTCTTTGCCGAGATTCCTAAATTCAACATTCACAATAAAAAATGATGCCCTCAGTGAGGATAAAGCTCACTACAAGAGCGAATGTTCATTGAGACTAACTTGCTAACCATCGCTAACTTGACGCAATTTACGGGAAAATGTGATTGGCGTAGCTTACGGACAATGAAAGGAATTGGCGACCTGAGTTCGAACTCGGGTCAGGGCTGTTTATGTTCACTTCGAACTAATGCCCTTGGTGGAGGGCCAACAACCAAAGAGGACAAGGGTAAATTGAATTTCAGTTTCTAAATAAAACATGCTAGAGAAACACGATAAAATCTTTCTCACTCTCTTGAATTCCCCTCTCCCCCAGCACACACACACATATATCGTACAGAAAAGTCAAGTTAGAAATGCACACACGAAATTATGAGGAGGGTTCAAATTTACCTTTATCAACTGGAAATTTGGATAGCTGTAAGTTGTCAGAAACTCTAGAATGAAGCGTTCTTATTAGTAATTTCGGGTTGTTTTTTCTTACACCTTTTTTCTTTTATTGCAACGAACAGGTTGTTTTTGCTTTCTACGACCAGTAAGAAAACAGCATGAATCGGAAATAAAGACGTAGCTTCAACTTGCATCCCGTCTCCTCGGAACTCCGTTTGACATGGAGAGCACAGAAGACCATCAACATTTAAATAACGTGTTGACGTTTGAGTGTGTAGAATTCAACGTTTTGAGGCACATTTCTTTTTTTTTCCTACTATCAACTACTATGTCATCTATTGATCAGCCTCGATACTAAACCAAATGGCGGGACAGAATATACACCTAAAAAAAGTGGTATAAAAATGACCAACCACAAGGATACCATCACTTCAATAGTGGGATGAAGTTCAACTCACGATGCTTCAAAGAGTTAAAGAAGAGGTGGAAGAGGATATTTAATACTTCAAAGAACTGGTCATCCATAACCGTTGATCACCAGAACCAACGTGGTAATCAATGAACAAAATGTTTATGGAATTATCACCATCAAAGTAATTTATGTGCGAGTAAACTGACTAGCAAGATAGTTAGTTAAAGGATTTACGAAAAGTTTTCAAGTCAACAAGAAAATCTGAACTGGAAAAAGGCACTTCAAGATTTTCTGGAGATGTAGGTTTATCGGCAATCTATAAGTACATAAGAACAATTGCAGATTATTTATTTACTAACCCTAGCCCATGATGCTTCAAAGAGTTTAGGAAGAACAAATACGGGAAGCACTGAAATATTCATTGGCTAACCTTAAGCCTCAGTTGAAGGAAATGGGTTTCCAGTCTGAACAGAAAAAACAAATCCGTCTACCTGTGTATCTTCCCTGTTCAGCGATGATATTTTCAATGCCTCGTAAAAGTTTCAATCTATGAAATCTAATAGAGAAAAAAAAAAAAAAAAAAACGATAGAGAAAGAAAGATAAAGACAGAACAACCAGAAAAATTGATGAGCTTGGCTCGTTAGCCAAAACAGTGTTTCCGGGTACTTTGTTTGGAACTTCCGAGTACATGTGGGGGCCAAGCCAATAAAAGCCGCCTCCGTAACTATGGGAACAGCTATCAAAACAAATTTCAGTTCTTGAATATTATCACTCTGATGAAATTGCAACTGAACTCGACATCTTTAGAAAACGACTTTGTAAATATTTTTTTCATCACATTTCAAAGATAGAAAAAAAAATTTTTTTTCACGGATTACAAAAACAACAGCGTCGATTTGAAAGTAATTGAAGACACGATTCATGCAAACATGTACTCAATGCACAAAATTGGTCGAGCCATCGACGAGCGAGACCGGAATGATAAAATTACGGATATACTCCTCCAGAAACAACTGGAACAAATTGACAAGGTGCAAAAGAGTTTTGTCAAAGAAATAACAGCCCAACAGAACCTCACAAGACTTCGATTCGACGACAAGCTGATGCGTACGGAAAATGGATACGCGAAGCTCTGGGGAAGCAAAAATATGACGAATATTTGGTTAGAGTTGAACCAGGACATGAGTAGGGCTTATAGCTCCACGGGATCAATTGGGAGTCGTAAGAGCAGCATGAAAAAGCCCAAGCCTCTGTTAGCGCGCGGAAAGACAGAGCTGGGGACTAGCAGCACCGGTGGCGGTAATAAAACTGAAGATATTGTTGCACCGAAGACAACAGAAGTTTCATCGGAAAGAACAGAAATCAAGCGGTCTAATAATGGGGGACAGAGGCCCCAATTACAACGGAATATTACGTTTGTAAATTCAAGAACGTTGCGTACTGATTTGGGCGATAATCCGAAGATCACTCCAATCCGACCTACACGAAATGGATTAAGTACGAGCGAGTATTGCACCCTAGGGAAAACTGGACCCGGACCCGGGAATCACCGGAGACGGAATCACCATTTACAAAATCACTGCTGGGGGAGCAAGTTCTTCTCGGACCGGCGCACGCCAAGGCGTCACAATCAATCAAGAAGATACAGTAAGATCAGGTCACCCACCAAAAGTTTTCTTGGTGGTGTCGATGTCAGCGATTGTTTCGCCAACGTCTCACTCAGCAATAATTCGGACAATTATGAATCAAAAATTAAAGACTTTTGTGATTCATTGAAGCATCTAATTCTAACATCGACCAAAGATGATTGATCAAAGTTTCCATGAAAAACTAAAAAGCACTCAGTGAGCGCATACCTCTGCCAACGTCACACACTAACTAAAAACTGAAAGAAAATCAGTTCACACAAACCTACGATGCAGGCAAGGTAACTGAAAGTTTCGATTTTTCAATTCTCGTACAATTGTATTAATATATCACCAAATACCTCTCAATCAAAATAAACTTTCGAATACGCCCCTGAATTCAATCACCATATTCTATGGCCCACTCTTCCAGGAAATGTTATTGAAATTCGTTGAAAACTTTTGGCGATATTGTGTGGACAGACAGACACAAGTCAATACATATATCTCTTCCAAAAACCACTTTTCAAAGAGCTTTTTTTTTTAAAATCTAAAAGACGCCAACAGAAAATCACAATTTAAAAACTCCAAATGAAAATGAGTTTGTACAGAACGAATTATCTATCAATATGATAAGCAGTGACCTTTTCTATTTGTCTGTATAATGGACTCTTCCATTCTTCTTCTTTGTCTGTAACAATAGACTCTTACACATAAATGTAATAATTTCGCTGATAAAATATCTCCTCGCCATTGTACGAGTTCAGTAGTTTCTTCTTAGAAAAAAAAATTTCACGGACATCCAAATGCATCCATGAATAATCTCACAGCGATTAACTAGTTCTATAAATAATTTTATTAATAAGTTTTAATTTAGATTAAGAGAAATATCCTAGTTCACTCACATAAATAACCAGCTTTACTAAATTTTGTTCCAACTATAAATTTCAAACCAATTTTTTATGATGTAAACTGGTTTATAACGAATTCATTAAAAAAAAAAGTAAATTAATCCAATTTTTATACTTTTGCTAATTATCATCAGCCAGTTGCTGTTATCTTCAACATCACTCTTCAAGTGATCACAATAAGTAGCTTCCTTTGTGTACATACATACACACACGCACACACACAGAGGTACATAGGTGTGCAGCCAAATGATCAAAGCATTTGTTTTGCACATATATCTATTTTTCAGCCAAATTCCCTTCCTTGACAATGCACTTAATTCAATGATGATCATTGATCTCATTGATTGAACATAATACTGAAAAATTTACCACCAAAAAACATTTTGGAAAACAATCATGTACGTGTATCGACATGTATGAGCAATTCCAGACGAATGGATATCAAACATGTAAATCTTTTTTTTTAACCCATTTTTAGAGATTTTTATACTGAGGAATAAATTTACTTCAATTGGAAAAATTGCTGTTATTGTGCTTATTCATTTTTCTTTTCAGGCAAAATGTTTTTACCTTTGTTGTATTTATTTGGGAAATTTCAAATGTCTAATCAATTAGTGCAACAAATATTTCAATTCCTTTGTCCTGTCAAGAGAGCAAGTGCTGTTTTGTAAATCACTCACACAGAGTGTTGGCCAAAATGTTTGATCAGTTATCAGTTTATTGAGTAGAAAAAAAGACATTTTTACTGAACATATTCAACACACATCACCTAGTGCTTGTAAGTAGATAACCTGACTGGCAGAATGAGTTCAATCTGTGGATCAGGTAATCTGGAAGAGGCTGACATGTAAAATAACAAGGATGAATTGACTGATACATGCTATACCTTGGCATGGACAGCAGAATGAGAACAATCTACCCCAATCGATTCAATAAAGGGTTTGGTTTGAAATTCCAAAATGATTACCAGCTACAACAGACACCTGAAGGATACCACAGCCGAAACAACCAAGACGAAGATACCAGTCAGAGTTGATCAGTGTATAATAACCGAATATTCAGGCCAAATGTTTGACAAATCATTTTTACTAGTTTTATATATGCCCAGCTTTGTAAATTGACATTTTCCTTCCTACTTGTCGAAGTGACTCCATCTCTGTGTGACATAGCAGTTCACTTATGGACAAATAATATAGAAAAGCAGACTGGCTGGCTATCAATATTTGCAGGAGTCAAGCATACAGGCTGTACCAATGGAGCTAGACAGCTAAAAATGTGAACATTCTCTTATATCAAGAAAAACAGTAATTTTGTTTTTTTAAAAATTCACCCAAAAAATGAGTAAGGGGGGTAAACTTATGTTACATTGGTCCTTTAGTTCGTGTCCAGAAGCATTTCCCTTTTTGAAAATTCAGACTTTTTAGTGTTCCGACATAAGGTGAGAGGAGTAACTTATTTGTTGAGTACCCCTTTAGCAAATTTTTTTAATTAATCCCCCCTCCCCTGCAACACAGCATGCTGCCAAAGACATTAACCACATTGATTTCTATAGACTTGTTGATTGGATTAACTTAAATTTTTTCTAAAAGGCACGAATAATATTTTTTGAAAGCTACAATGCAATGGAGCAACTATTTGATTTCAACATGTTTCTAATGATCCACCCTCCAGCTCTAGTCAGGAGTATAATTCAAGAATAAGTGAAACTTACATTTCTCCCAGTTGATTTAAGACTTAGGTTTGCCTATTTTCTCAACTTATATACCTGATGAGGGCTAAAGATTGAATCAGTTGAAATATTATGTTGACAACATCCGGGATGGGAAAAAAAGATTTGATTATCCAAACAAAATTTTGAATTCTGCAGGTATCATTGTCTACAATTCCTCAAACCTACTGAGGTGTCCTTATTTCATTCACTATAGCTTTATTGATTAAATAAAAATTACCTTCAAATCCTTTAATTTGATACTGTATTCATGGACAACATAGACACTCACACACTCTTTACTGACAATGGTCTTGTGGTTTAGTTGGTGGCTGAGATCATTTCATATTTTCCAACAATGCCAGTGATTAAGTCTTGATAAAAGACAGGTTTTCAAGCAAACAGAATTCACCCATTCTCCTTCAACAAATATCTTTCTCTCCTCATCTTCTTTATAATCATGTAGTGATTCTATTCTCAGAATTTCTTCCCTACCTTAATCACTTTCATACTTTACAATGACAGACATCAACATTGTTAATCATGTAGATCAAATAGCAACAAGTGCAATATATATCTCTGAATTTTTGAGATGAGGTATTATTATTATTATTTCTATTATTATTCGGACAATCCTCATCTTGGTTGCTTTTCATACAACATTTCGGCCGTTGTACTCTACAGCCTTTATCAGGTATCATCTGGTAGGCGTGGGGAATTAATGAACCATGCCCTTTATCTAACCGACGGGGGTATATTGACTGCACTCCCCTCAAAGCATTAGTACTATTATTATTATTATTGTTTCACACTAGTGGTATTATTATTGTTGTCTCACTCCCAGTGTAAGACAATAATAATAATCATCAACCAAGATGAGGATGGTCCGAATAATAATCGAAATAAGTGCAATATAATCAATATGTTAAATCATCTCTCAATTGTAAATGAATTTGAGTTACATTTCCTCTTCTTGCTAAATGTTATATACAGTAGCAGCCATCAGCCCTGCTCCCTTCCTATCCTTTGATTAAACCTTATTTTTTTGTCTGACACATCCTACAGTGTCCGTCCCACATATGGTATCAGTAGCAGCCATGATAACCATTTGTGAAGAGACAGTTTATGGACAAGTATCTTTTGATAAGGTAGCATTTAATAAAATTAAAATCAAAGAAATTATGATAGTAAAATTTACGTATCGTATTTTTAGTTTTGTAGACAATTGTCAAGTCAAAACTGACATCAAGAAAAGGTATGCCAGTCTGAGTGCATGACTGATACAAGGTACAAGGAAGCTGGTGAGAACTTTTCATCACTCACATCAAAATGTTAGTACCTCAGTTTATTATTACAAATTAGTAAAATATCCATTGCTACACTAACAGTATACCTAGAGGTAAAGAAAAAAAAAAAACTCATGGGACTTGTCTGAAGCAACCATCCCTGACACTCTACAGAAAGTTCAATTCCAGCACTTTCCTTTCTCATCCTTCATCTTTGAGTTCAGCCGTTCTCCCTTAGCAAATATCTTTGTTTTACCTCAAACCCTTTTGCGTACACCTACCTTACTTCTCTCTCACCCCCAGTCTTTGCAGTCCATTCTCAGAACTACTCTACTCACAACCTTTTCAACAGAAAATTTTCACTTTTACAAAATGACTAATGGATGGACACATTATTAAAATGTACATTTAAACATGAAAAGAATTATTCACGTGATCCTATTATCATCCAAATATCCATTCCAAAGTCAATTAACCCATTGTAAACCATTTTACTCAGCAAATTTCAACATTGCTCATGAGTCAGAGACATCTAATAATCTAAAAAGCCATTTGTGCCCACTTGGATTAAATCTGAAACCATAGAACTGATTTTATTCAAATTCAACTGATATATTCTTTGCATGGGTGAACAAAATGTTTCATAATAGAGGGGGGGTAGCATATCTTTCATAGTGGGTCACATAATGTGAGGTACTGATCAGGTCAAAGTATTCTTTTTTTTATCACAGAATCATTTTATCAAAACTTTCTGGAGAATTGCTTGAAAATTCAGAGCTCCTTGTAGTGATTATCTTATCAGTAAGATGACTTTACATTGCTAGAATTAATGTGATAAGAGCTGGAGACCATAAAGTTAGAAAACATGTTTGCACTAAACTAATCTCCTGACTGAAAGTACAACAGCTAAAATGTTAAGACTATAACAACCAAGTTGAGGACACTGGTCCAAATAAATCAATGTATAATAGAGCAAGTTATATTCCATGGCCTAAATTGATTACATTGTATTCCAAGCTAGATTTGGGGGCAAAGCATACATTAGTTCACAGATCTGCAGTCTTCGTGTATTTCAGATTAAAAAAGGGGAAATAACACAGGTAATTACTTTAGCTATTAAAACAGATGCTCTCAACCACGGGGCCCCATCTGAGGACATTTCAGGGTTTCAAGGAAGGGGGATTGGGAACAAAGATGGTAAATTCAACTAGTAGGAATATTGGTCTTTTGACACAGCTAGAATAGTCAAATTACTTTCCCTTCTTAAACAATAATCAATATTATATATACATCATTAAGGATGCCCTTTTTGAGTCAGGCTATCTTGGAAGGAGGGAATGACATTCTGAAATATGTTGAAAACAGGGCATGGGCAAAAAAAAAAAAAGGATGAAAACAGCCACATTAGAGAAAAAAAAAAGGTAAGAACCAAAATCAAGACTAAAAATCCAATTGGAGGAAATAGAGTGAGTGAACAACGCTAATTTGGTTCAGAGTAAAACCATAGGCCAGCAGGCCAGGTTTGGTCCTCGGTAATACTGTTTTTGGCCTGCAACCAATCTAGGTATTTATCCTAAATCTTATATATACTTTTCTCATTAGTCAATTTTATAACTTATATTATAAAATTACCATTACTTAGGGCTTCACAAATCTATAATTGTAATTCATGTTAAATAGTGATCAAGTATCTTCTCTGTAATACAATCTACAATGAAAGTGTGGCCTGAATAAGAAGTCTCATATGGACTACTAGATCAGAAAGGTTGTCTATGACTGGTTTAGAAGAAAATATTAGTTTTAATGAAGTCAAATAATCCAGCCTACTGCCTTCATCACATCCTATAAACACAAGTGTGAAACAGGATGGTCATGGAGAAAGCAACCTCTTTTGTTAAATCATTTATAATTTATTCAGTGAACTTAACAAGTTTTAAGGAAACCGCCTGTCCTGGCTTGATTCAATAAAGATATATTTAGGCAGAAAATGAACACTTTTATCTACAGTTGTTTTTATACATCACAAGGCAGTGATACATTCCCATCACAACAGTATTTCCTATTTGTGATTTTTTTTTTCACTTGAAACTTTCACATGCACACTAAATACTCACCAATGAACCAAGTGAATCTTCTAACACACTACATCCACAAAAACTTTGTACAAGAGACATTTACTGGACTATCAAAAATTAACACTATAACATTTCAACTCTTTATATTACTTTAAATTTGCATATCCTTATCACACTACTTTTCACTTCAACTTAGGGCTGTAAAAAAGCAAGTTTCTTGAACCTTTCATCTCATTCAACATTTTGTTTCAAAACCTCTTGAGCTTATCTAAAATCAACCCTTTTTAACTACATTCAAGTACATCTCTATTCGACAGCAAAATGCTTAATTCATTTCATACACATCAGTATCAGTGCTCCCTTAAATCTGCTTGTCTTTCACAACTACTTCCTGGTCGACTACTCGAGAAAGGAAAAGCAGTTATGTCCAGCATCCTTCTTGCACATCTGAACTCAAAGACAAGCTACTCCTGATTATCAACTGAGACTTGGTATATATTAATATATAGAAGATAATCATAGTTGAATATTAATTCAAGAAATCAGATGAATAACATTTCTGAACAGATTTTTACTAATCACTTATTTTTAGAGATGAAATAATTTTTTCCAACAGCATAGGAAGGATGGCTGGCCTATAGCACAGAGAATGAAACTGGCAAACTGAGTTCCAACTCTGGCTGGAGGAGTTAACATTTACTTCACACTAATGCCCTTAGGAAAAGCATGAATCCACCTCTTTCCTCAGCTATGAATAAATAGCACAGATGGAGGCCTTTGGGTCTGTAAGGTAGACCCATTATGAGCACTGGGCTAGCACCACTTATCAATCTATAATTAATCAAATCTAGTTTAATACTCAACTACCAGTCCAACTTAAACAGTTCAATAATAGTTCATCATTTCATATGATCCCAACCGCAAAATTTTCTTCCAACACTGAAATTAAGACCTTTAAAAGCCAAGAACAGTAAAGTCCTTGCCTGAATTTTGTTATATGGGGGTGTTTTAATTATTGTATATAGTTCAGTCAGATTATTTTAATCATCTGTATCACTTCTTTTCTAGTTTGAAAAGGTCAGAAAATACACAACTAAAACATTCCCAGGAAAAATGAGCAACTAAGACAAGAATAACAGATCTATTAAACCACATACAATATGCAGTGAGATTGTTTTTTGTTTTAAGCCTTCAAATTTCTCAACTTCTCTCTATGGCTCTACAACCATTTCTTCTGCTAATGGACTTACCTTTTGGTTAACTTACCTGGCAGGACACTTTCTCAAATTAAACTGCTGCTATTTAAGAAAGAAAGAAGAAAGAAAAAGGTCCTCTGAATAAGGTTTCAAATGCTGAAGAAATAAAAATTGAAAAAACAAAAACAAAAAAACAACAATCAAAATATCAAGTTACCCAAGTTGAACACTGAATCACTATAACTAACACCCCCCCTGCCTAGACTGGTTTAGGTGGAGCAATGTTCAAAGGACCCCTTTCAAGGTGTAAGGAGATGGATCAAATGGTCACTCTAGAGCAGGGAAAAAGTTCAAATGTTCTTAAGTATCATGCTTTTTTTTGAGCTCAGGAGAGAATGAAAGCAAGGCTTTCCAGGTGTGGTATCCAGTCTTGGAAGACTGACATATGCCACCCAAAATCAGTTTCCAATTATTGAATTTCAAAATAGATATAGAATAATCTTTGCAAAGAAAGGTTTTTAAACAAACTTGATAAACTGAAGACCTAACAAGAACTTGATAATATGGATTTTACCAACAAATTAGAACTTTTTTGCATCTATTTTTCAAATGGTCAATATGATTGAGTTCATGATTTCAAAAGACAAACAGAAAAATTAGAGTTAATTTGAAAAGAATGAAATGACAGTGAATATAACTTCCACCCAGTTGATTATTTTAACCCCTAATCCCTCTTCATCTCTGTGACTAGAAAAGATGAGGAAATAAGTCATGTGAAAATATTCATGATGTACACTAATATATGCGGAAGGAAAAAGTCATAGGAAAACAAATTTCTAATAAAATGCCACACGAAAAAAAAAAAAAAAAAAAAAAAAAAAAATTGTTGAATTAGCATCAAGTTGTAAAGAGAGAAATGGACTTCTCTTTTCCCTGAACTCCTATAGAAACTCTCCTAACATTTAAATGGCAGTCAGGGGTGGGGGAATAATATATAAGGTGAGTAACAAGGGTGAAGAGATCACATAGTACTCAAGTAAACATTAAGTATTATTCAATTTACTTTATAGTAATGAGGTATTTCAAAGATTAAATTTGACTTATTGTCAACAAATGTAATATTTTAATAATGTTGACAATATCACATTTTTTATAGTAATAAAATAAGTGTTCTCAGTGTGTACAAAATGTAATGTCAGTTCAAGAGCATCTTAAAAATATTACTTCATTACTATGAATAAAATGTGATTTATCAACATGTACTTTATTAAAATATTAATTTTTTTATTATTATGAAGTAAATGTGACTTCAATCAACATTTACTATAGTAAAATACTACATATTTTATTACTATAAATTGAATAATGTAATAAAGTATTATTTATCCTATTAAATTCTCTTTACTTTTTCCTGGACAGAAACTAAAGTTATGACTTTTCTTGCTTGCATACTTTCATCTCACAACTCCTTATCATCATTCTAAATACAAATGCAATCAAAGGAACCTGATTTCAATATCTACCATTGTCTCTTGCTATGAGTAAAATGGTTTATAAGTTTTAGGTAGGATAAACAAAAACAAGGCATACTAACCAATAGAAACTTACCTATCAAATTAGTTGGGAACAAAGCAAAGATAATTACTCCATCCATACCAAATCCTCACAGCAGTGAAACAGACGTAATCAGAATAAATAAAACATTGATTGGCTGTGAGATATGGTATACAATAGTATAACTTACCATCATGATGGAAACTCTACAATATATATCTTCCATTATTTTTATATTTTCTCAATCTTGAGTATTTTTTTCTTCAGATTAAGGATTGTAAACCATCATAATTGGTTTTGACTACTATTTTACTTCATCTTAATTTTATTTGCTTTTTATCACAACTCAACTCAAGCCTGTTTATAATTTTGAGAAAGATCATCAACATTCAGAGTTTTTCAGATTATTGAACTCTTTGTTCATGTTCTTCACATGACATTTTGGCAGATTCATTCTACATGTAATGTCCATATATATAAATGTGTTATAGTTTAATTTACAAGCATAGATGTTGACATTTAAATTTTTGATGATACTGTTTTTTTTGCTTTACATTACCTGAGAAAAGGGACTCTCTTTTTCAATGGACATTACATATCATATCAAAGAAGGCTGTACAATGAATAGGCAGAAACGTTGAGTGAAGAACATAAATAAGTTCAACTGTCCCTAAAACTCTTTGAATGTGAACTCAAGCCATCAACCAATAACAGAGTGGATCAGTAGTAATTAATATGCTACTGGTGAGACTTGAACTCATGAACATCAGGCTGCTCCCAAGAGTCTGAGCTACAGGAATTCCAGGGGTTGAGAAGAGATCAAATCTAACCCTTAAACCAACTCTTCATTATGGATCACTCAGGCCCCATGTTTGGTTCTCATTTCTGTGCTGGTCAAATCAGTAAAGCAATTATCTTTCATTAGAAAAAATTAAGATCGAGTGAAACTGCAGTCAAAATTAAGAATAAGGGTCTACAATACCTACTCAAAAGACTAGGCTAAAAGTAATGATATTCACACACATCCTAAATAAAAGTAACAGAACATTTGGTAATCTTTGCTATGACATAAATAAACATAAGGCGGTGTTTAACCATCATAGGTAGGCTCCTTGAGTCAAACAAAGGCCACAAAAAAGTACGATTGAACAGTCTTTAGAAATCAATGCAAAAACAAAATTAAATGCATGTCTATCACATAGCGTATTATGAACTAGTCCAATTATGATGGAATCAGTGCACTTGACGTACCAAACCGATGAATTCATGGTGAGCAGTCAGATAAAGACATGCATTTAATTTCATTATTGCATCAATTCCTAGTGATTATGTTGTTTAATTATACTTCTTGATAAAAAAAAATGACATTTAGGATCTCTCTATGCTAGTTAAACACAGCCATAGGATCATCAAAGCAAAGACTACCAAATATTTTTCTAATGAAATTGTTTGTATAATTTAGTACTTAAACCTTGTTTGCACAACAATGACTGTTGCATCGGTTCAGGTTTAGATTAGAGTGAATAAAACTGAGAAAATGGACCAGATCTTCTTATCAGCTTTTAAAACCTGCATAAAAAGAAAAAAGAAAAAAAGGTAAGTGAAATTTCTTGTAAGTGGAGATTTTAAAATCTAAATGTGAAAACATTTTATGACAAGGAAAAGTCAAATAATCTGCCGATGAATTTTTGAAAATCAAATTGGAAAAAAATGTGATCAAATTTGGGCCTATTTTCACCACTTATTATAACTGATCAACTAGGTTAACAATCTTACCAAGATGACAAGAGATTCTAAGATCATTGAAAACCGGGTTTACTAGAATGGATCAACTTGAAATTTCTCCAGGAAAAGAGCTGGGGGAGGGGGGAATCTGTACAATTTCATACTTACCATTCAGGAAAGTAAAACTCACTCCTACATGGCAGCAATGTCACTAAAAACATTTGATATTGTAATTATTTGAGACCTCTTTTTCCACATCAATCCGCTTGAATAAGAAGCAATTTTTTTATTTTAATATACCTCAACATACACTCCACCAGGATGTTCCTGGTCCCAAGCCTGGGTAAAAAAGAAAGCAGAGGAAGTAACTCCACCCTTTAAAACTTGCTTCTAAAACTGCAACCAAGATTCCAAATTTGGAAAGGGTCATGCCACATGCTAGTGAAAGTCTATAGAAGGCCAGTTCACCAAACTAAGGCTAAAAACTAGGTTAGGGCCCTATGACATCAAAACTGTTTTAGAGAGGGAAATCAGCTTGAATCGAGAATTGAAATCCACAAGGAAAGAGAAGGGTTGAGAGGTCAAAGCAGTCCTAGAGAAAATCATAAGAGAGAGAGGCACAAACACACACAAAGGCAGCTGGACTGATATAAGCCCAGCTCAGGGGAGCAGTCACAAATCAAGCCTACTGGCATGGAGTGGCCACAGCCATATATTCCATAAGGATGTTTTTTCCAGGTTCTCATTTTCAATTTGGAATTATAAACCTTCTAAATGTCTGAATTGAAAAAAAAAAATCTGAAAAATGGATCTCAGGCTATAGGATGTCAACAAGGACAAAAACATCATTTGACAATAGATACAAGGAGGAGAATAAACCAGCAAAATTAGGTTGTATTGCAACAAGAATAAGGCCTCAAATAGTCTTGGGTTCTTGAATCACCAATAAAGTCTCAAGCGGACAAACCTAAATTCTCGAGTGAACAATGAATTAGAACTTCTTTGGCTCGGGCAGGGTGACAGACATACATATACTATTTATACAAATATACATCTTCGGCACAGCCTAAATCTGCAGAGGCACTGCCAGAGACAGTGGGAGCTACACATCTACCTAGGTTTGAGTAAGCAGCAACAAATTTTTTCATCAATTATTATCTATGTACTTTTACATATTTCATTCTATATGCATCATACATTTGTATTCACACACAAAAAAAAAAAAAAAAAAAAAAAAAAATCACTTGTTTGTTGATAGCCCCCCCTTCTAACTATAAACAATAAACACAAGATATTTTTCTCTTTAATATTAATCTTTTTTCCTTTCTACTCCTTGTTCTTAGTCCCACATCAACAGCATTCGTCTTTTGCAGCTGCACCACTCCACAAGGAATTCTCAAGAATAAATCTCCAAAGAAAGTTGGCAATGCAACATAACTAAACCTAAAACAAAGTTTTTAAAAAAAAAAATTTAAAATATCAATCAATCCTACATTATTATAGACTTGAAATGAAACTACGTTAAAATCCTATCAATTTTCTGTAATCATTCTCAGTGAAGTGGAAAAAAAAATTTTTCAAGAAAAAGGGAGAGAACTATTGAAAGCTGTTATGGAGAAATATAAGCCAACTCTGGTGTTTACTTAGTTGAGAAAACCTGCATTTCTTGCTTCTGCATCCTATAGGGAAATGTACTGTGCAATAGATGAATTTTGAATAAATTTCTTCTTTAATCTAAAGTTTATGATCAGATTTCTTCATTTCAAGTTTAGACTATATAGCTACAAGTTCAACCAGTTTTGTGACCAGTCATCAACATCAAGAATTTTGTTGACAGGTTAACAATTGTTTCTTCAAAATTTTGGCTAATACATTTCACAACCTTCTTCAGTTGCACTTAACGTATGTAAAAAAGAGGACTCTTTCTGGTGTGAAGGATCTGAAGATATCTTATAGTCATTGACGCTAACAAGGGAAAAAAAAAAATGGCTTGCTACCATTTTTATATGGCACTGCCAAGGAATCTACTTTACATGCAGAGAGTACATATTAAGAAAGCAATGGAATCAGAACATTGCAGGACCAACAATAATAATGAAAAGAATGAGTTCAGTTCTGGGAAGGGGGATTTTGTATAACTTAATCTACAATACATGCACAATTTCATTTCCACAAATCTGTCCATAATTGAAATATTTTCTTCAACAATGTCTATGGATTCTCTCTGTAATCCAAAAGTATAATAAGTACTACTCTGATCATAGGCAGAAGTGCCAGAAGTAACATTTAGATTTGAGGTAGAAGTATTGAACCCTACTCAAATCATCCCAGCATTTCTGACAGATACTACATT
This sequence comes from Thysanoteuthis rhombus, assembly GCA_963457665.1. NCBI lineage: Eukaryota > Metazoa > Mollusca > Cephalopoda > Oegopsida > Thysanoteuthidae > Thysanoteuthis > Thysanoteuthis major. Next base: position 15,687,974 of record OY735232.1, on the reverse strand, counting down.
GATATCATAATAAAATGAATAAATTTCATATTTACATTACTAACCAGCTTCATCAATGAAGGACAATTACACCACTCAACCATGTACTAAATGGTACTTCAAATTGACACTATGAATCAGAAAGTCAACCAAACTTTTTCTTCTATTTCATTTGCAAATGAAAAGCAACTTCAATGTCTATGTAATATTAGGTGAGGGGAGAGGTGATTGAGGGAGGGGGTGAAATTTTTTCTTCATTTTGAGAGCTTAAAAATTTTGTTTATAACTTCAAGAACTATTAATATTCCAACTTTTTGTTTAAATTTTTTAGATGAGGGGATCATTAAGTATAGATCTTTTTGAACTGTTGCTCTCATTTTGGTTCATGGTTATGTGATAAGGATTCCTCCCACATGAAAACAGATAGCAAGATGAGGACTTTCCATCCTCACATTTTGAAAGGGGGCACCTCTTAGCATTCTGAACCCTTCCCATTTACAATATCCAAATGATGGAGTCTGTAGAGTACAACAGCCAAAACATTGTGTTCAAAAGATGTTTAAAGAGGAGGGCAACAGTATAAAAAGAAAAAGTCAATAATACCAACTTTTGTACGGTTAGCTCTCTTACCATCTTCCACGTAGTCAACAATGTTTTGGACAATCAATTCTTCAGGTGTATAATTCAAAAAGAGGCAGACCTTGTTTTGTTTTTTTCAAATCCCAGGCAGAGGAAAAATGTCAATAATTTACTAATCAAAACATATTGGCAACACCAGGTAAACAGATGTAATTATCCTGCCAATCAAGTGATTTTACATCATACACCAGCTGAAGAATGGATCAGAAGAAATGTTGTGTTGATGACATCTAAGATGGAAAGAATTGTAAAAAACCATAGTTGGAAAGTCAAAGTAAATAAATCTATTTTCACTTAACTTACTGCTTACCAACTGGCAAAAAGGATTTAGTTTCACTAACCAGAGTGTGTGTATGCGTGTGTGTGTTTTATAGAAAGTAAGGTACCAAGTTACCTGGGTAATAGGTTCACCCTGTACAGTCCACTTAGAGGACATGCGATGCAGCAACATCAAGGATTCAGCAAAGCACCATGGAGACAACCGCTGGATTTGGAGTGCAGCTGTAGACTGAAGATGACCAGGAGACACTAGCCAGAAACGGCTTGAAAATAGACTGATCTTAGTAGGATCTAATAGAAGCTTCAGAGGTTCCATTGAAACTATATTCAAGTCAATAATGCATGAGCGTTCAAGAAGTATTCGCCAAAAATGTTCTTGTACAAATTATGTCTTGTTAATGCTCCATCAGATGATGTTAATCTGAAATTATTTCTTACTGGAATGCACATAAAAATTGGCAATTTACAGTACCAGGGGATATAATGATTCACAATGTAAATGACTAAACTCAAGAAAAATAGAAAGGATATAAAGGGGTGAAGCATTTTCTGGATTCCAAATGATGAATTTTCACTGAAGCCAGGCAATTTCATTTGGCAGAGTAATTTAATGGTTTTTAAAAATTGGCAAGAGTTAAAAATCAATAAGAAAGAAATGTTAAAACTCTAGAAATTGCAATACTTGCAAGTGATGAACACAACATTTGTGAGAGGCTAATGTATTATCAGAGTTCTGTCACAGGAATATTTCTGCACTGAGATTCCAATGCTTTTTTAGAAAAGCTCCATTCAGTGTATTTGTCAGCAAAAACTTATATCACTGGGTCATGATCAATGGATGCTACCTGAGAAGTTTCCTTACATGACTTATGAACCAGCCAGCCATCATTGAAGAGACCATGAGAAACTCTACTGATGAAGTGCTCACTGTAGGTGGGTGCAGTAGAAACTCTGCATCAGGATTGTACTGGATGGTTGACACCAATAGTCAAACTGATGACAATGAAATCCTAATTTTCACGGAAAGAGGATTATTCTTTAACTTTATGAACTGCAATAATCTTACAAAGAAAACAATTACCCAACATTTTTTTTTAAACCTAACTTAATGCTATGAACAACTAAATAAGGATTTTCTTTAGCACAAACCTCTTCAGACAAAGATTGAAGCTTCTAAGATCCTGACTAAGTAAGCAATAAATGTACCGCATAGTTGGAAAGATTCTACTTTCCGTACAATTTTTTGTTTTCAACAATTTTATTAACAGCTGTTTTTCCCCATGAATGAAATCTTGATTTGTTTTGTTTTTTTCATTTTTTTTCTTTCTTTTCTTTTTTTATAGGTCTTTTTTTTTCCTCTTTTTATTTTTTTTTCATTGTGGCAAATTTTTTACCTGATTTTTTAAAAAAATTCATCCTTGCTCTACTAATTATTTTTTTTCTTTCTTTTCATTTTTTTTTTTCAATTTTTTTTTTTTTATAACCTTTTCTTTTAATACTCAGGTTACATTTATATATAATTTTTTATCATCTTTTTTTTCAGTTTTATTTTTTTAATTAGAGCAGGACAATTTTTGTTCTTTTTTTTTAATTAATTCTTTTTTTAATAGGAAAAAAAAATCAGGTACATAAGAACAATACAAGGAAAACTTTTGGGAAAATAACAGCAAACTTTATACATATATTTTTTTTTTGTTTTAAATAGACAAAAAAGTTTTTCAAAGCAAAAACTGCTTGATCAAAGTTTTTGGTAAAATCTATATTTTGTACAAGTTAGAAAATCTTTAGCTTGGTGTAAGCTGCCTTCCATAAAGAGAGAAAATAAAATCTGAAATCGGACAGGCAACAAAACCAAACATTAGATAAAACAGGAACCACTCCATTGAGGAGTCTTGGGGAAAAAAAATAATTTAAAAAAAAGAAGTCATCTCTGCAGTAAAAACAACATTCTTTAGTTTATGGGGCTACATGTTCTTCTGCCTCCCAAGCAATCTAAATTTACTCCAGTAAAGCTATCTAAATTTTCTAGATTTCAAATTTTTGAGAAAATTAAATCTCACAGAAATCAATATCATACCAAAATAATGTGAATTATCAAAAAAGTCATATTTCCTAAGTTGATAAAATATAAGACAGTAATTTAAAAAAAGAGATCCGGAAATTAAGATTTTCATTCAGAGAAATCAAAGAAAATAAAAACTTGTTTGGGAATATAAAAAAGAACCTTTCTCTTGAATAAAAATTCTTATTTGAGTACACATTTCAATAAAACCATCCATCCATTCTAGTGGCATTTACAACTGAACAAGTTAGAGGCCATATGCTACCTTTATTCAATGAATAGACCAAAAGGATTTCCCAGGAAAAAGAAACATATGAAGTAAAGAGTGATTCTCCTTCTAAACTCAATTCAAAAAGTTTGAAATGCCAAGAAACAACCAAGATTCAATCAAAAGTATAACTTATTTATTGACATTTGATATCAAAGAAAGAATGTATGCATCATTTCCATTGACCACTTTTTCATCCACACATAATAATTAACAATGTGCATTTGTCTTCTATCACACTTACATCATCAGTGACTAAGTGAGAATAGAATTTTAAGTTCTGTCAAACTTGATAAATTGTATCTTCCTACTTGATTTTACCTTTAGATTAGTTCAACATTCAGGGGATATTGAACATAGACAAGAAAATGCTAGGAAATGTTTTTGATATTTTTTAAGTACAATGCAAAAACTACTGAACTAATGTCTATTTCTTGATGGCAAGGGTAGTTTCATAATTAACATCACAAATGGCCTCTGTGCCTTACAATGAACTATTGGGATTTTTTAAATTCAATCTTTTTTTTTAAATTCAAATCTATAGAACAAAGGATAACAAAAAAGATAAAACTTGTAGCTAAAATTCAACAATTAATGTTGGCTTTTGGCTATTTATGTAAAGTAGTACACACAATCTCTTGATACTGCTATGTGTAAAGAGGTGTGAGTGGTATAATGGTTAATGGCACAGAAAATGAAATTGGTGAGCATAGTTCAAACTCTAACAGAGAGAGTTAATGTTCAACGCATAAATGCCCTTGAGAGGCATGAATCCATCTCTTCTACCCTCCAGGTACAGATAAAATAAGATAGACTGGGTGGCAACCAGTCTCGGAGAAGGACAACGCTGAATTCAAAACTGTGTGAAGGCAATAGATAAACTACTCCACTGTCCATCCCAAGAACAGTTGAATGCATAATTTAAAGCCATGGAGAACCACAATTGCCCATGCCCTGAACAGATACGGCACACATATAGAGAGAGTGTTATGCATAAAAGATTAACATGTAAGCAATTTCATCTAGTTTCAAAATAGCTTTTAATCTTCTGTAGAGACTCAGAATTATAGCCTAGAATTCTTAGTAGGAGACAAACAAAAAGGGACTTTGAAACAAATTGATATGTCACCAAATAACTTAATTTAAATTGGTTCTTTTTTAACAACTCTCAAGTAAAGACCTCCATTTCTAAAACTTAAATACAACTATGTATGGAAAATAAACTAGGGAAAAAGTTGTCATTTTTAATATAGCTGTGAAATGGCAGTGAGGAGGTTCTGAAATCTAAGACTTCAATAAACATTTCCCAGATAGTGAGTCAGAGGCTTTTGAAGGAAAGATTGGATTTGAAAGATTTCAGAGATTCTTTGAGATCATTTCAGATGAAACAACAAAAGGAATACCAAAAGGCAAGTGATTTCTCCTTTTTTTCTTCAAATTACTGATAACCAAAGCTGGTTTGACAAAAGTCACTGTGATAAAAGTTTAAATAGAAGTTTATGCAAGAAAATAGCCCCGAGACTATGAATAAAGTTTTTCAGCAGGATGAAAAAATTCTGACAACCATTTAATTTACAAGTGCTATTTTACACAAGATTGTAGTAATAGCAGAGTATAAAGTTAGTTCTGCAGCAAATGGTGCCATGCTCTGGGGTTGGCTGCATGGGAATTCTCCCATTGTTATTTACACGAGGAGAAATGCAACAAGTCATTCACACTGGTGTGCTTTTTTTACTTGCAGTCAATTGACAATTCCATTCCTTGACCGAGAAGTGTCTGGCACCACAAGAAGATATACAAGTATAATGCCAATTGGGGGGGAAGCAACAGGTTGTGCAAAGTGATGCTGTGGTGAAAGTTATCTTCTCCAGGAACGACTTTCTTCATCCTCTTCGTCTTCATCATCAGCAGGCAACAAAGAATCATCCAAGTCAGTCAGGTAAGATGGTGAGCCAGGCAGCTGGAAAAGAGAAATGTTTGAAATTACACTATGAAAGAAGGAGATGAAAAATACAATGGACTACTACAAATAAGTACTACACCCACCACTATATAACAGGAACTGTGATGGACAGCAAAACAAATAATATCTCATGGTAACAAAACCCATATAATATTAAATCTAAACAAATATTAGATACTTTCCAAATTAGGCAATGATTGACTTTAAGGGAACTGCATTTGGTGTCAAGATTTTTTTATTTCTAACTACAAAAGAGAAAATAAGTAAAAGTAGTAAGCTACATTTCCCAGTAAATTTAAATTCTATGCAAATGATTAGCAAAATTCATGATATTACAATTTGATGAAAAATAGGAAAGATGGCCACAAAGATAATTGAGAATACCCCTAATGGTTTGTTAGGGAGAATTTCATTACATAAAAGGCTTTGTCGATTTGTTCACTTCAGTGTGACTGAAAACCAACCAACACAAAGAGAGGAAGTAGGTACTGAGAACACAGACACAAAATGGGCTGCTGCTGCTGGTAATGTCACTACTACTAATACTGCAACTGGTGTCATCATAACTGGTCCTATCATCACCTGATCTTTCAGAAAACAGTAGCCGAGACAAAGAGGAACTCAAAGATCAAGTGATTAAAAACATTAAAAATGACTTGAACATTCTTCCTTAAAATTCCCATCTCCACTGTCGTCTGTTTCATTCCAAATACAAATCAACTCCAGAAATAGGAATCTACAGGAACAAAAGACAACTTTACAGCAAAGTATGTAAAATGGAAAGGAGGGGGGCACAATCAACAGCACAGATAAATGGAATCAGCACAAGTTCAAACTCTTGCTGAGACAGTTAGTGTTTACTTAGTCCTAATGACCTTGAGAAAGGCATGAACCCATCTCTTCTTCCCCCTAGATATGGGGAAATAGTAAGGTAGACAGGTCTCTCTAGCTATGGTGGGCAACCTGTCTAAAAGACAGAAAACTGATTTTAACCCCCCCCCCCCCCAAGAAGGATGAGCACAGCCAGTCTCTCATCCCTTTAACACAAATCCATGATTAAATCTATGGGGCCCTAACAACCCTGCACTGGCACACAGGATTTTTTTAAAAATATAAAATGCACAAGTCATACCACTTCTGTTTCTTCAAGATCCAAAATTGTTGTGTCAGTTGTAACTGTGGAACCTGGAGTATACCACTGTATCTTCAGATCTTTGTCTTTGTACCGGGTACATTTTGTGACAGCCTAAAAGTTTAAAAAAAAGATAGAAAAAAGTTAGAAAAAAAAAAAAAAAAAAAAAAAAAAGAAAAATCTTGGCCATGTCAAAAAGGAAAAATTATAGAGGCCAATAGATTTTTTTTCAAAAAGCTGAGAATTAATTTTAAGCAACAACCCTAATTCCCTTTTTTATAATTTAATCCTAGCTGGGAGTAGTTAACATACAAATAAGTGGAAGGGTTTCATATTAAATACATAGAAAAATTTTACCAACAATACATCACAATTTATAGCCACTTTTTCGGTTAAAATTTGTTTCCACTAATAAAAGTAAAAAATTGTAAACCATTCTTCTTATAGCTCAGTACATACGATGAATACATTTCTTTTTAATGTAAACAATGTTTAACAAAAATTCAAAAGCAAATTCTGACAAAAAGACTTAATAAAAATTCCCAACTAAAGATTACTTGCCTTCTCAGCATCTTGCCGGCTCTTGAATGTAAGTATGACACTGGTATCTGTAGCATCAGGCTCTGATTTGACCACTTCACAGAACAACTAGAAGAAGAAAAAAAAAAAAGGTCTGGTTAGTCATTTAATGGAAACCATCACATGACTTATGTATTTAAGTAGCATGCTGTGTTGGAGATGAATAACTTAAAAATTGAAAAAGCAATGATCATTGAATAAATTATTGACTTAAGAATCCTAATTTTCAAAAAACAGGTGTGAACACGGCCAGACACAATCTGTAGCACAAATTTATCAATAATAAACTTACATTGTAAATTACCCCCCCCCTAGATATAAGATTTGTTTAAATTTCTACCCCTTTAGTTTTTTTAATTTTCCAATAATGGAGACGATGCACTAATGTATATTCAAAAATCCTTATTAAGTCCTAATAATAGATCCAAGTGTTAATTTCTAACAACATAGGCTATTTTCAAAAACAAAATTTTTCAGCTACCGAATTTATTTAAAAAAAAAAAAAATTTTTTTTAAATTAAAAAATCAGATCAAATTCAATACACAATAGAGTTCCATTTTTTAAAATCTTTGAATAATTTGTGTTTAGGAGTAGTTCAAGCAATTAATGAACTTGAGAGTGGAAGCAAAAATTATTTAAAAAAAAAAAAAAAAAGGAAGAATGAAGATAAGTTTGTTCATAGTTAAAGAGAATATGCACCACAGCGAACTAGCAACTGGCTATTTCAGGTTCATTTCAAAAAAGTATATTTAGAAACCTTCAATTGTTCAAAATAGTTATCAGCTAATGATGAAATGAATTTTTTCTTTTCAGATTCTATCACAAGCCATCCATAAAAAAAATAAATTAATATGAGAAAGATTTATCTGATATCAGGAAAAAAAAACAAAACCTATTGGATACATTTTGGGAAGGTACAGAGAATATATATCAAAACTCGATTACTGAGCATACTAAAGATTTTCATTTCTACATTAAATTCTTCACTAGAACAGTTTTGAAAAACCTTGTCAAACTGGAAGAAAGTCAAAAAAAAGAAATATTTCAACAACATACATTATAAAAATAATTCTAAATATATCAAAAGAGCAATTATGCAAAAACATGTTCCAAAAATGTTTTCTCTATTAACAAAGTCCAAAGAATTGAAAATGATACAATGCTTGTTTGATCCAAATATTTACTTCCTAAACATTTCAACAATTCAAATAAGTAGTGAAGTCAAAATCAACTTACAGAAAAGTGTGCTATTATATTCGTGTACTGACTTGACTCAAAACCAGATACATGTATTTGTTTGGGTCGGTTGTCCAGAGATCGACTAGATGCCATCATTTTGAGACCACGTCCTCCTCCTCCTCCTCGTGACCAAGAGCTACCACCACGCATCCTCATTGCACCTCTGATAATGCCTCCTCGAGTCCCCCGACCTCGAGGTAACAACCCAAGGGCAGCAGCCTGCAATTGAAAAATGAAGGTAAAAATTGTGATCTTTAACCGATCACCATTCTTGACTACCTTGTCAAGAGAATATTTGGAGAAATTCAAATGATACATTATCCCCAAGTGCATAAAAAACTGGTACGGTCTAAAAATTATACACTGAAACAGTTACATAGTTGTGACAAAATCTATTGATATAGTTTAGTTTTACTCAATTCAGTTTTACATGAGTGGACCTATAAGTCTGTAGCCTGGAATGAAGTTATTAGCCGTATCTTTATCAGAAATTTTCACTGTATGTATGAATACTTTCACTATTGAATTAAATGCATCGGCATGGAAGGAGATGATGAAAAAGCATTTGTTTTGCATAATTAGGCTGCTTACTTATTGATACACCTATGAATGTTAAAAGAATTTTGGGGAAATGGTACATGCAAACTCAGAAACCCTAAATTTCTATCATGTGAAGAAAAGGTAACAAAGGAAATGGTGTTAAAAATCCACTTTTGGTCAAATCAATTTACTATTTATATCTAAAATCAAATGAACTGCTACATTTTATAAGCTAAATACATCAAGTTGAAATCAAATTATCAAACATACTCCTGTAGCTTTACTCTGTTCTTTTTCACTAAAGGAAAAAAGAAAAATACTGAAAGCTATTGAAGAGTACAAAGATCAATGCTTGGAAAGAGCATTAGACATTATGTCATGAATGCCAAGATGACAAAACCTGCTTTGAAAAGTCAACTGATTCCAAAATCTTGTTATATAACAGCAGCTGTCACTATTTGTTTATAGGTTTCTGTCACACTTAGCAAATAGATTTATAAAACTACAAACCCTGCCGTGATTCGAATGCCCAACCAGGAGGTAAGCAACTACGTAGCGTATCCTTAATCCCAAGCTTATGCCGCTTTGATAATAGGCGAAACTGAGTTAGAGCTAGCAACCGACCAAGTAAGCAGGAGAATCTGAAATGGCTCCAGCTGATTCCTGCCATGGCTTTTATTTACATCCAGTACAGAGAGCTGGACAAAGCTAAATAGAGGGAAATAGGGGTCGAACGGGTGTGTTGTACCAATACATAATTCATCCATATATCAAAAATAATCCTATCATTTTTTTACAGATACTATACTTGTCAACAAATATGTCACATTTTTTTAAAGAAAAAAATTAGTGAAGTTTGACTTGCAAAGTTGTGACAGAAAACAACAGTTTGAAATTTGTAAAAAAATTCAAATTTCTATCCACAGTTCTAGGTATTTCTAAATATTTACATTCAAGTGCCTTCAGTTCAATACTATAAGATAGGGTTATCTCTGAAGTGCGCCATGCAACTTATACCCATAAGCATTGCAGAAAACTAGCAACATATTTTCTGTATTTTTTTTGCATTTCTGTAACAACTATGCAGCATTTGTTCCAGAAACGCAAAAAAATACAGAACGTATGTAGCTAGTTTTCTCAAATGCTTATGGGCACAAGTGGCCTGGCGCAGTTCAAATAACCGCACTTTACAGTATGCCTACTAACAAAAAGGTTGATTTCATCACAATTAAACTCATTAGCTCCAAGTAATAGGTTTTAGTCTGAATTTCTGAGATGAGGAATTATAATAATACAGTAACTTACTTTGACTAATATTCTGATCTCGCTTGTCTTAATCATATTTTAGCCTCTGTACAACAGACACTTGAATAGGGTCTGAGTGTACAATGCCAGAAATGTAACTATAACAACCAAGATGAGAACACAAATCCAAATAAGTCAATGTATAATAATAAAAAAAAAAAGGTTTCTTAGAATCAGTCTGCAGCCTCAAAGACAAAAAAAATTACTTTAAATATTGATGATAAAATTTGCAAGAGGACCAAAAACCTCAAATCTCTGGGGATTAAAAGGAAATAAAAGATAGAAGTTAACTTTGTAAATATAAATCTTGATTAAGAATAACAATCAATACACAGCAGGAAAGTAATTGAGTCAAATTACCTCCTGGGTGAGTTCTATTAATTTTTTACGCAGTTCTGTGGTGTCTTCCCCACTTTTCTGCTTAGAAATCAATTCCAATTCAGTGTCCAAGATCTCCTTTTGGGTTTTCTGACTATTAGCAGTAGGAGGTGCGGCAGTAACGGCAGCAGCAGTAACAGCCTATCACATGACAAAGAAAAAACTCAAACTGAATAAAAAAAAAAACAAAAAAACATGGGCATTTTTTATAAAAGTCCTATTTTCAAAATTGCTACAGGATGAGTTGTTCGTGAAGCCTGTATGTTAAACCTTCATTCAAATTCTAACTATCAATTTTCTTCCAAGCGATGAAATCCTTTTCTATGCAAAGAAAGACGCACCGATACTGTTTTTGCTTTAATTACAATTCTACGGCAAATATTGCTTAATATCTTTATTTCAATTAAGAATTGTCATCAACTTTCTTAACCTGTTCGCTGCCAGAGACAAGATAATCTACCTTAGTAAGTTGTTGGTCCAGTACCATGGACGGGATTATTTGTATCACAATTGTGTGTCAAAGTATGTTTACAAAACGCAAGAGCTTAGAGCAGATACAAAAGCAATGAAAGAAACATTGCCTGATGTGCGGACCTATGCTCCCAGATATTTCTAACTGGTTTAAATGATTCAAATATCTTATTACACCTATTAGATATTCTGATGAATATATTAATTGATTTGAGTAAAAGTAAAACCTTTTCAAACATGCATTAACATCAAGAATTTATTATTATTTTATGAGAAACTCCAGCACAAAAATTACGAAATATACTTGGCAGCGAATAGGTTAAAAAAAAAAAAACCCTCTATCATTAATCATTTGAGCATATACAAAAACATGATTCTTAAAGGAAAAAAAAACTTACTGTAGATTTAGGTTTAGGCAACTCAGAAGACTTCTTTGGGTAAATTTCTTCTTGAAGTTTCTTTATCACTGTAGTAAGATTGTCAATTTGCTGAAATTAAATTAGAAAAATAATTTGAAACTAAAAGATTGAAATTAGAAATTTGCACTTTTCCTCAAAGTTTTTCTCCACCTCCAATTGTAATTTTGTAAGGAAAATATCTTCATAACATCCAGGATATTTGGAAATAATTTTGCTGGCTAAATCAAGTTTGAGTGTAAAATAATGAATAAACAAAAGTCAAGAATCTTTTTCTAATATGAGCTATAAATGGATCCAGAAGAGGGGAAAAAAGTTCACAATGTAATACATTGGAAATCAGAATCCTCTGTATTATTCTGCTTGTTCCTAGTTTCCTGCATTCAAATGTTATACTGCAATTTGAATGAGAGGATAGGAAGAGAAAGGGAAGCAAAGAAAAGTAGTTCACTGAGGGGGTACAAAGAGGAAGAAAAAGGAAAATTAGGTAGTCTAATAAGAAGGTAAGAAGAGAGGAGAAGAAAAGTTATTTCAATGAGAGGGTAGAAAAGAAACTGTTTACTGAGGGGGTAAGAAGATTTTTGCATATGAAATTAATCCATGTTCATACATTTAGATAAAAACATTGATTGGAAAGGATGAGGTAATGGGTGAGAGGAGAGCAAAGGCATGAGATACGATAATCTTAATTGTCAACACTTATAGAATTTCCACAGGTTCTACTAGTTTCAAATAAATCAATTTATTTTGCAGAAGCCATTTTAACTTTTTTTTCAACATAAATTTTTGAAAAGATAAATAGAAACGTTTACCTCTTTGATTTTGGATTTTGTTTCAGGGGGACTGCTTTTGTCTTCATATTTCTTTATCAATATCTGGAAACAAAATGCAAAAGTGAATATACTGCACACAATGATTTTTGCAAGCATATATACATATAGTTTCCAACCATTAGATTCCTTAGAATAAAAATAAAACCGATGCAATCCACTCAATGCAGGAAAGATCATGAATATTTGTGAATTCTTGTTGACTAATCCAGAAGGAAGAAAAAAAAAAAAAAAAAAAAATGTATTTCTTCATCATTTAAAACTTTTTCAAAGAAAGAATATTTAATATTAATAAAGGACTGAGATTGAGTTAAGGGGAAATAGCTTTCAAATAACACTTCAGTCGAGTCGAAAGAAAATAACATCACTTGAGATTTTTCTATTCTTTTATCACTAGTTAAAAAGAAACCTCTGAAAAAAATTTTTTTAAATTAGTAAATACTGTACCTGCCAGCATATAAGATGCACATTTAAATGAACAAAAAAATCGTGCCAATATTACAATGCATCGGTACTATAACTAGGGAGCCGTCTTCAAAAGTTCACAATGGACATAAATGGGGCGTGCAAAAGTTGCAGTGGATCCTAGTTCTTCAAATACTACAGTAAATCATACGTCTTACATATTCATATTATCATCAATGGAGATGACAGGTAATCAATGTCTGGGAGTTGAGGGTTTGACTGTAGAACTGAAATAATCACCATTGCTGTTGAGCCCCATTGGAAATTAAGATTAGTCTCATTAATGTACTTACTTTTTGCTGCTGGAGATATCTGGTCAAAAGTTCATGTCTTTGATTTTGCACCTTTTTCAGCAGAGTGTTGTCCTAAAAATACAAAATATCATTGAATTAAGCCAAAGTTCATAAACTAAAAGTCAGTATATATCTAATTCCCTTAAAGCTTGAATAGCAAAAGAAAACAATTATGAACAAAATAGTTAATCTTCTTGGTAACTCGAGCTTTACATTCCCCCCTCCCCCGGCTAAGCCAACAAGTATTCGGCCAACCCAGCCAGCTTGGTTCATATACTCAAAGGAGATAGAAGTCAATCTATGATAAGTAAAGGTCTGATAGTCTCTGTGGACAGACTTAACACCTGAACCACTGAGAGGGCCACCAGTTTTTGTATTTCACACTCCAAGTAGAGGACATAGATATGATGAAACTCCAAAAAGTAGCACCATATCAACCAGGTGATGCGTACCCTATCTGATTACTTTAGCATTATAACCACCTGGAATGTCAGAGAGAGACTACCAAAAGCTATAACTTAGTCAAGGATACCCTGGAACTGCTGCAAGGCAAGGGATTTCAGATCCTTGAGGTATTTTTACATAGCTGATATAGGATGTTAATTCATTCTTTGATTATCCTTATGTGTGTGTGCAATGCATTGGCACTCACAAATTATTCTTTCTTTGAATATGATATTTCAAGGAAGAATTTTTCTGAGTATCAGAGCATTGCACACATTCATAATGTTGATTCATTACAATATGCAAGTAAAAATCTAGAATAATCAAGGAAGAATATAAATTCCTAAAATCCTCATAGACAATTCAAAGCACAGAGAGAGAGGAGTTCAGTAAGGAGGAAAGGCAATAAATAGGCCAAATACAAAAATTGGAGAAAGGATTCATGCCAATTGTTTTTATCTGATATTTCCACAAAACATTATCAGTAAATTCATCCTGGGTAATTACATTGTGGTGAATACATCACATGTAATTTCATGGCCTCGTTAAATTCGTTTCAAGGTATAATACATCATCAGTAAATACTAATGCTTGGTACTTTTCCATTAGTAGATACAATTACTGCATACTTTTTCCAAACTTTTCATGGATTATAACAAATAAATTTATAAACAGTCTATCCATATAAAAGCCATATATGCAAATTAGTAAGTGTAATTTTATAATTTTCTGTAGTACCCTGTCCTGTTATAACCTATAACGGAAAAAAGAAAAAAAGATAGTTTGTATGTTTGCTGCTAAGAAAAAATATAATTATTATTACCATGACATCACTAAACAGTGGAATCATAAAAAATAAATTACTTCATTAATTAGCATTGTGCTCCTGTCATTTTTGACAGATATATGCTAATTTATAAATAATGTTCAGCAATGTATTCTATACACATGAATTTACCAGGCAATGTAATTACTCACAATGAATTTACTGCATACAATCAGCAAATTGTCCAGGAGAAAAAAGCTTTTTGTGAATAGCAAAGAGTAAGATATTTTATGGAAGATCAATTATGGCTGAGAGCATAATGAGTTGCAAAAAAAACAAAAGTGGAGGTCCAGTTGAAAAGGTTACAAGTGAATGAATTTATTGAAATGGATAAAAAGAAGTGAGAAAAGCTTAATCACGTTGATGGACCGAAGTGAAGAAAACACAAAAAGAATGGTTAGTACCTTTTTGGGAACTGTCTTTTTTGAAGTAGCTAAATCTGTTTTGGCAAAACTAGTACTTTCTGTAGAAATGGTTTTGGTTGTACAAGTGGTTGATGTTGATGTGGTTAAGTTGTTGACTTTAGATTTCATGGCTGCAGGGTTGAATACTGTTTTGGTCAGGTGTCCCATTGAAGTGGTGAACACAATTCCCTACAAATTAAAACAATCACATCCAATGAAAGGGTTTCAGGAAATAAAGAAGACAAAAATAAAATTTGTTGAATCATTTCAAAAGCCCTTTTTAATTTTGCAATTATTTTCACAACTACAGTAGTTATCTTCTGTTTATATTAGATGAAGTATTGTAAAACATTATCATTAATATTTAACTACTATATTCCTTCATCTTGATTTTCAGCTGCTTCTGACTGCAACCTGATTCAAGTCATTAACCTACATCAGAGAGTAAACAGTGTGGATTAAAAATAATGAAAGATGATGGCTTTACTTTATCAGTGCAGAAACAAAAACAAGCATGGTGCCAAAAATTGGAATGGAGAGTATGTTTAATGGTTCGATGCGATCTTCTGCCGAGCCATAAAATTCAGTTAGCTCAGACAGTCAAGAGCAGCTGGGTGTTCACCAAGCTTCCCTAGGTAAAAAAGACGCCAGTTCAAATGTCACCAAGAAGTTGACTGTGGATTAGAAGTAAAAGATAACTCAACGCCATCGGTCAACAATCTAAGTTGTGATAAAGAGCAACTAAAAAATTAAGATGAAGGAAAACAGTGGTCAAAAATTGATAAAGCCGTCATAGTTGTCAGGCAGGCACAAAAACATGTCATCCACAAGTTTCGCTTGATACTTATTTTCTTGAAATCAATATAGGAAATATCTTTTGTAAAAAAAAATACAGTGAAGTTTTATTACACCAGGTAACAAAAATTGGATTCAGATCTACAGAATCAATCCCTACTTCAACATTGCAAGGAAAGTTTATTATATACTGATTTACTCTAACAAGTATCCACATCTTTGTTATTATAGTCTAAAAACGTTTCATCTGTTACACCCCCCAGCTCCCTTCAGATTTGTCATAAGTAATCTTCTGGGGCTTCCAAATCAAACTCTTCATTCAATCCACTGAGATGGACAGCAGAATGAGAACAATCCATGTCAGAGGATTTCTTACATCTGTTAATTCATCCTAATATCACTTCTATGGAACCAGAATATGACTTTTTTGCAATAAGTAACCCAGGGATTGAACTCGTAACCACCAACCAGGTTACTGGATACGCTCAATGAGTGCTACACTAGCCATGCATGACTCCATCCAAAAAGAGGACATCAATCTGAATGAATCAGAGTATAATAATAACTCATTTGAGAAATTCCGACAAAAATACACATGCACACCTTACATCAACACACAAAATAAAAATGTGGCAGTGGAAAAAAGCGAAACAATATAATTTTCTGATTAAAGTTTTCGAAGTGTAAACACATGTCAAAGTAGGTACAAGGATATAGTAATAATTTTAAAAAATAAGTTTAAAGCAATACTCAGAAATTAAGGTAACAAAAACAATAGGGAACGTTTTAGATATCAAGAAATACCAGAAGCTGAGCGTTGACAGCCAACCCAGAGAAGACAATATGCCAGAAGTCAGGATTGGTTGAAGGTTCAATGTTTTATTGGCTTTTTCCAAGATTTCCAACATAAGCAGAACGTTGTCTGCTCAAACTGGTTGACATTGTGCAAATCTGGTTGCAATCATGATGCCATAGGGGCCAGGTTTTAACTGAGATAATCCACAAGATCCATAAGGGTTTGAAGAAAAGCAACATGAGGATGTAAAATACAACATATTCCCCTGTTACTGCCTCTCATGGTAACAGCCAAATTATAGTAGAAATGATCCTGTATTCAGCAAAATAAACACAATACACAATAGTGGCTGTACATGTCATTCTTCTCAGCACGTAGCCATAGATGATGAATCCAACCAAGAAGGAAGGTGTAAGCATTCAAGATGATGACAGCAACATCATCATTATGCAAACTTTACATTATCAGTGAAAAGAAAAGAAACCAATTCATCAAATTACACAACCTGAGAAAGAAAATGGCAATAAACTGGAAGTTAAGGAAGAGTGTAAGGTGCTACATACCTTTTCAGCAGTTTCTGTCTTCTTTGGTACTGTGTTATCCAGACTGAGTAAGTTGGGAGCAGGAATACCCAACCTGGCTTTGACTGGCATTCGATGATCAGTTTGTTGAGGAGTCACAGAACTTGTTCTTGTTACAGTACTAGAGTTCGAAGTATTTGGCTGCTGCAATGAAATGAAAAATGAGATTTTTCATTTGCTTCAATAACCAGTCCAACTTTTCAAAACACTTAATGTCATTCCAAATGGAAACAAGTATCTGCCATGAGTCATTTATTAGAATCCTAATAAATTACAGGATTAGAATTTGAAGTCGGGTAAAAAAAAATTCCATAGAATAAATATATGATATACAGACATCACTCGCATTTTCCACTAAAAAAATAAGTAAAATGGAACAAAGAAACATCTAGATTCCAGAGAATAGTGATGTTATTTCCACTGGGAAACATCTAAAAAAGGATAATCTAGATGTTATTCATAAACCCTTCAAAATAAGGCCCAGAAAAGTTCAAAAAAGCTTTTCTTTCAAAAAATTTTGAAAAAAAAAAAAAAAATTTTATATATGTATACAAACAAACATAATGAAAAGGGAAAGAACCCTTTGCTATCTTTAGTGGCTATGGTTGCTCAATATTAATTTTTGTTTGCACAGGTGAATAGCAAAGGCAATCCTGCCATTTCCACGTACAAATGGAGGAAGAGGGTTAAAAATAGGGCCAACAACTCCATCCTGTAGAAACTTACATACCCACCAAAACTAGAGCACCATTACTCGGGTTGGTGTAGTTCCAGCCCTATGCTCAACAAGGAAGGAAAATAAAGTGTGTGTGGGGGGGGGATGCATAAGGGGTTCATAGAGCAATGCGAAGCACTTAGGGTATGCAAAGTACTTAAAATGAATGAGGATGGTGCACTCCAACTTCATACTGGACGTGTCATCAAAGTAGAACGGAACAAAATACTTACAGGATTGTTCTGATCTGGCAATTTCTCTCGATGCCAAAACACCTTGATAAATCTGTTATTAAATACTGGTTCACTGCTTCTGTAAGCCGTGTTGGCTTGGCTATGATTAGCAAATGTAATCAATGCTGCCTCAGGATCATTTTCAAATGAAACCTTTAAGAAAAACAAGAGATGTTATAAAAAGTTTTTAAATTTTACAATTTAGAAAGATACAGAAAAGAAAATTTGTCTGGACTTTAAAAGAAGATCAGAAAATAATAAATGCAAGGCAATATACCCCCCCCCAATCAAGATAAAAAGAAAATACTAGTTAATAATTGATAATATAAGGATGTTTGTAGGAGGCATTATTGAACATCACATGACAAAAGATTGGACTGATATAGTCATATCTTTTTAAATTAGCAATCACCCAAGTATACAAGATGCCAGAACATGAAATTTACTTCAACTCATACTATCTATTTTTAGGAACTTCATTATATATACATGACTGATAGTGCCTCTTTGCTATATTTTGCCAATCACCACATCCATTACACTTTTTGTGTGTTAACACCTCAGTCTGCTACTCAAAACAATTGAACTGCTGAAACACTTAATGCAATTTTACATTGCTGAAGGATATATCATCTATTTAGATTGTCAGAGGAGTTACTCCTAAGAGATGAATGCAACAGGCTTTCAGCACTTCATAGTGAATCATACAAGGGATATTATTTTGGGAGTTAACACACAAAAAATAGAACCGAAAAGGGGGATCAGTAAAATGGAGAAACAAAGCTTAATCAATGGCAAATCTTTAATTGAATTGAGATTTCAATAAATTTGAATGGCTTTATTCTTGCTAAATGTTCTGATGCAGATTTATTTCTAGAAAAGGTTTTGTGAAAATGCAGAAAATAGGACTTGTTGACCAAAGAGTTCTCCTCTCAAGATAAATGGATAAACTTACTTGGATATTCTTCAAAACACCAAATTTTCCAAAATGCTCATTTAATTTGGCAATATTGTTTTGGTCTCTTGGTACTTTACGAACTTCCAAGGTTGTATTAAGATGCCTAGGGACAGTTCTACCATGGCCAGCTGAAATACATAAATAAATGAAAGGTTTTTTAAGAAAACAATTTTCTTAGAAGCTTTGCAGAGTAATAAAACCATCTGAAGTAAAAATTATCAAAGAATTTAAACTGACGAGTCTCTAGTCTTTAATAGATCTCCTTAAAA
Source organism: Thysanoteuthis rhombus (assembly GCA_963457665.1). NCBI lineage: Eukaryota > Metazoa > Mollusca > Cephalopoda > Oegopsida > Thysanoteuthidae > Thysanoteuthis > Thysanoteuthis major. The sequence goes on along the minus strand of OY735232.1, from coordinate 15,669,114 downwards.
ACAAGAAGATTCTCTCATCTATTTTAGTCAATGGTTTGCCTACTTTTTACCTCCAAACCAAATGTTAACAATCTTTTTCAAAAATGATTTTTTTTCAAAAGGAAGAGCCAAATTTTTATTGATGAAAAGAGGCTTCTTAATTTAAATAATCCAAAATAAGTAAGAAACAAAAACTTACCTTGGTAATTAGGTTGAAAATTTTGATGTGGCTGTGACCTCGTTGGATAATGATGTTGCTGATTTTGTTGTTTGTGGAGATCATTGGTTGGAACGTAATCCCGTTTCGGTGGGATCACAGTTCGATTAGTTTCACAGGTTGCGCTATCATCTTGCTTTTCTTCAAGGCCTACAAAGTAGAGGGAAGGAGGCACAGATAATGAGATCGAGTTTTGTAATCAAACCTTCCTTGACAAAGCAATAATTGACAGACTACCATAAGGGAGGAATTATACTTCTAACAACAGTGACACAGGTGGCTTGGTTTATTAGAGTCATATCAAGAAGATTTGTAAGCAGAATTATATTGAATACACATGAAACATAAAATAATAAGATAAAATTTGTACAGTGACTGGGCAAGAAAACACCTACCATTTTAAAGAAAAAGATAAACAAGAAATAACAAAGAAAAACATTCAGAAAAGAATAGAAGTAAACATAAACCTGATTAAAAAATAAGTAGAAAAATAGTCAATCTAATTATACTAACGTGGAGGCTTCATGACATCAGGAATGGTTGGCACATTGACAAGATCCCTCTGTCTAGGAGGCTGTGTGTAGAAGGGTTGATTTGGACGAGGAGGTCCTCTAGGTCCGACCCAGAAATGTGGCCTAGGAGGGTTGATGGCAGGAGCTTCTGGGTTATAACCTTCAGGGGGATATGCTTCCACTGTAGATGGAGTTGGGGTAGTTGAGGTAAAGAAAAGGAAATGATTAGCATCAAAATCAAAATGTTCAAGTTATCATCCATACAAATCAATTACTTCCATGGTCTAAACAGAGAGCAGGTAAGACTCAGGGTTGCCAGTTTTTACTCGAAGGTGAGATAATCCAAGCTTCATTTTGAAGACTTACCCAAAACAGACATCGGAACAGCATTGAATTTGAAAATGGAGCTAGTCTGGAGGCAAAAGTTCAATACCAGCCTCTAGACAGGTCTCACCACAAGAAATTGGTGTGGCTCCTCAAAGGTAAAGCTTAGATTATCTCCCCTCAGCAAAATCGGAGAACCCGAAAACAGAAGCAATTCAACAGATCAAACATCACAACCAAAATATATAGAATTTAGCAACTCTGGTACAGCAATAAACGTAATCGGCAACTTTTGTAGAGGTTTCTCCCCACCACCACCAACATTTCAGCTAACTATTTTGCTGCAACCCTTTACTAATATGCAACTGAATAAATCAGCCCTCAAGAGTTCATTTTTTCTCAGGAAGAGTGAAAACATTTTATTAAATGGATTTTGCTATTGTTCAGATACAAAGCATGGAAATAGAAAAGAGTCTTAGCATTTGTCTTCGGTTCAATGCTAAGAAGGAATGGTTGTTAATGGTAATCCATAGGAAAATGTTGTGGAGCATAGCCATCTGCAGCAGCCAATACTATAAGTAATGAAACAAACACTTTTGAATATTTGTGAGTGGGCAGGTGCATTCAACCACTCAGTTTGTTTTTGAACCCATTTAGCAATAAAGGTATCAGTTAATCATTACAGAAATTGAGCTGATGAACTAGAGTATCTGCAAACTATAAGTTATCAAATTGAGCTACATTAACTCAGTAGTTTCCAAAAATAATTCCATTAAAAAAACAATTTCAGGTTTTGTATCTTATAAATTGTCCTAATTCCATAAATTTTGTTTGTTGGTCGTTGCACAAACCAATCAAATATGCAGTCCTCACTTCATCAAAAAGAAATGAAATTCATTGCACACTTCAAAAGAAGAAAGCATCACCAAAGTGGTCTATGAAATGTCATCAGTCAATATAAAAAAACATGAAGATTCCCTTTCTTTTTCAAATTGTTAAATTCCAAGCAGGCGTGAATGAGAAAACTTGATAGAACAAATAAGACAAGAATTTCAAATAAAACACCAAACAGATTTCTTTCTTTCTTCTCAATTCATACCTGGCCTAGACGGTCGAGGAGGCGGTCCTCGAGGTCCCATTTGCGATAAATGAGGATGATTGGGTGGAGGAATTCTGGGCCCTACAAATCCTGGACCACCAGGACCAGTAGGCGGACCTGAAAAAAAATAAAAAGCATTTTTGTCATTACAGTGACAAAGAAAATTAAAAAAACTAATCATTAAGGGACCAGTATCTTGATATTCTTGGCCATTTGGTAAGAAATTAGGAAATTTAAATAAAAAATAAAAAAATGTGATTGAAGGAGATAATGATTCTTATAATCTTTCTGCATTGAAAATAAAGAAAGAGCGATACTATCAGGAATTTTTCCTCATCCGATATCAGAGTTTGGTATTAAAATCTATGACATTTGAAACCTACTTTTCCCCTCATTAAATGCATTAATTAGATTTTTTTCTTTTTTCAATCCCATAACTCAGTCATTTGGGCTCCACAAAGGATTTTTTAACATGGGTGTGTCAAAGGAGAGACAGCTTAACAAAGCCCATCCCTCTTCAGGCTAGTTAAAAATCAGAGTTGTCTAATTTCTAGACTGGTTGCCAATCATAGCTATAGAGTCCAATCTGCCCTGTAATTCACATATAGCTAGGAGATGAATTCATACTTAGGCCAAAAGCATTAGTGTGAAATGAACATAAACTGTCTTAACCTGAGTTTGACTTAAGCATGCTGTTTCCATTACTTGCATCATTAACTCTCGTTATCTGCTTGGATACTTCAAGGTTTTGAAATATTACTACTTCAATGTGCAGCACCCAACAGGGCGATAGGTCAAAAGGAATGTTGCTTACCTATCAATGTAATTAAAAGTAATTTGTATTGATTGGACATTTGAGTAATGATTTCTTGTGTAGGAGATGATATTCTAGATCCCAAAACAAAATGACTGCTGTTTAGGAGAATAAAAGCCAACAAAATATTAATCACGCACGAGAAAATAGCTACATACCATGACTGTGAGGGAAAGTGAGGACATTTGGTAAGTTGACATCTTCAACTATCACTGGATCTAAACCATGATCGTAAGGACAGAGGTCACCACGCATACAATAACCTTTTTCTGGAGAAAACAAAGAGGAAAAAAAGGTATAAATATTTCATAATGTCTTCAGGGTTACCAAATTAGCCAGATCTAGCCAAAAAAGGGGCTATTTTCTTTTTTTTCAATTCAGCAGATAAGAATCAGTGATAGCTGAATAAACTTAATAAAAGTTAAAGTTCAATTTTCATTAAGAATCAATTTGACTAGGAGTCTTAGTTATCCAGGTATTTTACTAAATAAATGGGCTCTGTATGTATAATGACCAGTGCTTAATGTGACTTGTAATTCAGCCAACTCTGTTAGGTGAAGAGACAATTCAGAAGGCCATATTGTATACAAAAGAGATTTCTTCATTCAATTTGACATTTTGTTAGTTCAAAACTAACTTCTAAAACAGTTACTAACAAAATGTCAAATCAAATTAAGAAATCTCATTTGTACATGATATTTCCTGAGGGCAGTACTCCGAAGTGAATGCAAGCAGCCTCGACTTCAGTTTGTCGATCCCCTTTTCAGCATTGGTAACCACTGTGCCACTCTTCACAATGAAATGCATAGTCATTATAAAACTCAAGGGACTTGGGAGTTCTGATTCAGAAAATCTTACAATACAAGGCGAATAAAATTGACCATTGAACTTACCATCATAGTCTCTGCATCGTGGACGATTGGATCCTGTGCCAGATGGACCTGCTGCACGAGGGGGAGCATCAGGATTTGCAGCAGCAGGCACAGGCGGAGGGTTTCTGTTGGTATCCCAGGGAGCCACAACAGAGATTGCATTGCTAACTGGTGGGACGGGACTAGAACAGCCTGGAGGAACTGGGGGCACTGATGTAGCAGCTACAGCATTGTAGTTCTCCGAATCTTGTAATGGAGTTGAGCCACGACTATCAACATCCTTCCGCCCTGATTAATAATAGAAATGAGAAACAATTCAGCACCTACTAATGATTACTGCCAAAGAATCACTACAAGCTGAACCCCTGGAAATTCCACAGGTATTGACAACTTAGACATCATCATTACTCTCACATACATATTTCTGCAGTCAGTACATTATATTGGTGAAGTAATTTATCATCTATGGATTGTATCTATATTAGCTATAACAACATGAAAAGGTGAATAAAACTAATGTCTGTTGTTATACTTTTGCTGCCTATCTATATTCTTATTCTACAACAACTATAATTTAATTTTTAGTCTTGTGAGGGAGGAGAAATGAATGAATGAAAGTTATAGTGAATACCTTAGCTTCCATTCATACATAAGGATCCTGTTCCATTACACTGCAAGTGTGTGTGGGGAGGGAGAAAAAAAAGGACAGAGAATGAATGATGAACAGAAAGCATAATGACCATACATACTAACAAGCAAAATAATAGTATAATTCTAGCACTGGTTAGATCTCAAAGATTCTGAACTATTCATCAAAAGTCCAAGTTTTGTTGAGAGAGATTAAATGAAACCAAGTTATTTAAGAAAAATAACACGTATAATCAAATGCCTATCAATAAAAATGCTTGTTAAGAATTTATAAGAAAAACAATATATTTACAATGCTGACAACATACCTCTAGAACGAGAGCGTGATCGGGAACGCTGAGGTGACCAGGATCTCGAACGAGATCGACCACTGAAAGTTCTCATGGCTGGACTCCTTGATCGTTCTCGATCACGAGCAGAGTCCCGTGTAGGACGGTGTCGTTCCCGAGACTTTCCTCTGGGACTTTTTGATCTTGACCGGTCTCTGCTACGTCGTCTGTTAAATCTGCGATCGTCATGGCGTCGTCTACGGTCATCACTAAAACAAGAATCAAATTCAAATGAATACAATCAATAAATACTAAGTCGACTGAGCAATTTATTGAGTCTACAACTCAATACAACCAAAGCTGTCTGTAAAGAATTTATAAAATGGACAGAGCAATAATTTCACCCAATGCCTGAAAAAAATCTGCTATTTTTCCAATTCATCATCAGAAATACATTTTATAAATCTGATAACTTTTGCAAGAGGAATATCATTCAAGAACAATAAAACTTTCATTTGATAAAATATTAAGCTAATAAAAGAAACAGAATGATTACACTATCAAATAACTAAAAAGTTGCGTCTGTGATGGTGTTTTAATGTTAGGATTGTACTTTGACGATTGTGGGTAATATTAGGTCTCGTCATCTTCGGTGCATGAGAGGTGGGGTCAAGGTGTGTGTTTCCTGTTTTTGTGGTTGTTTGGCTTGTCTTAGATAAGAAAGGCAGTGAAGGGCTATAATGGTCATTTCTCAGGGAAAGGTGGATTTTTGTAATTCTCTAAGACCCGTCTCATTTCTCCTACTAAATAACCAAAATATTCATATTTTCCCTATTCAGCATCAAAGATGTAACAGCAAATTTTTCTATGAATTGCTGCAAATATTTTCTTCTCTGAACAAGATGGCTGGCCCCCATCGAAATGCATTGAACTACGCCCACAGAATAATGAAAAAATTAGAGACGCAATACATCTCTTGAATTTTTCTCTTCACCTTCCAATCGTTATTTTCATCTATAAAGTGTGATCATTGCTGTAATTTCTGATATTTTTGGTGCCTACCTAGTTGAGATGAACAGCATAATACAATTTTATGTGGACTAGACTCTTTGCTATGAACAAAAACGTGACAGAAAATTTTTCTTCAACTATAACTACTGTTGATTAAAAAAAAAAAAAAAGTCTCTTCTGGTTGGATTTGAACCACCATTTCTCCATAATATCAACACCCTAATCCACTGTGCCACGAAGACATAAATATTGGATACCAGACTTAGTTCTTATTCTAAATCCCATTTAAAATCTTGTTCACTTCCACACAAACCCTTGAAGGTTTACGAAGTGGAAAATCTTTGGTTTTGGGTGTTTAAGAAAAAAATCTCAACAGGGGATTGCGTTATAATACATTTGTAGTACAATTTCTTTAAAAATCAAAACAATTATCATGATTCAATGTAATGAAAAAGGTTACTAACAATGGTAGTTTCTATAAGATAGTTTTACTAAAACTGATTGAGCTTTACGTAAGTTATAACAAAATCAAAGATGTTGATTTGTGTAAAAACTCAACTCAATCATATCAAGGGCACTACCCAGTACAATTCAAGTGAAACAAGAAAAAAAAAAAAAAAAAAAAAAAAAAATGCAAATAAAACAGGTTCACAAGTATGAGAATCAAAAAACCCCTCTAACGCACCTGAATCTGGGGCCACCTTTTGGGCTTGAGCTTCGAGAACGCTTTTTACGATAATCCTTGTCTTCCTCACTTGGCCCCTAAAAAGACAAGAAAAAATTAGCTATTCTTGTAAAAATGAATACAGATCATATTTTTCAGTGAACAGGTGAATTCAAGAATGTAAAACCATTAACAGTAATTAGTCAAATCATAGAAAATAATTTCTTCAAACTTACTGCATCGGAACCATCAACGATTTTCCGTTTGCGATCTGATTTCGGAGGGGGTTGTGGAGCTGAAGTTGAACTGTGGTTATTCTGATTCAAAACAGTATTGTTCTGATAATTGTTGGAAGCGCCAGGAGCACTAGTTGGGGGTGGTACAGTGACACACGACATTCCATTACTTGAGCTATTTATATAAGACTTTGTTTTCAAGGCCTCAAACAGCCCACTGACAAAAGAGCGCGTTCCTAGAAAGAAGACAAAAGAAATAAAACTTATTAACTTTTTTTTAACAGGATATTTGGTTGGAATCTATTTTATAATAGTATCGATTCGAAAAAGGTTTTGGCCAGCCAAAGCAGAGATTTGAACTAGTTTTTTATTATCATGTAATAAAAAAACCTTGTGTCACTTGCTTGCTTGTTAAAGCAAGTATGCTGCTGTGTTGTCGTCTACATTGTTACAACTTCTGATGGCTCACTTGTAGCATGGAAAACAATTTCATTAGATAGAGGTACCTCTGATTTTTCGTAAATAAAAATTACCATTTCCCAATATCAACAAAGACATTTGTTTTTTTGTTTTAAAATTATCAGTATTTAAATTCATACATCATTGATGTCTGCTTGCAAATCTACACCACTTCCAAATAGATATTAGGCCAGAGCTGTTTGGTACTGAAGAAGATTGTCACACATTTCCAGGAGAACACTTCCATTAAAAAAAAAAAAAAAAAAAGGGGTTCTAAAATGTTTTTTTCTGGAGATTTTGTTTTGATTGATACATTTTTGCTAGGTTTTTTTTCTATAAGTGTTTTTCTTTAGGATATGACAGACAACAATCCTGTCAATGGCATACTATATCATTCATTATATTAATAAAAGTGTTCCCACATGCTTTTTCAGGATCCCCCCACCGCCAAGTGTTTTTCTTTTGGAAATGGCCGCCAGCAGTTTCAACAGTAATATATTATATTCTTTATATAATATCATGAGTTCATTATTTTATATTTTATCATTTATAATATTCCACAGCTTTATGCAAATTACATAATAATCTAGATACAACAAACAAAAGATATTGGTACATAACATCAATGCGTAAAAAATAACACCAACATGTAAAACATTCATACATCAATATCATCTGAAAGGGAAATTAAGATCTAGAGAGAAATACCAATTTTTGCCATTTTCTTGTGAGTGGTTAAATACATGAATTTGAGAGTTAAAAACAGAAAATATGAAAAGTTGTAGCAAATCAACATCAAAATAAATTTTGTTCTAGGTTCGTGTGATTTTTGTTCTTGGATAGAAATTGTTATTTTTGAATAGCTTATGCATAAAGAAGTATAGAAAATGGATATCATTCCCTTCAAACTTTGCTTTTATGACCAGTGATATTTAAAAGTAATTTTTTTTCTTTTCTCTATATGAGTAAAAATGTGTAAATTTGACAATAGCCCAGTTGATGAGTAGATTTCGAATTATTACTGATTAGGTCGCTAAAGCAAAATTTGGAGGGAATGATAACATTTTCTACACCTTTTAGACATAACCAGCAAACTTATTACCCAAGAACAAAAAAAAAAGTTAGAAAAAGATGCAATGTAATTTATCTATATTAATAACCCTGTCATTTTTTTAGGGGTACTATGCTGGTACAGACATGAAACTGGAGTGTCATTTCAACTAGATCAGCTTCCAAAGAAAAAAAAAAAAAAAAATTGCATTGCACAGTTTTATGAAAAAAGAAAATATTTTAGTATGAACGTATTTATAGCTGACAAAAAACGCATACTTTGAATAAGATTTATTTTTATGTTGATATGCAGCAACTTTTCATATTCCCTGTTTTTGAACTCTCAAATTCATATAAGATTCACAGCTTTTTTACCTCCCAATCACATAAGAAAATAGCAAAAATTGGCTGAAAATGGGCATGTCTTATTCAATGTTGATTTTCTATTATTTAATCATTCTGGTGTAATTTTAGATCTCATTATAATGTTCTAAATTTGGACAATCCTTTTTCCTAACCTAGATGGTGTCAACACAACATTTTGTACAATCCATTATTCAACCCATGTCAGGTACATAATTGAAGAAAAGAGAAACTTTTTTTCATCAGGTGAAGATTGGTCAGAACAATGCGTTCCCAACACCAAGTATGGGGAAAAAGAATCCAAACATAATTGGAATGTTAATGATAATCATCACAATTATCAACAATTGATGATAATGATTTATAACTTTAATGAAGCTTCTCTTTCAAATGTATTACATAACTCTTAAAAACATTAAAATACGCTGAAAAATTTTTGGTATCACACAAAAAGCAAAAAAATAAAAGAAAACTGCTTTAGATACAAACAGTCCTTTGGAGTTATATTGTATCAGAAGATAAGAACCTACTCGACTGAAGGAAAACGTCAAGTTGATCAATCAAGTTGTCATTCAATTCATTTTCAGGCTTATCTTTTTTCACCAAGGCAACAACGTATTTAGCCAAAGCAGCAGGATCCGCATCACATCTGCAAGAGAAAAAGTAGCAACTGTAACCCACAATCATTATGATAGTCCTTCAAGATATGTTCTGCTGTTACATTAAAAATTCATTGCAATTTCAGGAGATAAGTTAAATATTAAAAAAAATTTTTAAATCCTAATTAATGGCCAATAAACACACACCAAAATGTGGATATTAATTCACAAAAAAAGTATTTGATTTACTCAAGTTTGTAAGCTACAAATTGAAAAGCAAAAACATAAGTCATCTTCACAGTCTCTACCAAGGTAAATAAACTTGCAGGCCAAACAACATACAACCTAGATTTGTCTTTCCAAGTCATTTGCTGGTCCCAAGCCAAAGTACAGAAGGAGGGTTGGGCATCAAGCTAGCAACTTCACCCTGAAAACCAACTTGTTACTGAAACTTTCTCTTCAGAAGGGCTCATGACCCATGCAGGAGAGAGCCAGTTTGCCAATCAATCTAATGACAAAGGCTAAAACCAGGAACATAAGACCCTGTTTGAAAGTAGAAAATCAGCTCAAGTGGTTGAATTGAATCCACAGGGGAAGAAAAAAGTTGGGAAGCCAAAGCAGACCAGGAGAAGATCAGTCAAGAGTGAGGCAAAAGAGTCCTGACTGACATAGGCCTAGTTGAGGGGAGTTGCAAAAAACCGAGTGCACTAGCATAGTATGGTTGCAACCCACAAGAACTTTACAGGAATTAACAAAACAAACAAAAACAAACTTATATGATATTTTTTTGCATAAAATAAACATTTTCACATGTAATGTACTGGCAGAAGTGAAAGCAATAGGACAAGCTGAACTGGAAGTGAAGATGAATTTCAGGAGATTTTGAAACTATTCAAGGGAGAGAAGTGCTGTTTTTTTTGGGTTTTTTTAGAGTTATTAAGGTGATGTGAACGAGACAGATGCTGATAGAATGGTGAGGCTACATCACATGACAAGGTGCTAGAGTGTTAAAATTCTCACAAAATAAAGGCAATAAATTCAATAAAAGTAATAAAAAGCTTTCAAGACATCCATTTTCATCAGCTAAAGCCCAGGAGTTGCCAATCTTTCATCTTTTTTATGTCTTCCTCCATGTCATATTGGAGAGAGTGAGAAAATTTCAATGCAAACAATAATCAACATTCATACAATGCTGCCCAGAAGAATAGAACAGAAAGCAGGTTTTCTGGGCAAGAAAATAAAAGCAGTTCAAGTTCAGCAGCGAAGGGACGGATAAGCAAAGATTTAAAAAAAAAAAAAAAAAAAAGACACAATCAGTTGGTGTTTTGGTAATTAACAATTAATTACCAAGACACTTGGAACAACCTTGAAACCACAATAATCACAAAATTCACAACCAGCAACATCAGCTGTTTTAAACTGTATTGATGCAACAATGTAATTAATTATCAACCAACAAAAAATGACACTGTAGATTTCATATTAGAACAGGTTTTTTAAGTGAAACTATCACCACTCATAAATACAGTTTTTTACTTATTTTACATGTCCTAAAATTGGACCGCATTCTGAATATAATTGACATATTCATTTAAACTTGACACAAAAATTGTCATTTTGCAGTTATTAGAGAGACTTCCTTCATAATAAATTAAACCTGACAATCCATTTGATAAAATAATTGTTCAAGTTAGTTACTTATAAAGCCTGGGGGATAAATAACTCAGATTTCGTTTATCTTAAGCTATTTTGTATAATTATTTTTTTTTTTATAGCAAATAATACACAATTTTAGAGTTTCTGGTGATAAAAGCGACAAGGACACATCCTTGCTTTCAAATAGATACATTTTTTTTTTAGCAGCAAGAATTGTCCCTAAAGACAAAGTTAGTTTTAGAGCCAAGTTTTTTGGCAACCATACAGAAAAAAGCAATTGATCAAAAATCTCATAAAAAAACAGTCTTTATTTCTGTATTTACCACCCAATTTTTTCCAACTTCATCAGAGACATTTTCAACACAACATTATTATGAAATGAACACTTTTTCTCCTGCTTCACAGAAAATAAATGGTGCTTACATGTTCTTTCGAATCTATTACAACCAGTGTTATTTTTCGTAAGTTAATAAAATCTGAGATGGTTACACAGGGGTCATTCCATATCAAATGGACCAATGGTCCCCACTCGACCATCTCCGATTTTGCCCTAACTTTAGTCATGGGTTCCTGCCAAATGGGGGGGGGGGGTCATTGAAACTCGTAGGAATAAAGTCCTGGTCTTTTGCAAGGATCACTAAGCTGACGCATGCAACTGAAACCGGGACTTCATCACCGGCCTCCATATTCCAATGGGAGTTGTCTCTCAAGAAACAGGACACTTTGCTACCTTTTTTAGTCACAGGTTCTTTTGGGTCCTAAAGTCTTATAAAAATTTTAGCTCAATATCTTTACTCAGTCAGTCACTATGGATCCAAATATAACAGGATTATTTATTCCATTTCTCAACAAGCTACCATTCCATAACAGTAAGTTCTACTTGCTGATAATTTGTTCTCCAGGCCTAATTTTTTTGTAGATTTTGGAAAGATTATCATTCTGGCTCTAAAAAATATCTATTTTTTTTCAGAAAAAGATGTCAAATAGGCTCCAAATTTCACTTTTAGGTAATTATAACTTGGGACTTGGCTAACCTTGTGAGCTCTGACTGGCAAGGAAGAAAGCAGTTTTTTTTTGTCCGAGATATTAGGTCTCAAAATTGGCCCAAATTGATGAAAAAAAGGACAAAAATGACCAAGTAGGACAAGTAGTACCATGTTTTTTCAAGGAAAAACAAGAGGAAAAGAGCCTGTTTAGGTATACTTCAAGCATTGGGGGGTGGGGGCTGACTCTTATGTTCTCATAGAGTATTGAAATGTTGAATGACATCACAAATTTGGAATTTCATTTATTTGCACTCCGGCATGGTGGTTTATAAGCCACAGCCAATTTCTTTTATTCAATACTATTAAAAGATAATATTTATAAAAAATGCATATTTGGTTTTGGTTGCAGACAAAAATATTTAAGCATTGCAAATATTTAGATTTTAAAATTTGTGATGTCATTTAGTAAAATTCCAACGCTCTATTACAACACTATAAGAATCAATCCCCCAAGAATAAAAATGAAAAAAAAAAATAGCCCTAGAATTTTTAAACCTGCTCTTATCTGGTTTTTGTTAGAAAAAAATGTTGCAACTTATTCTACATGTTCATTTTTTTCCCCTTTAAAAATGGTAGATTTTCATTATTTTTCAATTCAAGACATTTAAGACCTATTTCAAGATCTAGAAAGGCCAGGAAGATTCAGATTGTGACATTTTGTAGTGCATTGACACAACTCTCTTCAATGCTCACATGGTGGACCAGGTAATGAGTTATGAATATTCATGGTTTCCCAGAAATACCAGTGAAATTTGAAACCCACCTTCATCTTTTTCTGAAATCAAAAAAAAAAAATTATATTCTCCCGGACTACACTGATAAAAATTATCAAAATCTGCAAAAAAGTTGACGCTGAAAACAAATTTTCTGTGGGGTAAAAATAACTACCTGTTACGGAATGGTGGCTAATATGAAAAAAATGATTCTGCTATTGTTGCACCGAACACAGAACAACTCTTGGATCCATAGTAAGTGAATGAGTAAATAGATTGAACTAAAGATTTTACAAGACTTCATATCAGACCAAAAGAACCTGAGAGCAAAGTCAGAGCAAATTTGAAGATGGTCAAGTGGGGCATTTTCCAAAATTGGTCCACTTGACATGGAATGACCAACAGGCAAAACAGTTTTGTTGAGGTCTATCTACAAGTTCGTTAATGAAAAAAAAATAACACGTTAATTTGTTAGGCGATTGAAATAATGAGAAGAAAAACGATTGAGTTTTTTACCCAACTGCAGACACTCACAGCCTACAAAAAGCAATTAAAAACAAATTTATTCAACATTCTTCTCAATAATGCTCCATTTAAAAAATGTACAACAATTAAATTGGAAGGAAATTTTCATTTCGAACTTGGCCTAAAAATGATAAATAATTCTGGGAGAAAAAGTGAACAATCTCACAAATAATTCGATTGAATTAATAAAAAGTTTCTAAAGCCATAAAGGAGAAAAAGGTGTTATGTAATCAGTACTTTCAGAAATTGTGTGGAACAAGAAAAAGACTTGGATGAATTTTTAGCACATTGAGCTTGTTCATCATTTAATGCAGGGGTCAGCAAAGTACAGCCCACAGGCCAATAATTGGGCCTCCAGCCTCATGTCATAGAATTTGTGATATTGCATATGTGAATTCTTCTTTTCCTCATCTATATTTCATTATTGAACAAATGAATTCAATATTGAAATGTTCAATGCTGTTCTGAAAATCTGAACCACAATTTAACAAAATTGTCTTGATAAGATAAAAATAGATGAAGAATTTTAGTTCTCATATATATTGCAAGGAATATTTTATAGGTACATATTCCTATAATGAGAAAACAATAAAGTAATTAAAAAAATAAAAAAAAACAAGCTGTTCTAATAACCTTCTGTATGATCAGATCAATTTTGTATTCACTTTGAGCTGCAATATATAAAAACATTTCTAATCAGGCTCAAAAAAAGTTTGCCGACCCCTAATTTAATGGATTGTTTATTGTTTTCAATAAGGAAGGCTCAAGGGTTTATCGACCAAAAATTTATGCAGATGGTGATGTTAGTCCAAGAGAATTTGGGAAATTGAGATAAAAATCGTGGGGTAAGGGGTAAAAACACTTCAAATAAATTTGTTCATAGAATAAAATCATTTCCGATTCATTTTGATAAGCTAAAATAGATTCTTTCAAGATATATCTTCAGCTTTTTCATTTTCTTTTAATTCATCGTTGTTTGAAAGTAAAACGATTTTTCAAAGAAAAGAATCACAAATTGAATGCGGTTCAAACTGTTAAGATAATAAAAAAACTTTTTTTTTTGTTTTTTTTTAATCAACTATTCCAATAATTTAGGACTATTATCTTCATCCCAATGGTTTTTATCACGACGTTTCAATCAACATGATGTTCTTCAGATTTTCTCGGAGATATGTTGCATCCGGTGGTTTTAGAAATCGCTTGGTATTTATTTCTTCTTTTTCATCTCATCGTAGAGAAATTATATAAAATCACAGAGACAAGAAACCTTAACTCTGTCTTGTGACTTTAGTGTTCTAGTAAGGGAGATGAAAAAAGAAAAAATAGAAATAAAAATATTTTTAATAAGTAGCAAAATAAGTGAATAAATTCTCAAGAAAGACCAAATGCCATCTGAAGGTCAAAGAATCTGTCAAATATTCAGACAAGAAAAACATTTGACAAGAGTCATCAAGTTGTTAAATCATAAAAACAATTAAAAATTAGACATTAGTTTTATGACTATGTTAACAAAAGCAAGGAGGGACGGGGAATGTATTGGCTGAAACGTCGTGATAAAAAAAGCACCCAAATTGACAAAAGTCTGAAGAAAAAAAAAATGGAACCATGAATACACTTAATTTCTCAGAATTTCCTACAATTGAAAATGTGCTTATTTTGATGAATGCGTGGTTAGAAAAAAAAATGACATGATTCGCTGCAGAAATTGACACTTTTTTGGTATTACTATTCTTTATTAATAATATCATAATAATTACATATATTTTACATTTTCAAAGTAAATTTACCATTGCTTTTTTGTTAAATTAGAAAAAAAAAAATTACGTCTTTTTTCTTACACTTAATACAAGATGAAACTGTACTTCATAATCATGATACATAAACTTTTTCTTTCATTTCTGTTCAAATTGAATCCATTTTTTCTCATACATAAAAGTTAGTCTTTTTTAGTGACAGTTGGACTTTTCACTAATACATTTTTTAAATGCATTTCACTACACAAAAATTGAAATTAAGCGTCTGCCATGATGAACAATTTCCCCTTAATTATAATTTTAATCAATTACAACAAAACCACAACCACACTTATTTTTCCCAATGAATATTATGTGATTTCAATCAATAAGACCTTCATTGTCTCGAAAATTGTCAGTTTTGAGGAAAAATTGATTTTATCATGTCATAGGGGGTCTATTCACAAAGTAACAATGGTCCTATATACCGGAGTCCCCACGAGCTGGACCCTCATTTTCCGTCCGTGGTATGGAACTGCGGTTGTGATTTTTTTTTTTACTTAATGCTCATGCCAGTATTTTTCTTAAATGCATCTAAATGTTTTTTCAAGAAAAGTGACCTTCATTTTTTAGGAAAATTTTCAATTTTTGAATTGAATTAAGATTCAAGATTTGGATAACACTTAACAAAAAATATCATTTTTTAAAGACTTCAGAAGATGTGCATTTAATCAATAAAACCTGTTACATCTGGAAAAATATCAGTTTCGAGAAAAAATTAATTTTTAGAATTCAGAGATGGGGTTATATCAACAATTCAATTATAATGCTTAACCGTACCATCATATTCCGAAATTAGGGATTTGAAGTAATGTATTACTGTTAAGGTCTCAATTGATTGAAAGCACCTAAACTTGAAAAACATTTTTTCATACAATTTCGGTCGTTTTGAATTACTCAAATCTTGACCCAAGGAATAAAAATAAACAAACGAAAATCAGGAAACAATGTTATTTTTGCAAATAAATAAAAAAAATTGATATACTTACATCGGCGATAAAGTTTTGGTCAACCAGGTTTTCAAAGCTTCGACATTGTCGATTATCATCTTTGCCAACCTTTTCGGTTCAAATGAAATTAATTTTCCGGTCTTTTCCGGATCCAATTTTCTCCTAGAACAACTTCAACAGGAGAATAAATGTATAAAAACGTCAGATGGTCCAATAAATAAATAAGTTTTGTTCAAAAAAAAAAATAAAGCAAAGGCGAAATATGTTCGTTGTGTTTCACTACTGTTTTCGGTAGTTTTGATAATCGAAAAAAAACATCGCTTCTTTTTTCCAATTTAACAACAGAAAATGGTCCGTAAATTTGACTCCTTACAGTTTCTTGGTGGACTAAAGTGATCCATGTATTAATATTTTACAATTACCATACAAAGTAAAAGCGAAAAAAAAATTATTTTCAATATAATAATCAACGTGTGTTCTATATAAATCGGACGTGTTTCTTTTCAACATGGAGACCAACTACGACACTTATTTGTCACGTGACTTTCAGTTCACATCTCGTTCAAGCGAGATTTGCTAATGGATAATTTCTCTCAAACAATTGTTTTACAAGATTTTTTTTTATTTTGACTACTGTCTACCTTTAATTTAACTTATTAATTGCTCCGATTTAATACTCTGATGAATTAAGATGAAAATTAAAGATAATGATTTATAGTACTCATACCTACCAAGTCTCACGCATTTTGCGGGAGACTCGCACATTTTCATACCTAGTGCTGCCTACCCTCTTGGCATGTAATGAATTAGTACGAATCTGCCGCATTGAAGAGATTATGCCGGTACAATAAGTTTCTCTCCTATTTACTAATCTACCAAGTCTTCCACATTTCGCTCTATAAAATCACTGTTACCAATTCAGCGCGTTTATTTAATTTTTTTTTTGACATAATAAAAAACATTATATATATATATATATATATATATATATATATATATATATATATATGTTTTTTATTATATATATATATATATATACATATATATATATATATATGTTTTTTATTATATATATATACATATATATATATATATATGTTTTTTATTATATATATATATATACATATATATATATATATGTTTTTTATTATATATATATATATATACATATATATATATATATATGTTTTTTATTATATATATATATATATACATATATATATATATGTTTTTTATTATATATATATATATATATATATATACATATATATATGTTTTTTATTATATATATATATATATATATATATATATACATATATATATGTTTTTTATTATATATATATATATATATATATACATATATATATGTTTTTTATCATATATATATATATACATATATATATGTTTTTTATTATATATATATATATATATATATATATATATATATATACATATATATGTTTTTTACTATATGTATATATATACACATATATATATATGTTTTTTATTATATATATATACATATATATATATATGTTTTTTATTATATATATATATATACACATATATATATATGTTTTTTATTATATATATATATATATACATATATATATATATGTTTTTTATTATATATATATATATATATATATATATATATATATATATATATATATACATATATATGTTTTTTTATTATATATATATATATTTATATATATACATATATATATATATATATGTTTTTTATTTGATTGGGATCACTACAATATACATACATTTCTAAGAGTTTTGTTTTTTTTTAGGAAAGAAACTACTGACCTCATTTCACTGTTCATTATACAAGAAGATCATTTTGTTTCTATTGAATATCATGCTCCTGTAGCGACAACCATTCAGATGATATTCCAACATGATCTCAAAATTGGCATTGTAACCTTCCTCTTAGCACATGATTTGAGCCATCTCACTGTGTTGAAATGGGATAATTTGAGTAAGTTCTGATGTCTGTAGTATTCAAGGCCTCATCAGCATTTGGGAGCATACCATACAAAAATTACTTCATGTTACATTTTAGATCAAGCAGAGACCTACTTAAATACCACCTTCTACATGGCAGAGAGAAGAAAATCAAGGGCAGTCATTTTCAACCTTTAGAGGCCTCAGGCCCGTCACAAGATCTTTTTTGGTTTCCAAAACTCTTATCAAACATGGATTCAACGTGAACAGAGAAACAGAAATTTATATTTTGTTACTTCAGTCTATAGCTTACTTCAAATGTGCCATGAACCCCAGGGGGGCATATGGCCCCCATTGAGAATGGCTGGACCTGGCATTCTATTTTGATTATTACCAGTAGAGTCCAACTGGCATCCCTCTCTCTCTTTCTCTCTCTCTCTCGAAACAAGGTTGTTACTTGAATGTCAAATAGAATTTGACACAGTGTTTTCTCCTAAAGAATAAGATAAAGAACAGACGCTGTTCAAAACCTACAACATTGTTCATACAATTTTCAAGAGCATTTGGCAATATTTGCATCTGTAATAGAACTATTGGTTTCCAATTCATTTTTCAAGTTGATTGTTGTTAAAATGTCCAAAACCAGAATAAATAATCAGTGCATCAAATGTAAAATGAAAAATATCTGAAATGCAATATAATTCATTGGTATATGAAAATACATTTATATGTAAAGTATATACATTGGTTATAAACACTGTATAATCTTTTTTGAACTTTCTATTTCTTATTTTGAGAAATGATCCAACAAAGGAATATGGTGTAGTGAGACATAAAAATGAAAAAAAAGAAAACATTCTTCTTCCTTTGCCTATTCTCTCTTTCTTTTCTTTCCTATGAACACTTTAAACATTTTCAAATCTAGTATGTAGATGAAAATGAAAATTGGAAAGTGAAGAGAAAAACTAAAGAGATAGGTGTTACATCTCAAAATTTTTTATTACTATTCCATGGGCATAGTTCGATGCATTTTGATGGGTATCAGCCATCTTTTTCAGAGAAAAATATTTTCAGCAGTTCACAGAGAAAAATATTCTGTTTACATGCATAATATTTTTCCTTGAAGAAGATGGCTGACCCTATCAAAAAGCATCAAACTATGCCCACGGAATAATAATGAAAAAATCTGAGATGTAACACCTATCTCTTCAGTTTTTCTCTTCACCTTCCAATAGTCATTTTCATGTATATTCAGTTGGATCACTTTACATCCATAATACAAACAAATATAGTTTGGAAGAAAAAGTTTTTGGCATTCATGGAATTACCAACATTTATCACCGGTAATAAAAATGGTTTATACATCTCCATATCAACCAGAGTCATCAAGAAATGCTCTAGTAGTGCAATGAGAATACACTCTCAGAAGGGACACATTTTTAACGGACATGTTCCTCAGGTTTTTAATCCAATAAACATCTGACTCAATGAAATTTACAAACAGAATTCTACTACAATTAAAATCTAATATTCACCATCCATGTAGGTGAAATGGGTAAATAACTACTACCGTCTACTAATATGTAGCAGCTTGTCTAGACTAACTCAACTTTACCTGAAGTGTGTATTATGGAACTTTGGTGACTTTGTCTCAGCTTTCCCTTTCAACATGGTGGTGACAAAAAAAGGTGTGGTAATCAACCTGTGGAATAAGTATTGAAGGAAAGGAAATGATTGTAACAAAAACAATTAGATTCATGTACTCATTTTCCATTGAAATCGAAATAGGAATTTATATACACTCCATAAGTTTGTTGTGAAAGTCATTCCAACAAGAGATGGCTTGTCAATGGCGTACGTTTTGGATGTTTGAGAGGAAAGTTCTTTCAAAATGTTTCATAAAAGATTAATCACGCAATAGAAACCATCACATGACCCCTTTGGTAGCATGCGAGGTGATCAATTAAAAAATTGAGAAAAGGGTTGATCAATGGATAAGTTGCTTCCGTCGCCTCTTGTTGAGCAGTGATCCCTAAAACAGTCTCATCTTCAAGAAACAAATGTGAATGCGGGTTGACGATAACCTAGGGAACAATTTGGCATCAACTTATATTGCAAATTGGACTCCACTAAAAACCTGTAATGATCACAATTCAACATAGATTTTTAAAAAAGAAAAAGATTTTTTTTTAATAAGAATATAATCTTGTTTAACATACTAGGAATATACATACATATATACACACATTCTCTTTTTCTATCTTTCTCACTCTCTTTCTCTCATTCGTCTATTTACCTTAAAAGACAATAACTAAAGTGAACACATCAGTGAATTCGCCAAAAGCTGAACATTTTTCCTGGAATTGCTGAATTAAAGTAAAATAAACAAGTTTTTCCTGGAAATTATCCCTTTACCATGAATGAAGAGAATTTCCACAAATTTCAGTCTTTCAATTTACACATTGAAAAGACTTTACATCCAGAACACATTACAAAAATTAATTTCTCATAAGTGTATTATTCATGTACATCAATAGTGTAGCATTTTTTCATGAGAAAACTTTGTTGTTTATTCCTCTGTGATTTGTCTCTCTCTAACTTACAAGCCTCCCCCCTGTTTAGCAGATGATACATCCATGCTCCCCTTCAGTAGTAGTAAGCATGCACCTAATTTTATCTGTTGGAACCTTTTGATTCTATATTATAAATCCTATCTTAATTGAATCAACAATGATAAAACCTATAGAAACCCACTTCATTGGTGGTGCCTGTACGCATGATATGTATATGCATACATAGCCAGCTATCTAGACCAAGTTAAAAACTGAAAAAAAACCTTTGCTGATAGTTTTGGTTGATGGCTTCTAATTTCATTTGATTGATTAGATATGTCTTTCCAGTCGACCCAGAAGTTAAATGCACAATGGATACATAATCTTCAAAGAGTAATAGTTTAAAATCAGACCCAGAAGTTAAATGCACAATGGATACATAATCTTCAAAGAGTAATAGTTTAAAATCACTTGAAAAAATGTTTGTGTGTGTGAGAAAATTGAATTGAAATTAACTAAACCCAAAGGGTGTAACAAAGTGTAACTGTGAAGAATTGTTTTGAGCAGCATAATATTTCCAGGATGAACAAATGTATACTCTCCGATCAAGCTTTGTGAGCATTATTTAAAGGGTAAAAGGGTTCCAGAGAATGGTGATTCCCTAGTTTCTATTGGTCAGAAAATTTCATTTGCTTTTTCTCTGTTTGGTTATACTACTATAATTTTTCTTTTAGCGGAAACACTCTTAAGTTATTTTCTATCCATTTGGTCCCATATGATAGTAAACAAGTAGTTCAATTCCTTATTGAGTTTGCAGTTTGTGGCATTCACTTCAGGGTATTTGTCCATCATAAAAGAAAACCTTCCTTGAGACCTATAAAGTGGGATCCTTCAAGAATATATAGGAGTGTAGTTTCTGTAGATAAATATTTGATCATATAATTAATTTTAAAGCCCTAATTTTCTTCTGATAATAACTGTAGCCAAATCCACATACATTTCCAAACGATTAAGAGCAAAAAATAGTCATCACCATGAGAAAAAACTCAAAAACATTCACACGTAAATAAAGGAAAGCAACTAGCTCAATTGTAGCTGTAATGGAAGTTACTGGCTGAAACCTCATTCTGATATCAGAAGTGACAAGGCAAAGCCTTTTTCTGAGTAGTTGAAACTGGCCATTTTTTAGCAGCCAGCCATCATCACACACATTTCTCTTGTCCATATCCCTTATTTCTATTAACACAGTTAAAACCAGAAGAGTTTTAATTAGCATACAACTAACCAGATCAACAAAAAAGATATAGCAATTACAACTAGCTCTTCAACAGAATAAATTTTGACAGTGTATAAGGTCAGTCTTAAGAGTATCCAGCCATTTAATTTCAATAAAAAAATAGCTTACTCGAGTTGATGGCGCCCTAATTTCCCTCAAATTACTAATTCCTGTTCACTTTTTGAAATAGCCAGCAGTTGGGATTGGCATCAGCTGTCTCGTCATGTTGTCTTTAATTTTGTCCTTAGTTTAAAATCTCCTTCCTTTCAACGGCAAAAAGTCAGAAGTTGTAGGTAGCCAAATCTGGACTCTATGAGAGCTGACAGACCAGAGTGATTCAATGTTTAGCCCCCAAAACCCTTGCAGTAAAGTGTCTGTTCACATGTGCCATATTGTGCTTTGTATCACGGGAGTGTTCTTAGCTACGGATGCACAAAAATCCAAAAATATTTTTTTTATCTGAAAATGGACAATGAAAGCTTTTTTGGTACAATGTAGGGGAAGTGGTCTCGATTGAAGACTCTTGAGTTTCATACCCTCGCTCATTCAATGTTATGAATGGCAAACAAATAAAAAGAAGTAAAAGACTTGATGAAAGTCTTTTAGTAAGACAAAATTTTTAAATTCCCATGATTAGTGGATGCATAGTAAAACATAAAAGAGGAAGGGAAAAAAGTTTCAATTAAGTTTTTCCAAAATAAATCCTTAAAAGCTTCTTTTGACTGACACTCTCATTAGAGAATGACCCTACATTTTACCAAAAAAGCTTTTACTGTCCACAGCTCTCAACAGATACTAGAATATTTTTGCATTTTTGTGCATCCATAGCTTAGAGCAAACCATACAAAGCACCATACACTGTGCATGGATATGCAATAAGGCCTTTGATTGGTTGTCTAGTTACATCACAGTTCTGCCACCATTTCTCCAGACATTCGAAAAGAATGGCTGGATAATTTCAGGACAGACCTTGTAATCAAGAAAGGAAACCTTCAAGGTAGGCTTTTTTTTTTTGCATTATTGAAACAGATCATTTTGGGAAATATATATTTACAGTTTTCTGTCAATATTCTCTTTGACTTGAGTAATTTATTTTTCATAACACGAGAAGAATATCATATAAAATGTTTTAAACTCATATTCTGTAATATGATCTCAGTTAATCAAAATATTTATCTGATTGAATTCATTCATGTTTCATCTTCCTAAACAATTTGAAAAATTGTTTACCAAGTGTGATTCATATAAATGATTGTTCCAAGTAAACTTTTGTCACTTTTCAAAAGCAATTTATTGATTGAAACAATGCATTAGGAAGTTATTCTAACAGTTTGTAAGCTTTCGAATATAGGGGATCACTAAATTGAAAAAAATTATCAGCTTACAAATGTGTTCATGTTTCCCTTTTTATATAATTTACTTATATAATTGGAACTATTTTGAAAGAAATAGCAAATTTGAGGACTCTGCTGTTTTGTACATTCATGATATAATCTCTCATCCCGACAAAATAAACATGGAAAATATTGCAAACCACTTTTGGTTGCTATCATCTTTTCAGTTGATGTCAAGCGCATTGGATACAAGGATTTTGCCCTGTGGGTCAGGGATTTATATTGTAGAGATATTCTTTCAGATGCCCCCCCACTTTAAAGAAAAAAAAATTGAATTATACCATTCTTTTCTTTGAAAAAGGATTGGATGAAATACATTTTTTGCATGTTGAGATGGACCACTAAGTAAATGCACACATTTTGCCTAGACACTGCATGACGATTTTTTCTAAGTTTCAAAATTTACTTACCACCAGAAAAGCAAGAAAAATGCTTTATTCTCTACCAAAGTTTTTTTTTTATTGGTGAGTAACTTTCAAAATTACTTTTTAAAAATTTTTTTATCTAATATTCAACTTTTTTATGTAATTGAATTGAAAGCACAAAAAATACTTGTTTCTTGGTGGGGGTAAGTAACTTACAAAAATAATGTATTAGTTCAAAGAAAAAACACTTTCAACAGAAAATGAAAATTTTTTTGTTCTTCTTTTGGTAAGTAACTTTTGAAACTACACTCTATTCTTTTCTGACTTTTTATTAAAAAAAATTACGTTTTTAATAAAAAAATTACTTGTTTTCCTGAGGGTAAAGTAACTTTCAAAAATACATGTTATCTGTTTACATTTGTAAAACGGCTGAATGACGTCTTACGGTGCTAAGGCAAAATGTGTTCTAGTCAATGTCAGGGTGCAAAAAGCATCATTGGTCCAAAGGATTTGGCAAATTCATGTGGATCTTCAAACTTTTGATCGGACAATAGAAACTCTTCTTCTCATCCTCAATATTGTCATCACAACATCAAACAATGTATCACTATTGCTCTACAACATATGTCCTTAATGATATTTACCAAGGTTAGCTTGATGGGTTGGAAGATTGTGTTGCACCAATCATCCAAATACAGAGTTTATGTGTACATACATAGGTCTGTCAATAAAACTGTATTCTAATGATGAAAAAAGCATTTATATTATGCAATAGATATTTATTTTTCAACATAATTTCTCTCCTTGTAAATATGATTGATTCAATTGTGAATATCAATCATATAAATCTAACTTTCGAAATTTCAGATCAAAATCCAGCTAATATGTCAGGTTATGAACTTATTGATCCATCTTTATAAATCACATATAAATCAATTCTTTTTTCATCATAAGAATAAGAACATGCAAAATAACAGAGTCAATATTAATGTAGAAAATATATTTATTTGGCAAAAAAAAAAAGAAATAATTAAAAAAAAAAAAAAAAACCTGATCAGATATTAGTCTAACCAACATTCAATTTAAGAGTTACTTATTGGAGCTATATTTCTGTAATTTTAACATTAAGATTTCACATTGTGGAATGTTAAGAATACCCTTATGAGAAATCACTTCAGCATTGTTTTTTTTATCGTTGTTTCTAGCTGAGAAAAATATTTTTCAGTTTTTATTGAAAATATTTTCTTATTTTACTTATTTCAATGCAGTTTGCATGGAAGGTGCTAGAGTACAAAAAAATACCAAAACATTCACATAGATGATTTTGTTGATAACGAATTTTGTAAAGTTTCTCCCTTTACACACTATATTTGTAAATCAAAGAATAATTTTTTGTTGTTATTCAATCAGCCTTATTTTAAATGAGTTGCATAAAATTTGTAGTAAATCATTAATTAAATGTGAGTAGAATTAATCAATAGAGGACTTAGAGAAATGTCTTCAAGAAGTCAATCAAAAATCTTTACAGAATATTTCAATCAGAAACATTTGAACCAGTGTAAATTATTTTCAGATGAAGATCAGTGGATTGATATTGATTAAACATTCTCTATCTCTGAAGTGGATTGATTTGTAAATGTTAAATGTAATTTCACTCTTTACATTTCATTGTAATAAATCACTGATACCCACAACAGAGTGGTTTAACCACTGTTGTAGGGTTTAGTTTATTCATGTGTTCAGGCTTTTATATGTAGCTATGTATCTATTTGAGTTTAGGTTATTCATGTATATATCTATGTATCCTGACTTTGCCAGCCATAATTGTTCATGATGGAAACTTGAAATTTTGCACACATTCATACACACACACACACTCCTCCTAATGAGTAGAGAAAATGTTTTTTTTTAGGGGTTCAATTTACAGTGGAAGTTTATGCCAAATTGGTCTATTACGTCATGTTCATTTTTTAAAAATCATAAATTTATGATTCAAAATATACTGGTAGTATATTTTCATCAAGGTAACTTGATTTTACTATCACCACTGCTTAATTTACTAGGTAAGTGGCGGCATATATATACATATACTTTAGAAAGGACTATGGTGCCTTTGCCCTTGGTAGGCTATTTTTTGGTTGATATTAAATAGCTGGATACTTTCCAGACAAAATAAAATACAGAAAAATATCCTTTATTAGAGAAATTGTTTAGTTTTATTGAACAACCATAGCCATCAAAGATGGCAAAGAATTCTATCCTTTTTTTTACATGTTTGTGTGTGTGTGTTTATGTGTTCCGACACTCCTGTTTTGCAGATTTGAAAACAGGCATCAGTACTCCATTAGACCCCTTCTAGAAATTCTTTTTTTTTTTTTGAAAAAAAGCTTTTTCGATCTTTTGGGGGCCTTATAATGATGGGTCTATTAATAACATCTAGATTCTCAAGAATCTTGATGTTTCTAGTTGTTTTTTTACTCTTTTTTTTAGATGTTTTCCAATGGAAAATGCCAGTGATGTCATAAATAAAATTGATTTTGACCCATATTTATTCTTCAATAAAATTTTTTACATGACTTCAAATTTTGACGCTATGGTTGACTGTGATGGTGAGATGCATTATTTTTTAGAATTTATTTTGGATATATTTTTCATTTTAGGACAAAATAAACTGTCTGATGGCTCATTTTTTGGAATTCTAGTTATGAAAAAAATTATACAGCATTAGTTTTATTTGATATGTCAAATCCTTTTTTTTTCAGGATGTGGACGATCATGGTTCTCCACAGCTTTCAACTGCGCATTATCACAACTATTCTTGGGAGGGATTAGTGGAATGGTGTCCTCTTGCTTTCACCATCAGTTTGAATTTAGAGTTGTTCTTCTCCTATACTGGTGTCCTTCCAAGGCTAAAGATCCCTGGTATTTTACCAAGAGCTGAGGGAGGAAGTGATGGATTCAAGGGGATCAGCACAAAGCGATTGTAAACAGTCTCAGACAGAGATTGAACTTAGTTCACCAATTCCATCGCCTGTGCTGTTAATCCTCAAGCCACTCACACCTCCTTTTTTGACTTTTCCAAGTGGTTGAAAAATATATGTTTGTAATGGAGAGATATTTGAGGTAGTGAGAACATGGTATGAGTATTTATAAAGCGTGAAAATATAACATACTAGAGAGACAGAAAAGGCATTTTGGTGGAATGTAGAGGCATCAGAATCTCATGATGGCATTTAAAAGATAAAGATATAAATAAAGGAAGTGAGGGTGGATCCAGAATTTTGTGCAGATGGAGAAAATTATTTTTAAAATAAATATGTGAGAAAGAAAAAAATTTCAAATATCAAAAAAAAAAAAAAAAAAAAGAAGTAAAATGTGATCGGTCATTTTTCATTTACATTAGTGTCGTAGCTTTTCTTAGCACTAGGATTGACATAAGGGTAAAGTAAAAAAAATCAATCAAAGAAATTTACCTCAGAACTAATCAATAAAAGAATTTATAAAGAATAAGACCAAAAGCATCTTACTCACATCAGATGAAAAACAAAATGATAAACTTTTGTTTTTAAAATTAATTTATGATTACTTGGGATTTTTAGGAAGGATTTATTTACGGAATTCCCTTATTAAAATATTTTTTTTGTATTTTCAATAATTGTGATTTGCCAGAGCGGGACCCCCTTGACCCTACCTCCTTTGTCTGCACTTTGAAAGGCTTGTCGATACTGAAAGCCTTGGCATCAAAACGATTTAAAATTAAAGGAAACAAACAATAAGGAATGTGAGAAGAGAAACCACAAGGGCACCAGGAGTAGGAAACGTCTTCGATGCAGGATTACAGAAATCGGTATCACACGAACATCTGTCCACTTTTATCTTGTTATAAACAGAACTCTCACAGGTGTTATCTTGAGAATCACCACAGAAACGATTTATTTCAAGAACATAATCTGTAAAGAAATAAAGAAAAAAATGTAATAGATAAATACATAATGCTCTGAGATATAAATTAACATTTTTTACATCAAAGGGAATAATGTTAAAAGTGAAAGATTCACATAAGTAATTGCATTTTTTCACATTCAATGTAAGAAGAAATATAATTATTTATTATTGGTGTTTTTTGAGCCCTCAACAGCAATAGTGTCTACTATAAAAGTTACTCTTATCTTTAAGTATGATTCCAAGTTAGGACATAATGCTGAGGAAGCTGCGGATAACATCAATTAAACATTTGGAATGAACACTACCACCGAGTTTTGAGCGTTTCCTGGAGACTATAGGACTTGAACAGCTATCATATCATGTCATCTCAAGACAATAGGAAGGGTTAAAAAGTTGGAAAAATGTGTCCCATAAGAACTAATTGAAATGCTCCATGACAGTGCTACATCCTGCACTTCTCAGCTGACTGTATCCAAGCTAAGAGAAATGGGATATGAAGTCTTGCAGCATCCTCTATATTCACATTTCTCCAAAAGATTATTATCTTTTCAAGCATTTTTATATCTTTAATAAAATGTTCAATCATAAGGAAGCCCTAATTTGTGCTTTTATTGAATTTGTGACCACTAAATATAGAAAATTTTATAGACATGGTATATCATCATTAGAAGATCATATTTCGATTGTTGATTGTATCATCATTAATCTAACTATTAAAAAAAACAACACTTCATACGTAACAACCTAATAATTATACCAGTGTGTAACTAGTTAGGCCTGTCTTTAGCTGAGTATGGAAAAAAAAAATTGGAATTTAAACAGCGACAAATAGAAGGTAATGAATTCTCACGATTGCAGAGTTTTTTTTTTAGTGTTATAGCCAAGCCTCAAATCAATACTAGCTCCTAAAGGCCGACTGCAGCCAGCTCATTCTTACTCTCTCTATAAGCTTGATCCTGAGCGCTACAAGACGACAGAAGGATGGACAACAGGGTAATGTTAGCCTTCATTCTACAATATGAAGGACAAACCAGAAATTTTGCTTTCAAAGGACACCAAAGATAACCAGTTCATTTATTATGGTGAGCAATATTTCATTTTCCTCCTTTCAAATGATTTAACACAACTTACAGGAACGAACGAGCATTATTTTTCAGATCCAAGGTATCCACCGTGTGACCGAATTCCAATCTTGTGGTTCTCGTCCACTTCTACTATTTTTGATACTGAATTTGCTCCATTTTCCTTGTGTTCTCAGTTACTCTCAGCTCTCTCTTATGGTCAGCCAGAATCTCCTCTCCGTGCCGTTTGGAGCTTTTTAATTCCAGATCTTATCACTTCTAGCTATGAATCCACCTGCTAATGGGTCTAATTCCTTCATCAGATGCTTAAAGCTCCATCAATAGACTCGTACCCGAAGTCTTCTTTCGACCACACAAACCGACAGCCTTCCTTGGCTCATCTATCCTTTATGAATGATAATAACTACCCCACCCTTTTCCGGTAAAAAGGCTCTCTGCAATGACTTAACTTCTGACTTCTATCGTGGCCCTTGAGGGGTGATATTAGTTAAGTCTCCTTGACTGGTAGAGAAGTAAGCCTGCTGTCCTTGGCCCAGCTGACTTCTCTAAACAAAAACACTAAGTGTACTTGTTAAGCAGAAATTTTTTACTCATGCTAATTCATTTGTGTCCATCCATCTGTCAGTCCTTCCACATGATATCTCCAAAAGTTCTCAATAAATTTCAATGACATTTTGCAGAAGGGTAGGCCATCAGCTGTGGAAGAATTGATTAAATTTTGGGATGGATCCAGGATTTTCTTCATAAACGAGTTACAGTGTAGTCCAATCTAATCTTTTGGCTGAATGTAGATAGATTACCTATCATCCTAGTAACAGATAATTATAAAGAAATGCTGTGTAAACTTACCAGAATCCCTTCCTCTTGTTTTTATACAAGAGCCTGGGCACTCAAAGGCTCGGAAATTTTTTCGGCTGAAATCATCTCCACACAAAGGGTTTTGTGCTAATGAACAAGAAAAACATTTCACTGTGTGTCCTACAAATGAGAAGAAAAAGGAATCAAACAAGAAAGTTAAACATTTAACTATAGATTTATTCAGACTATTGTCCTAATCTTGGTTGTTTATATATTCACATTTCGTTGTTTATACTCTACAGCCTTCCCCCGGTAATCGCCATGTTCAGAAAAACACTCAGAATCTAAAGTCTCATTTCGCCATGCATGCCCAGGGGCATCATGAGTAAGACCTCCTTATAATACTCACTATTCACAACAGACCAGTTTGAAAACCGGGCTTAGGTTATTAATGTGCTCTGTCATTTATATATATCTGTATCTATCTAAGAATGACAAGTGTATTGGTATGAATTATGGTTAATCAGCCAAAACCATAAGGGCAAAATGATGGAAGTTCAATTTACAATGGATTTTTATGTTTTATTCTGATTTTTTGCCCAACAACTTTGTCAAGAAAAGTGGAAGTATACAAGAGATTGTGTATTTATAGGTGATCTGTGATTTGGTGAGTGGAGATAGTAATTAGTTGAGTGGATGGTATAGCTGAGATATGTGTCTGGTCCCTCAAGGATATTGAAGTTCTGATGTGTAGTATTCATGTCCTTCAGATGGGATGGTTTGTGACTGATGTTTTCAGATATCTCTGATTGTTTGTGTAATTGCAATTCGAGTTGTGGATGATTAAGATCAAAAGGGGATCTATTCCTTCTAAGTGAGGGTAACAACACTACAAGCAAAGGACATATTTGTATCTAGACTTTACCCAACCCTGAGCATTCATTGTAGAAACTTGAAATTTTGCACACATACTGTCCTCAATGAGTTGGGAAATTTTTTTTTCTTAAATTCCCCTTTCAAATAAGTTTTTAATAGATTCAATTTACAATGTAAGTTTTTGCAAAATTGGTCTTAGTTTGTGTGCGGCAACGTTCACACTATTTTCTATAAAATTGGACTTTTTAGTGATCACATTCTAACAAAAGGCAAGAGAGGTGAATCATCCAATGATCATCCTCAACATAGGATGTTGCTAAAGACTCAGGTCACGTGATGAGTTCCATTGAGTGATTTTGTCTTTTTTCATGAAATTATGGTTCAAACCATGCTGGTAGTATTTTATCAAGGTAACTTCATTTTATCATGACCACTGTTCGATTTATGAAGAAAAAGCAGCATTTATGGGTAGTGGGGATTCATAATTTCCCTTGGAATGCTAGTCTTTTTATTGGCTCTTTGAGATCTTGAATGATTACTCCAATGAGATAAAGGAATATTGTAAATATATAGACAACTAAGATTAGGTCATTACCCTGGCTAAATCTATGTTCAGTGGTACTTCTCTTAACGAGGACTATTTGTTCCGCAACATGTCTTGTTAGATAAAAATTCAATAAGTGAATTAGAACTCAGGGATTTCAGGAATTATTCTGAGTCAAAGTAGCCAAATGGCCGACCTCTAAAACCTAAATAATAATCTTGTACATAATTCATAATGCACTAATTACTTTCTAAACATGTATAGATGCAAATAAACAGGTAAATAATGTAATGAATGAATAAATAATCTGATTATAATTTACCAAATGTCTGTGGGTCTATCCGTCTGAGAATGAGTGTCTAGATACTAGACATAAATCTAGATAATTATAAATGAAATCTAGATGATTCTGGATGTTTTTATGAAATTTCTGTGTTTTTTTTCTCTCAAACTTAAGATATTCTGTTAAAACATGGGGGAGGGGCAATCTGGACCTCTCAGTCAGTGAATTTTTGTTATACGAGTCCTACACTATAAAAAGCATCATTGTATAATGATAATTCCTCATCTCAGGAATTCAGACAGATATCAAATCAAAGATAAAGGTCAGAGATTCCATGTTGTTAATATAAGAAGTGACAGAAAATAGTAAATGTTTTATGAAATGCTGTGAACAGTTATCTGCAGTGGTGTTCCTAGGATTGGTGTCACCCTGACGGTAATTCAGGATGTCACCTCCACCTTCCAGGACATGCCCTCTTCCCAAGATATCTAGAATTTTGGTGATCTTTTTGTACTACAGGTATACATACCTCAAATTTCTTTTTTGCATAAAATCTAAGAGGATTTTTTTTCTGTTCATGCATGCTCCAATGTAGTGAAGTTTCTCCCCAGGGGGTTTAAATGTTATAAAATAAGAAATTATACTTTTAGTAATAATAGAAGTTTTTCGTTTTTTCTCGATACTAAAAAAAACAAAACACAGATATACTAATCTTCAAATCTCAAAACTATTACTCCTCGTGTCAAAATTTTTGTTTGCTTTTAATTGCATTATGTAAATTGTCTCACTAAAACTAAACATGTTGAAAATCAAAAAGATTTTAGTTAGTACACTGTATTGAAAGCTATAATCTTATATAGACAAGTTTTCTGTTTATCGCAAAAGATACTAAATCATCACTTTTTGGTACCTGTTTATCATGACATTATTATTAATTATACTTCGCAGATCTTTGGTCTAAAGAAGCAAATGAGATATTTACCTCAGATAGAATACTAAACTTGTGAACTTAAATCAATGTTCAAATATGTTAGGAGCGCTTACATGAAAAATTGCATTCTTATTGCCCATTCAAAATCACCATTCTCCTTTCCCTAGTTGCAACAGAATATGAAGAAATGCAATTGTTGGCAGTTTTCCAGAGAGAGTTGAATATTGTAAATAAGAAATAACGACCGGTTTTGGATTTGATGTTCTTTTTGAAAAATCATAGAGCAATAAGAGACTTTGTGTCTTTTGACGTACCATGTTTTTTGAGGTGAATATAAAATGAATGCTCTCTACAACGAACCTTGATATAACAAATTTTGGCTTCATTGAAGACCTGGACCATAACAAACTTTAAGCTTTAAGATCCGGCAAACACTGTGAACCATAACGAAATTGACATCATGCTAATTTCACGGTCCAGCCTTTTGTAGCCCTTAGATCAAGATCATGATGTAGTATCTGTTCTCAAGTCATGTCAACGGAACATAGCATTAACTTCTCATTATCAATTTTAAACCTTATTATAGTTGTATTTCAATTGTTTTCTTCACGAATTTTAATTTGATTCAAATACTTTTTCAATTCACAAGAAAAAATGTAATGAATCTTTTTCATTGATGTCACTGAAAAGAATGTGACTTAACATTTTCCTGTTTTAAATTTTAAAGTTTACCTCTGTCATGTGAAAGAAAAGTTAAGTAAGTTGATTCCACTAAATTATTTCTATTTATCATGATGATTCATTACTCGTTCCGACTCATCTTTAACGCATCAATTTTTATTAGATTTTGTATTGAAATAAATAGTTTGGTTTATATTTTTATAATTGAATCGTGTTTCATATGTGTTCTAATGATTTTATAAAATTTTTTAAAAAAATTCAACAATCAAAATACAACCATAGCATAACTTTTGATTCTTTTTTCCAACTGAAAAAAAAAAAAACAAATTCAAATTGAATAACGAGGTTGGACCACAAAACATGGATGGTGCCAAGAACTTTTTTCTTATAATTATTATTATTTTCAGAATAGTATGAAGTAAGGTAAAAAATAGAACAAGATGTAACTGAACTGATGTTGGATTTACTGACCATGTTTGTTAAATGCAGCAAATTAAAGAACTTATTATTTACCAAAAGACTTCTACCATCAGAAGAGTCCCTTTTCTTACCCTAGGTCTTTTGATGGTTACAATTATGATCAGTTGTTTTTTTTACCTGTTGTGACTTAGAAAGTTCGATCCTAGTGCGAGACAATATAACAATACTACTAATGCTAAGAGGGGAGTACGGTCAATATACCCCCGTCGGATAAATAAGGGGTTCGGTTCGTTACTTCCCCATATCTACCAGATGATACCTGACGAAGACCGTAGAGTGCAACGGCCGAAACGTTGTATGAAAAACAACCAAGATGAGGATGGTCTGAATATCAATAGAAATAGAAAGTATACATCACCAAATTACATGGGGGTATCATCCTCTATCCCCTGGTTCATTTTAAGGCTAACAGAAGTTATCTCTAATTATGCGGATGAATTAGGATTCTACTTGAGACAAGTTATTATTATGGTTCCATGCATTATTTGGACTTGTGTCCTTATTCGTGTTGTTTAGCTGTTTCCAGCCCTTTCATTCTCTGGCCTTCTCCGGAAACAACAATTAATGAAAAATTAAACTTTTTTAGGCTCAAAAGAATTTATTCAAGTTATTATTCCAAAAAAGTTGAATTTAATAGTCGAGAAACAAATAAGAAAAAGATCAGATTCTATTAAAAAACAGCAACGTTGTTAATACAATTTTAAATTAAATTAAATTGAATGACCAAAGAGAGATTGGTTGAAGAGAGACAGACAGCACTCTCAGGAAAGAAGGAAAGTTGTTATCTTAATGACAGGTAAAGACAACGAGTAACAACAAAAAAGATATTAATGTTCAAGTGAAATTAGTTGCTTCACAGTTAGTCTTTTAATTTCAAATTAAAAAAAACTGTACCAAAAGTATATAAATGAATACAATATAGGCAATATTCCAAACAAAACATGCAATTTACCCTTTTAAATCCAAATTTCATGGTTGTAAAAAAAACCACAACCTGCCAGTCAGTCGTTTCAGAACAATGTTTTCCTGTAACAGTACTGGCAAAGAAATAAGTGACCCGAAGACAGAGTGGTTTCCTCTCTCTTTCTCTCCCCTTCTTTCATCCAATTAATCCCTCTCATTATCTGAAATCGCAACCAACTGTTTGGTAGGCGGCTCCCTTACTGATTGAGCTGATACATATCTACAAACATTTATGTCACAAATATGCAAGGGCTTATTTCATTTGGAAAAATGAATACAATCATAAAATCATTATTTCTAAAACATGATTTTAAATCACGACCAAGTGATTGGCGGCTGGCTCTCTTACTGACTGAGCCAAACTGACAAGTCTTACATACCTGGGTGAATTCATCTTACAGATATGCAAGGACTCATTTCATTCTAGTAAATAAATGCATTGACAAATATATATATATATATATATATATATATATATATATATATATATATAATTTATATATATTCATTATATAAAAGTTGTTTTAATCATCTTCAGTCGGAATAGAAATTGGGGTGGAGTTTGACCCTACAGTAGCCAGGCTTCTTTTTATCAATCGATCTGCTATGACGTCACGCACGAATGTTTCCATAACAATAGTTGAAAGCAAAACAGTCACGACACTGTAGTAACAGAAGTTTAGGGATTTTTTGTATATGATCATTGGTATTTCGCGTTAAATTATTATTTACTAGCATATAGTAAAAAAAATGGGGTCATTTATGTGTGGATTGACACCAAGGAGAATAAAGCTAATTTATTTGGTAATTCATTCACTTGGGTAATCATTAATTCAAGTTTTTTTTTTTTTCATGTCTCAACTTTTAATGGGTGATGACAAAGTTTCAAGACAAAATGTTACGTAATGAGAAAAGAAGAGTGTTAAGTAGTTTTCAAAGATAATAGCATCAAATATAATTAGAAAAATTGAATTTATGAAAGAAAAATAGTTATTGCAAGTGTTTTTTCAGGTGAACAAATGAAAGATGACGTGAATATTAAAGTATGGATAAATCATACAAATATATATTTTAGTATTATTTTCATCGGTTGACTCGCGCTAAAATATTTTTTTATTTATAACGTTCAGTAATTAAGGATCTCGTATGAGTATTTCAATAAGCTGGAAAGTGAATCATTCTTTTTTTTCATGATTTTGATTCATTAGACAAGTGGTTTCAAAACTGGGGTCCGTCAAATAATACTCTTGAAAAACAATTATTATACACAAACTTCCGATTTGAATTCGGATAAATGTTATCCGTTATGGATTTTTTTTTACTTCAAAAGGTCAAAAATTGTTTGATATTGTAGTTCAATATTTACAGTCTGAAAAACTGAATGCTAAAAATAGGGGTCTGCACAATATTTCCTTCAAGGGGTCCTTACGGGGTCCTTGAGTTTTTAAAGATTCGGAACCACTGCATTAGACCCTAACGACCTTCCTGGAATTTGTTGGTTTTTAGAAAAAATATTTTTCAGGTTTCACGAGGGCTGGTTTAGTTTATAAGTAACCGTAGTGGTAACTTGACCAACCAAATTAACCGATTTTTCAAAGTATAATTTACTTTCAGGTAAACTGTCTATTACTCTACACAAATTTCCGCAAGGGTTTCGGGGGGTCGCCAAGCATAGCAACCCTCCGAAGTCAGGCAATTTTTTTTATCTATTCAAGTCGTTAACGAAAGTAGCTCATCACGAAACTAATAAAAATCTTCGACACCTTATTTTAAAAACGTAATTGAAAAATGTGAGTTTGGGGTGAGGGTCTCATCACATGGAGAAAAAATCCAAACAAACAAAAAAAAGTTTTTCCCCAGCAACTTGGAATGGAAACTCCATTAAAATAAAAACAAAACAACAACAACAACAACAACAAAAAAAAAAAAAACACCAGTGTTCACTACAAGTGCAAACATTTTCTAATCGGAGTCCACTTGCTCCCATTATCGCCTGTACCCAACGTTTTCTCCGCTTTCTTCTCCTTATCTGGAAAGGTGTGGAGGGACAATTTTTCGTTTCCTCTCATTTGATTTGGAGAACCAACAACTACTTAACTTCAAGGCATATCTCATCAAATTACATCAATTTACGAACAATTTATCTCCGCAAATAACCTTCAGGCACAGTGGTTGCAACAATTAACAATGGCCGTTCTCACCCAATGCCGGGGGGCATTGACAAGCCCAACAAATCGGTCCACAAGAAATTTTTGAGACTTTGATATTTCTGATCAGAATATTATCGATCGTGACCCTCATTTTGAGATACACTTGTTTGTTTATTTATCTATTTTTTTTAAGTTAATCAATTAATTTCTTAATATCTAAAATTGTTCCTCTTGAAAAAGTTCCACAAATGACAAAAAAATACAATCGAAAAACCGGAGTAAACTTCAACTAAGAAATAAATAGCTGTGTCAAATTGTCGAATAAAAGATATTCAAAATATTTTTTTTTTATCGTTCTTACGATGTAAAACTACACAGTCAAAGTCAAATGCTAAATAATTCACCTTTTTCCACTAATGAAAGTTTAGAGTTGTACCTACACCTACAGGTGTGACTAATAACGGGTTCCTAGTTTATTCATCTTGAAGGTTTAGTGTTGCCCCTGGTAACAAAACAAAAGGTTGTAGTAATAAGCATTGCCCAGCAACACTTAAATTTCTAATTATTATCGTTTTTCCACCAAGTCATATTTGGGATAAAGGTTAAAAAGACTTGTACAGTTAGTAGTACCAACAAAAATCTGGACACGTGCAAAAAATTGCTCCCTCATTCCAATCAGTTGATTGAGGAAATACTGGCCCGTGGCCATTTCTACGGCTGGTAAAAGGGCAAATAATGTCAAAATGAAAAAACTTCGTCACATTAGATACAAAGGGTGATTTGCTTTCAAGTTTGCTAAGGAAGGAAGTATCTATTGTCAAGACAAAAATCGGAAGTTTTTTCTTCTTTTTTTTTACTTACCTAATTTTAGCATGCCGAAAAAGTAGAAAAGTATACAAAAAAGTTTGTTTCTGCTGTTCATGGTAAAAGTCTTCCGTATTTACTTATACTTGGTTTATCATCAAAGAAAAAAAAAATCTTCAAGTGTTAATGGTAGAGAGAAAGTGTGGCCACACACCCACTGACAGGTACTGTTAAATTCTCGGAACACCGTTTGATTGGCCTAGGTCGTGGCTCCACTGGTAAAGACCGCATTGAAAATAAAAACTGATTGATGTGAACCAATTATTATCGATTTTTGACTGCTATTTATCTTCATCTTAATTTTTAAGGTAAATAGTTAAGTAGTCAAAAATTAATGATAATGTATTACGATGCTTCATCAAAAAGAAAGTGCCCAATAATAGTGAAATAACGGATTTTTGAACTTCAAAACAAACATTTTCAAACATTAACGCGGAGAAGTTTTCACGAAGTATTTTCAATGTAATATTGCATTTGTAATTTTTTTAAATTCATTTACCCAGCAAAAATAAATAGTGTACCAAAATTTAACTGTCCCTTTAAAATTTGCCGTTTTTTGTTGTTTTAAACAGAATAAGGGTTTTTTTTATGAAAGTGGAAAAAATTAATTTTAATCAACTAATGATACAGCCTATATGGTTCACAATATTTTTTGTTCATATGCATCGTGACATTTAGAAATATTTCCATCAGGTGCGATTAGGTGCAGCTTCCACCACCATTTGGAGTCAGCATACGGTTAACACACGTAAGAGGCGGTGCGCAGATATATGTTACACCGTAACCAGATGTCCGCTTTCTCCGGTTGTCTCGAATATATATTATTTATGCATTATCTCCGAAAAATACCGGTTGATATTAAAATTCCACTGTGTACTTGCTTATTCATTTTTGAAAAAATATCACTAAAGAAAATATG
Organism: Thysanoteuthis rhombus; assembly: GCA_963457665.1. NCBI lineage: Eukaryota > Metazoa > Mollusca > Cephalopoda > Oegopsida > Thysanoteuthidae > Thysanoteuthis > Thysanoteuthis major. The sequence continues at coordinate 15,631,256 of OY735232.1, read as the reverse complement.
ATTAAGTGCAGATTCCGTATTCTTATAAGTGATATTAGTTATGGCCAACATAAAAGACCTTCACTATCTGATCGTATACAAGGAGGGGGTAAAAGCATTAACGCTAAAACAGAATCTGGTAACGAAATACCGTGCTGGGTGAACTTGAAGTGTTCAAATTCTGAAACAAATTTATTAATCTCTGAATCATCGCTTCTTCGAAAATAATTCAATTTATGAAAGGCTGCAAACTACTGGCATCCCTTGTCCACTAAATACAAACGGTCAAGTTTGTCCAAAGCTTTCCAACGCGGTCATCGCACTGTAGTTGAACAACTTCTATTTCCCAAGAGGCAACCCAACCTCTTCCCCCAAAAGACAAATTAATTGTAAGAATTTTTTTACTTTTTGGTAAGTCCGTCTATTTACACTATATATCAATGTCTTTCTTCCCATTTCCAAACGACAATCAGTCCACTAGTTTGGAAGGCATTTTCACATTATATATATATATAATGAGCCATATCTGTATCACTGAGAGTATCATAAGTAGCCATCAACCCATTCCCTTCTTACCCTCTTATTAAATTACCAAATTTTTCTCCCCTCTGCTCTTCCTAACCTTTTAAACTTTTAACTTTCTTTAATCTCTTTTCTCCCTTACTACTTCGTCTGTCACACTTGTAGTAATAGTAGCAGCTATCAGTCAAGTCTGTTATTGACCACATATTGCTACTGTCAGTGAAGGGACTTGGCAGAGCATAGGTATGTTTGGCAGATTATATCAAGACTGCCCTATTTAGTCGGGTTTCATCCAGTCTTTTTCTCAAAGTGATCACCCTGACCAGTTAGAAACTACATTTCTGCCAATAATTGATCAGTGACTGGTCACTTACCCACGGCAAATTTTATCATAGGCAAATTCCACCACAGTAAATTCTTCCAACAAAATTTTACATTCATCATGGTCAGCCAAAACTGACATATAGTCCTGAGAGTTCACCTTGCCACACAGGACCAAGGGAATTCCATGATATTGCCACGCCCAAATCATCACAGATCCATCTCCTTGCTTAACTTTTGGAGTGAAACAGTCAGGACCATCAGCTTCTGTAGGCAGCTTCCAGATGTAAACTTGTCCAGAACATGGAAATAACATAAAGGATGATTCATCCAAGTACATCATATTCTTCATTATTTCATTGTCAAATTCTTATGGTCATTTTTCTATGAAATCCCATGTTGATTAGCAAAAGCAAAGTTTTGGCAATTCCAGCCCTTCCTTAGTATCCAATGCCATGAAGCTCTCAACAGTCTTTGTCAAAACAGGGCTATTTTAAATGCTGATTAAGATCTGCAGTCACCTTTTAAGTTGTGATTCTGCGTTGCTTTGACAATATGCGCTTTAGCATTCTAGTCTTTGTCACCAAGCTTTCAAATACAACAGGTGAAATCAGCAGGTGTTTCCATTATTTTGTCTAACCCCTATATATATATATATATATATATATATATATATATATATATATATATATATGTGCATTATACTATACAGTCATGCCCCCCACCATGAACATACTTGGTGGGTGAGGTAATTCTATATTTCTTCAGATATCAGTTGGTGATTGAGCCTAGTCAAAAGTTTTGAAGTGGTTCACTTTGAGTAACTTGTCAATCTGATATTAAAAGTGGATATTTAGGCCATCTGCATCTTAAGCAAGTCTCCTACATCCCATTCCAAGTAGAAAATGCAGTACTTTTTTATCATCTTTTTTGCTTTTGTGATTTTTGAGGGATGTCGAGTATTGCTGATGGCCATGTTCTGCTTAGAGCTTATAGACAAGATTATATGCAGAACTGGTCCAATGAGAAAACACTGCACAGCAAAAAATTCACCAGAAGAACGTAAGAGAATCAACTTGCTGAAACATTAGAGCTTGTTTCTAACAAAGATGAAGATAGTCCAAACAATATTGAATACATTATATGCTGATAAAGTATGTGGAATTATTTTTCAAAGGGTTGATTTTTGAAAAAATGAATTTAAATAGATTAGGTATTTGATCACATTTATTAATGTTGAAATAAATACATTTTTAATGTCCAAGCAATGGATACACACTTTGGGGCACTTTTTGTGCTTTCTCACCTCATCTACAACACACTAGAAAAGAGGTTTTGATTTTCCAGTTTCATTTCTGTCCTGTGAAACCCTACAATAAAATGATCCCCACCTCATGTCTCTGCTCGCCAAGAGAAATTTGTTTGTGTAACCTGAAGTCTTAGAAGAGGTGACAGTTCCTAAGTTGGATATTCAAGGAATGCACAGTGGTTAATGTAGTAAACAGTATCACAATCAAAAATTAGAAAGAAAACAAGTCCTTGCTGCCTTATTTTGTCAATGAGAGTAGACAAGTTATTTATCAAAAAATACTATGGCCAAATTTGGTTTCCAGAAATTTATATAGAAAGAAATTAGTCATGCATTCTTCTTCAAAGTTATCGATGCAATGGAAAAGGAAGTATCAAACATTTTTAATGAAAATCTCAAATACCATTGGGAGTAGCATTGAAGTGCCATATCATCTCTAGTGACTGAAAAATAACAATTGTAAGCTATTCTAATGAAGTACAGATTTGAATCTCATTCATGACTAATTCCTCCTCTTATTCCAAAATTGTACTCTTGAAATAATTGGTCAGAAACAAACCAATAATAATAATAATTTTAATTTACTTCAAAAATATCAATTACTCTGAAGAATCATGGGAAGAAAAACCATCGTAGACTGAACTTTCATACAACATTGCAAATTATTTCTTTATGAATAAATTTGTGTCTATTACATTTTTATTGGTTACCTTTTGGAGTGGTTATGCAGTTTTAAAATATGCATGTCTTGAAGGAAGACTTTTCCCCACAAAATGTGTTTTTTCTAGTTTATTGATTTAGGAAGAAATTTTCTGGGTAACTTTTTCATCATATTTTAGCTTAAATAAGTTCCTGCATGTAAAATTTCATGTTGCTGATTTGTATCTATTTCTGACATGAAGGAAGTCCCTCTAATGACTGACCGATGTTTTTGTGATCATAATCATTTTCAATGTGTGTTGTCATGTGTTTCTTCAAGTGGCTTGTGGAAAAGAAAGCTCTCTCACATATCTCACAGAATGGTTTCTCTTTAGTGTGTATCATCATATGATCTTTAAGGTTGCTTTTTTCAAAGAAGTCTTTGCCACAAACTTCACACGTAAAAGGCTTCTCTCCAGTGTGTTCTGGGTTGTAATTATTTTCAATATGCATTGTCATGTGTTTCTTTAGGTGGTACATGGAACGGAAAGACCTCTCACATCTCTCACAGAATGGTTTCTCTTTAGTGTGTATCTTCATGTGAGCTTTAAGACTTCTCCTATCAGAAAAGTCTTTACCACACACTTCACATTTAAAAGGCTTCTCTGTAGTGTGTGTTCTCATGTGATCTTTAAGGGTACTCCTTTGGGAGAAACCCCTTCCACACACTTCACAGTGATAAGGTGTCACGCCAGTATGTGTTCTCAGATGCTGTTCCAAGTTGGCTTTTAAAGAAAATCCTTTGTCACAAATTTGACATATAAAAGGCCTCTCTCCAGTGTGTGTTCTTATGTGCGTCACCAAAGCAGAATTGTAAATGAATTCTTTCATACATACATTACATTTTAACTCTTTTTTCTCAGTTCTTGAAACAGTTGAACTACAATCTTTAATGGTGCTGTCCGCACTTGTAGCTTTGTTCATTTTGGTTGGCATATAAGTAAATCTGAAAATAATGTATTACTTTTTGTTCTAGTGATGATGTTTACTCATAAAATCCTGATTGAATTCTTTTCATATCCTTTGATTAGATGCCTTAATCCTCAGGATTCCTCAATCAATTTCAATTGAGACTCGTCAAGCATTCCAGAATCTCTGTTTTTAACCTTCTGGAAATCTGAAAATAAAGAAAATATTTTCCTGTCAATTTATCAATATCACCAACAGGATCATTACATTACCAATATGATAGATTATCTTGAAAATGCGACCACAACACTGTAAATATCTTTCACTTTTCTTGCTTCTGCTCAGTAAATATGCGGCAAAATTATCTCTTTTTATTATTTAAAGATATATTAAACGATGAGAAAAAGAAAATGGCTGATTTATACATATAATAACCCCATTCTGTCAGCTATTCCTGACCACTGATAATCCCACCACAATCATTGAAAATGCATTTACATAATATACAACCTGATTTTGCCAGTAATGCATAAATATTTTCACGAGGGGGTTCTATTCATACAGCAACTCTAATGGTATAATGGAAGGTCACTTTCCATCTACTGTATAGAAGTGAGGCTTCAAAGAATGTTGTTACTTCCTCTTCTTAGTTTGTTAAATTCTGTTTTTGTATAAAGTGAATGTGCGCATTGGTCTACCATGAATGTGTGGGCAGGTGAACCCCCTCACCCAGGTAGGCCCCCACACTTTTGGGTGGACCCTTGTACAGTTCTGCATGCACTCTCTAAAACTTTAATTTAGATAAAGAAAATTGTTATTACAATATCAAAGGATCCTAGATTAAAATCTCCACAAGGGATGTAACTGAATACTTTCGGACCATGTTTTGATATAACAGATGGGAAGTAATAGTCCAGTTAACCATTATAGTCGAATAGTAAATAGAACCCTCCCCTTTCACTTGAACCTTTAAAGAAAATCGATTTTTCTAAATACCAACAAATTTGAACTATCTGTTATAAAATATTGAAAAAAGATTTTTATTTTCATATGATTCTTACCATTTTGATGATTTATCAATCTATACATTAAGGTTTTCATTGATTTTTACACATCTAACAGATAATTCCCCTGAGATGATAATTATATTATATTAATCATAAAGTTAGAAAAGCGCTTTGGGAGTCTTTAGGAATTAAAAAACAGGGAAAGGAAGTAAAATATTTTCCTTCCCAGAAATCGTTTTAGTTTCATTTGATGAATTTATCTGGAAAAAATTTCTGTACTATTTTTTTTTTTCATCATTTTTATCGATTACATACATTTCAAGCAGTTCCTGAGCACTTTTCTAAAACAGGTAAATGTATCTCAATGGATTTATCTGTTATATACAAAAAAATTCAATGAAAACAGCAATGTATAATTAGAATAAATCATAAAAATAGAAAAAGTTTGGTAGGGATCATATGAAAAAAAAGAAAAAAACTATTCCGACGTTTGGAATGAAAAATTATTTATTCTTCATAAAATTCGTCCTTGAATAAACATCCAATTAAAATCAGATTATATACTGATTTTTGTCTCTTAAAATTCTCAGACATCGATTTACCAAAGAAAATTGCGTTTATATAGTTCATTAACCTTGAACAAACAGAAATCCCCGCTTTTTATTTGAAAATTTTCGAATTTTCTAAAAATGACAAATTTCTGGAATGTTCCAAGGTCTGAGATTGAACGCACAAAAAATTGCGCCTTTTCATTTTCGTACCTATACGTAGTTAACAAGGGAAATAACTCTCAAAACAATCAAGGGAGATAGATGATTACTTTTCAAAAATTATATAAATTTCATAGATTATTGTAAAAATTATTCGAAGAAAATTCAGAATGTAATAATGATAAACGATATTCCTTTCACACAAGAAAAAAATGAAAAATCAGGTGGTACATTTCGGAAGAGAAATTCATTTTTCTTTCATTATTAAAAAAAATCTTCCATTCATCGTAGACGTGTGCTCAATGAAAATAGCAATATAGAGCACCTAACCTAAATGGGGTTGCGAAAGTGAAATAGCGCCCCAAAATTCTCCTAAGTTCTTCCAAGAGGCGACAATTTTTTTTTTCGACAAGGTTAACTAAAGTGAATGTTAAAAAAAAAGATAGGTAAAGAAAACTATAGTTAAAAAAAAAAAAGAAAATAATATTGAAACTATGATCGCATAATCGAAAGAAGTCAATTGATTACAAAGTTGGTCCATTTTTGTCGAAGGTACCTCACGAAAATAACGGTATTTGAACATCGTAAAAAATCGAGCCATTCAAAAAAATTGCCAATTCAAAATATCCTAAACGGTAGTAGCAGCCATAGCATTGCCGTCGATCATCTCCTTTGCGAAATATCGGCATTTAGTTCAATCTTACCTAATCCAAATAATGACCTTATGATCTTCCAATTCATAACGCCATGGTTCACGTATTTTTATTTAAGTTTATTTTATATAAAAAAATGAATACTGAAGCTCCTTCAACACCGGAACAAAGCGTAAACGGTGACGTACAAAAAGTGTCCTTTTCTAATCAGCGAAATTTCATGGTCAGAAATTCACGTGTGCTCATATATTTATTCATAAATCAAATTTGAATTAATCCTGATTGATCAAAATATAAGTTTTCTCTCTGAATTCAGAAAATTTTTTTGAGGGTACAATTAATTTCTTTTTGTTTATAAATCTATAGAAAAGTTATTCTAATATTTTTCTTCTCAGACTTTCAAGTTTTCTGCTTTCATTTTTTCCATAATTGATTTATACCTTTTGAAGTGAAATGATCACAATCCTGGTTTCGTGGTGGTCCTGATCAGACACATTTTTGAGGCCTTTGGTTTAAAATCAAAGTGTAGTAGATGTTCCTTCTCGCCTCAATGAAACAACATACCTTCCCTTTTTGAAATTTGAAATATACTCCCCTTCTGCATTCCACACTACTGTGAAAAAGCATATAGGACTTATAGTTCCTATATTGTGTGTAGGAAAGTAATAATGATGGTCGTTTCTGCGTAGCGTGAAGATGGTTGTAGTTACTGAAGACAAAGAAATCTGTCCCACGTTTTTTTAGGTCACATGCTGACGTCACGATAATTGTTGATGCAGGTTGGACATACAAGTCACCATGACAGTTCCTTATTAGGAGTGAGAATCTACACGCCTCATGTATGAATGTGGATGCAGAGATTAAATAGAGTTCATAATCAAAATAAAGACAAATACAAATGTTTCGGCAAACAAATAGGATGGACATTTAATGATTTGACAAATGAAACATTTATGAACAATACATATAAAGCTGAAAAGAAAATACATGTTAACATTAGTAAGATCAATCATGATAGAGAAGGCCAATTTAGAATAGTTTACCATGTAGAATCTTCATAGAAAAGGAGATATTTAGAAGAATGTTGGTTATCAGGCTATTCCTATTCATTAGAATGTAATATAGGAGAAAATGGTTAGTTAGGGTAAACATGTGACATAATGGATCCAATGTCATTTGGTTTACATATTGAATGGAGCCTGATTAGTAGTACCAATCATAATGAGTGGTATGTTTGACAAGGCGGTTGGGTTTGATTTTAGGTGCAAAGAGCTAAAAGGGGCAAAAATGAGCTAAGCGAAATAATTGCAATATTTGCGGTGAGTTGCCATTTTTTCAGATGAATATCTAAAATTTCTAGATATTTTGAATCGAATATATAAAAAGTATTTAAAATATGTCTCATTAAAAAAATAGCTGTCTGGACATGAAATATCTGAAAACAATTTTTTACATCTAAACCAAAACTATCGCAAGCGAAAAAAACAAACTCTCTTTCTTTAAAAACTTCCAAGAAGCTACGTAAATCAAAGTGATACTAGGCAAGATTTATTCCCATCCTATATAAGGAATGCCGAAGAGAAAAGTTTCCAAGAAGCCTGATCAAATTTTTTTCCTGCTTCTGTGAGCTCATTACTCTCAAATATCAGCTATAATATTATCTAATTATATGATGAGCAGTGTGATTTTTTTCTGGCTCTTTTCCCACTATTATGTAGGCGATAAAAACTATCTCTTACAAACAATTTCCAGCAATGCACTATCCTGCTGACACTATTTCATCTCATAGAAATTCAAATATATCCATGATTTTTTTCACAGAGATTAAAAGTATATGACCACCTAGTTTAAGAAAAGAGAATTTTGTGCAGAAATGGGCTCCAAGAGTGACAACGAAAATTCCCTCCAAAAATATAAACTACCAACTCCAAAATAGCTATTTTGACAAAAATCAACCAATGAGAACAGGGATTGAGGAAACCATTTCAGTGTCATCATTTCATTAAGTCATTCAGGGAGACAGCTCAATTCTACATAATCATCCATGATACTCTGGGGATATATTATCATTTCATATTTACATACATACACATGAACAGTTAGTACCTCTCTTTCTCACATGCAATCCTTACTGACTTTTTCGCATCTAAAAAGTACGCAACTATTTCAACGCTCACACACCATCTTATGACCCTAAAAAGTTACACTTACAATTACATACACTTAACTCTATAAGCAATAACGGTTTATTATATTAAATTAACCGCGGACTCTTTAGAACTCAAACATAATTGTACATCCATGCAAAAGACAAACCATCCTCTAGTATCATTAATGTTGAATAAAGAATATGTTTATTATATTCATCTCTTTGTCCAATGATTGATTTAAACACAATCTGAATTAAATATTGTATGTTGTTTTACATAATTCTACAATATTCATCAAAAATATATTGTATATGTTAAACAAACGTATTTGTCTATTCATTAAACATTGAGAGTCATTTGCATCTTTTCTCTTGATACTCAAATATAATAATTATATAAGGCTAATACAGAATTAATTGTTATACTATGCAGATAGTCTTATTACCTGGAACACTGATTCTCAACCTTTTTCAACCAATTCTCCCTCAGATCAAAATTTTCAGTATTATTCCTCACCTCCTCCAATACTGATGATTCATACTAGTAACATAGTACAAGAAAATTATCAAAAAATCTGTGATCTCTGTGGCAATAGGAATATCTCATTAGTACCCTCACATTTCCTGCTCAACTCTTATCAATATATTCCATGTGGCTGATTTCATAATGAAAAATAGGTCAGTCAGGGACAGAACCATTCAAACAAATACCCAAGGCTCATTTACACACACTTTGAAATGGAATAAAATTCACTCCCTAGGATTTTAAAATTCCATCATGGTTGAGAAAAACTGACCTGGAGTCAGACAAAAAAGTATCATACCCGTTACATGTGGTGCTATAAAAGTAAGTCAGGCTTTTTTTTATTTTAGGAAATATCAGTTTTACAGACTTAATCCTATTGGTCAGAAATGCTGAATTATATTTGATTATTCATTTGAGAAATTAGTTTCATACATTTCAATGGGGACTAACTAGTTGTTGTAATAAAGATGTAATAAATCATATTGCTTTCACATGATATTTATCATTATATATCTGATGCAAGACTTGAGAAATCTTGGGATAGAAATATATAAAATCCAGTATTGGGAATGCTCTGTAACTGACGCTAACCTAGATCTTACCTTTTTTTAGTTCTAATCAGCTTTTAGGTCAGAAAAAAGCTCAAAGATCCTCCACCTAATACTTTTAGGCTCACTTTTAAGACATTTGCATTTCGTATACATCCAATACATATTTATGAATATCAACAAGTTTATGCAAATGAAGACTGAATAGAAGACTAAAGACTATGCATAAAAGTGATACAATCATGAATTTTCTTTTTTTTGTTGATATTTATCCCGACTGGTTTCACTAATAAAATATAAAGTGAGCAAAATGAACTTTAGTTGTTTAAGATATTTTAAAGGTTCTTTTATACTGAAATGAAAATTTTTGAGCATTTTTGTGTGTTTTGATACTTTTCAATGCAAACTGAGGTATTATTTCAAAATAAATTTTGTCAGTCCGGGTCAGGACACGCTACCATTTCGTTCTTTCTCTTTTTTGCTTCCTGTCTTCTTTCTTTCCATTTTATTTATATTTATTGAAACATGTCACACACTGTTCCAGTTTTCATTTTGATTTTAATTTTAATTAGTTTTTTTTTTCCAATTTATTACTGATTCTTTTCTGGTCAAAATTTGTATTTTGGAACAGATTTTTATAGTTTTACTCTTTAACCTTTGTATCATGTTTCTAATTTAATTCAATTTTTCTTTTAAATTGATATTTCTTTCAATTTTATGGAAAAAATCCAAATGTAATGTTGTAAAAATGTACATGTTTTAACTCAAAGGACTAAATTATTTTTAATACCATTTTGTAATTTCTCTTCTTCACACAATCAGTTGAAATATTTTCCCTGATAATGATATTGAAAAACAGTGAGATAATTGATTGAGTGAATTTGATCAAATTCAACCAAAGAAAGTCTCAACAGTCATCACGAGTCATTATTCAGGTAAGCGAACATTTTCAGTCAGGACTTCTCAAAGTAATAAATTAAGTATAGTCTTCCATCTATGATACTATGGTAATGAAGGGTTAATTAGAAAAGTGACACTATGAAAATGAGAGATTGATTAAAAAAATCTGAAAGTGGAAATGAGATAACCTTGTGAGGTTGAGTATACTTACAAATCAGAACAAATACCCAAGGGGGTTCTAAGAGAAATCAGGTGGATAAGGAACAGATAAAAATCTAAAACTGTGAAGCAATCAATACTGAACCAAACTTGGAAAATGCTTATGTACTGAAGGGTCGGATGAGCAAAGCTTGGACAGAATAAAGATGTATGATTGATCACCTTTGTTCAGGAGGTTTAAAAATCCCCAAGTTAGGAAAATATCTCTAGTTTACAGACAAGTAAATTGATTGCCAGGAGATCTAGCACTGCCAATCGCCTACGCATATTTCAAAAGAAGAATAATGGATTCCCAAATTAGGAGGAGAACAGAATGAAGATTGCTTAGATTAGCATGATTCCAATATTTACCCTCTGAGAGAGGAAAGATAAATCATAAACCTTTCAGCCATCAGCCCCACATACAAAAGGAGCTGACTATCATATAAGCCAGCTATTTTTGAGAAGCAGCAAAGTGGGTGCAGAGAAGCCGCCGGAACATTGGATAGAATTCCACTTCCTTGTCACCACTAGTAATCCTGACCCCAAGAAGATTATATCTTTGAAGCCATACCAATAAATATACCAAGAGACATTGAGTGGATTCCTCAAACAACTTATAATTTCGACTTGAGAATTTTGTTGAAGTTATACCAATAGACATTAGGTAGATAACCTGTGAGACAGACTGATAGTCATTCCATAGGGTCTTTACCCGCATCAGCATACATTTTGACCAGTCATCCTGTAATAATATTGACATAAATATTTACTCCTTGTGTCAATTGTTTCTTTTCAAATTGTGACGCCTCTGGGGGTCTCTGTTCTGGTGACACAGAGTCTTTTAGCTGACAGCTGCACCCCATCGGATCTGAACATGATGTGGGGGAAGTAGGGGTGTCTAGAACCAGAGGTAGAGTTACTAGTTGACTACGTCTTGACCAGCATCGCACTTCAATAACTGGCGAAGGGATTGCAGAGACTGACCCGGTGTGTTTGTTTGCACAGCACACAACAGCCATGAAAATTCTTATGTGACGCGTAAATCTGCCATAAGTTATATTATTCATCTCAAGCAATTCTTCATAAAAGAAAATGAGAAGATTTTTGAAAAAAAGGTCAATATTTGATTTATCAGAGTGATTGAAATCATTATAAAAACATATTTTCCTACGCAAAATGAACTGCTCTACCTGATCTTAGTTTCTCTAGGATATTTTCCCAGTTTATATGAAAAAGAGCCTTCTTCATCTTTAAATGAATCTTTACCACAAATGTTTAAATCTGTATCAAAATGCTAAGTAAATAGAAAATCAAGGAAAAAAAAATTAAAATTAAATGAAAACAGAGACAATGTTTGTATGATGCAATCTGAAGCTCAATTTTTCCTCTTATTTTTCAATAATTTTTTAATTTTCGAATCCTAAAATTTTCCCATGTTTTTATACAAGTGGAAGTGGCTTGGCTCTAATGAGGGTTCAATTTACAAAGTGTGTTTGATGCAAAACTAGACCTTTGATCTTCCTCTTATCTTTCATTAATTTTGAAATCTCAACTCCATTAGCTATTGGCTATTTTGAGTGCTGAAGGCTACAGAGGTGGAGTGGGATAAAAAAAATGCCCCCATGCTCCCACCTCTCTATTTCACTAACCAAAATAGATGAAGAACTAAAACTGTGTATGATTATAATTAATTTACATATGAATAGAGAAAAGTAAAAAAAAAACCCTATTATGATGTCACAACTATTGATGATGTCAACAAATTTCCATGTGATTTGGAATTCTTTGTTGATGTTCTGCTCGTAAGTAATATAGATGGAAGGAAAAGTAAAACATTAGTAAAATAAATGAGATTCAATAATTCTCAATTTAAAAAAAAATCAGGTTTTCAAGCCAAACTACTTCAACAAAATGCTCAGAAAAATTGAAATTCTTCACCTGAAAGAATGAAACATTTGAAAATATGTCAAATAGATTAAAACTAATTTAGCAAAAGTCTCAAAGTTTAGAGTTTTCAGAAAATTTTTTTGGGAAAGAAATGACATCTCCCCACAGCTTAAAGATTGACATTTTCCTATGTTTGTATACAAGTGGAAGTCAGTGGATCGGCTCTTAGGTGGGGCCTCAACTTACAAAACTGGACCTCTAATTTTCCTAACTTTGTAATTCATGAAATTTTATTTACATCACATTTTGTTCACATTGCAAATAGAATCCTCCCACTAAATCATTTGAAAAAAGGTGTTCTCAAAGGAAAATTTTAAATTTTAAAATGTTCCCCTATGTCACTTGTGTATGCATGCCAAATTGGTTGGACTGTACACTTATTTAGAAGCTTTTTATAGTATGACAAACAGACGGACACACACACACAGAGGGCATGACACCTCTCAAATATACATTAAGATAGTCATGTAATTCTGCTGTTTGAGGGTAGGGGTGTGGACCTCAGGTATTGTGCCTGTAGTAGGGCAGTGGTTTAGCACTTTGGACATTTGCCAATGCCGACAGCCTCGGCAAATCTTAACGAAACTATGGACTTTCCTCATGAAGGAAGATGTCAAAGAGAATCTTGCTTAGGTATTAGTTTAACTTTTAGCTCTTTAACACTCTGTTCGGGTTGGTCCTAGAATTAGCCCCTTCAGACGATGACTCTACTGATACTTTTCTAGGACATATTCTACCACCTTTTTTTTGACTTTTTGTATTCTTTTGTCATCTATAATAATTATTTTATCTATGACATCAATATTTCAAAATGTCTCCTTTGCTCTCGTTTATTGTGTCTTTATTAGCTACTTGTGTAGGTCATAATATTTTCTTTTATGAAAAATTGCTTAATAAGAAGAATGATATAACTTTGTGACTGATAGTGACAGAATTGATTGCATTTGCGAGGCTGAGGCAAACAAAATTGTTTCTAGGTTGCACGATGGGTACCTATAATTATTAAACTCATAAAACGAACCAATATATCGGTTGAATGTCAATAAATAAATGAACAAATGAAATTAAGCATTAGTATACATTCAACAAGAAGTTTATTTTCTGTCTCAGCTACAACATATCAAAATTTCAGCTCACTAGGTCTGTTTTCTTCAAGGTTTTAGAGCAAAAAAACTCAAACCAAAACTAAATTCATAACAAGAGTTTGTGGTTATTCTTGCTTCTGCTAAATTTTTAGCGATTTACCACTTTGGCATTTTCATCAGCTGTGCCCTCCACAGGACAGAGCATAATTTCTACAAAGGTAAAATGAAAAAGGAGAATGTACAAAATAAAGTGAACAATGGAAAATGGGAAAGAGTTGCCGCAAGTCAACTAAAGAGGAGGGGCATATATAAACAGAAAGGGGCAAATAGTTAATAACGATAGAAAGATCAGATGTTGGAACTGCAGATTGGTCATTTTTCGACCAGTTGTGTCATGAAGCAGTGTTGGACATGTGGGGAGAAGGGTCATATGAAGAGAAATTGTCCCCAGGAGAATAGACTGTTGGTCCAGAGAAATTCTCCCCAAGGGAAGAGACAGAGAGTTCAGAGAACTCACAACTCACCCCAAAAGAGATGGACAGAGGGTTTAGAGAAAGGTCAGAGTGTTGGCACAAGTGGCAAGAGATAATGTATTGATATCAAAGTAATGTAGGTGGATTTGGCCTGAAATAGACAGAAAATCAACTGGTTAATTGGTAGTTTGAAGGTAATGCAACAAGAGGTGAATAATATGATTAAGACTGTGACTATGGAATTGCATGAGTTGGGCTATTTTGCACAGCATATTAGCACTGGAGCATGTCAGGGCACAGATAGAAATGCTGTCCATAGATCATTTGTCAACAAGTATAGTGACCTTGGGCCACCTCAAATCTACTGTTAAAGATCAAAACCAAACTACCTGATTACCTTAGGTTGGCAGTTGATCCTTCAGGTGAATTATGGAGATATTATAATTCCCTTGTCACAATAATGGAAGATAATTATTAGTATTAATGTCTGTACCGTTACTGAATAGAAATAGTATCTTTGAAATATCCAAGGTAATAAATTTACCCATCCCTTACCCTAAATTGGAACAAAAGTTTAGGGGCGATTGCAAAGTTTAAATTGGAGACTGAATTTATATCATTTAACAAAGCCAAAACAAAGTCTATGCAACTCATACAAGAAAAAAGCTAGAATATGTGAGACCAACTCCCTAGGGACATGTATGTACAAAAGTCCAGTATATGCAAGTTGTGTGTACTCAAATTGTTCAGGGGTAATAGAGAAGAAATTAAAAGAGACTTGCCAGGTAGAAGTACAAACAAATATAGTATTATTACAAGCAATTAGCTTATCAGATAGAATATCGGCAGTGGCCTTAGGAAGTGAAATGGATTTATCAAGAGTGTATGAGGGGGAGCCGACCAAACATACAAAATTAGTTCCTGGTTTAAATACAGTGGAGTTACCTTTAGGATGCGTGGCATTTGGAGCATTTATCTTCCATCCACCGAATTGAAATACGGAGGAGGAAAAATATGAAGAAAAGGATTCCTTCATAGAACTGACAAACCCCTCTAAGTAATTGGACAAAATAATGGGGGCCAATAGTATGGAAATTTCCTGATGTAACCCTGCAGAACATGCCCAAACTATTAGAACCAATACAGAAAATAAATCTGCAACAGTTAGTAAGCAAAGAATAGACCAGGAAATTCTATGTGGAAATGTCAGTCAAGAGAAGAAGTAACTCGGTCATTTCTGACCAGTACCGTAATTGTAATGATGGAATTTATAACAGTATTAATTAAACTGGGAAAGATATGGTTAAAAAAAAAGAAGAAAAATACAATATTGTGAGTATTCATGGGTGCAAGAGGAGGAGATTAACGATTGTTCTCTATACCAACAGGTTGAGTGAAATTGGGGAGGACCAGGGACAGATGACAACTATTGAACTTTGTGCCACTCCAGATGCTGCCAATGAAAAGCTGACATTGACCTCACTGAAACCGTTTACAAGATAATGGTGTGGACTTGATACCTGGGAGAAAAGGCTCCCTGAATGACAAATAAAAATTGAGGGAAATTGATGCCTCGATACAGAATTATGAAAAAAAAAAAAAAGATAAAAATGTTGAACAAGTCAAAAGAGACCTTTATTTCAGAAAACTTGATCAGGTGCAGTGCTGGGATCAAGAGTAAACTGAATTCCATGATTAATGCATGATTTGTAAAAAAAAGAAGATATATAATAAAATGGCATAGAAAAGAAATCATGAGAACTTTCTATGAACATAATTATCGAAAAGAAAAAGGAAAATAAAGACTTGACTTTTTATGCATGCTTTTGTGTTTTTCACCTTATAAAGAAAGTCCAAAGTACAGGTTTGTATCATCTCTGAGTATTTGATAAAAAAGTTAAAGGAGGTGATATGATATTATATGATGACCTCGGTTTAATAGTAAAAATAGATAGTTGAAAATTTCTAAGGAAAATACTATTGTTAAGGAATGCACTGAATGTTACAAGTATATAAGTATTACATAGAGCATTATGTAACAAATAATGAATTCTTTTTTAATCAAAATTCATCCATTGATGAATGATCATGTAAATAGACATTCCCCTGAATTGGAACACCCTAAAAACATATTTTGGTGGGTGGTGTTCAAAAACTAATTTGCTAAAAACACTTCCCGATGATCAAATCTGTCCCCATAGAAAATTTTAGGGATTTACATCTGGTAGATTTTGTGGTAGGCGAGTACAGACAGACAGACTTTTAGTGAATAAGTTTGTTAACATTTTATTTTTGGCGCCATCATTGCTACTTATTTTTTAAGGAAATGGTAGTGTTCAAGGGAGTGGTTTGAAATGAAAAGGGGTTGGATAAACATTCTCAGATTTAAAACTTAATGAAAGGGGGGGGGATAGAAGAAAATAAACCTCAGAGGGGTGGGTCCAAGCCTCAACTTATGTTCACCAGCAATACAAAAGGAATTTACTTTTTTTCTGGGATCAGCAGACTTCTACATCCAGCTTAGGCATCTATTTACAGAGGCGTATAGAGAATAAGATAAATCAAAAATCCTATAAAGATAAAGAAAAAAAACCCAATTACGGTGACATTCAGGTGAATAAGGATAAGAACATGCTCTGTGCATAAAATAATTGATAACTGTATTATACCTGAGTAAAGAACTCTCCAAATGCTAGAAAATGCCATAAAGGCCACCAACTGGACCATAACAGATTGAAACTCTACCAATCAAGCTGATTTGCATTAACCTATAACAAATAACAACAGACTGTCAATTCATTCATTAAATTTAGAACTTCTTCTCCCCCTTTCCCTTTTTGCTAACTCAATATTTGTTTAGATGGGCCGTCAGACCAAATTCTGGTAATGTTTGTGCTTCGTCTTAACTTATTCAGCATTTTAAGTATGGGCTATCAAGTTCAGGTTTAAGGTTCATTCGAAGTGTAGAGGAAAATACAACCGACTTTGGCTTACTGCAACTGGGGCTTAAAGCAATAGCAAAAACTGATAGACTCCAAGCTAATAAACTTGCATATATTTACACCTCCTCTGAGTGGGGGAGAAAGTTCTTTAAATAATTTTCCTTTACTTTGGGGGAATTATCATTGGCCCCATGTGACATAGCAAACTAATCAAAATGTTCTATACACCCATTTGGACCTGTATCTGTATATCAACTGAAAAAAACAAAAAACACCTATAGTAGTTTTCTTTCTATCTTTACATTCTAGGTTCATTAAAACATTTTCACTTACTGGTAGTTGGCCAAGCCATAATGTAAGTCGGAACACATAACTCATTTCAACGAATTTACCAGCATACCATCACCAAATGTAAATTAAGCAGAAGAAATTTTCTCAACCAGTAGACTCATAATTTACTTTTGCAGAAACCACCACTTATGTAACCCATAAAAGAAGACAACTATTCAGATTCTAATTCACTATCATTATTGTTAACAACACTGGTTTTCTTTCATATGGGTCAGAATATTGGCGCACCTGATGTAACTGCAAAACACAAACCATCTAGACACACTTCCATCAAGTGCAAGAGGGTTCCGCTTCCTGCCACCGCATAGTGTGGGCGCATGTTTGATACCAGCTAGTGGAGGCGCGTAGCTATACCGATGTGTTACACAGCAAATAGATGTCTACCTGCTACAGTTGTCTCGAGTATACGTTATTTTTGCACTGTTTTCATTGTCTCCGAAAATGTGTGTTCAAATCTAACTTCTGTGAACAGGAAAAGCCTCTTCACAAGAATATGATTTCTCTCCAGTGTGTGTTTGTATATGCTTCACCAAATATGCTTTCTATGAAAAAGAAGAGCCCCACACTTCACAAGAACATGCTTTCTCTCCAAGAGAAAAATCATGGAAATGGATTTAATAAAACTTGCCTTACTTATTGATTGAATGCTAAATCTATGAAAAGATTACTTGGCAAATATATTTCATTTCATAAATCCCCCTTGTTTCTCTCAAACTATGAACTCCCAATACAGTCTCTACAGAATGTTTTCCATATTTTAAAGTAAAATAAATCCCTAGAGATTTTGAATAAATTAAATTTTTTTCCTCATATTAATACACTTGATTAATTTATAAACTGTTTCAGAAATTCTAAACTGAAAAATATACTAAAATACTACTTTGTTAGGTAAATATTTTGCTTTAATTATCATTATCAACAAAGATTTTATCTTAATCAATTGTTATCAATATTGACAAAGACATATTATTTGTTTATTTTTCATCCTGGATAAGGTCTTTTTAGAATATCAGGAGTGCTTCATAATAAATAAAATGTTTACCACAGTTTGACGACTGGAAAGGTACAAATTCCAAGATGGCACCTAAAATGGCTGCAAAGTCTTCGAAGTGACCATTATTCATTCATTATTCATCCTAGACCATAACTATATTGCCTAACCCCAATTTTTGGTGGTGTTAGAATCCAATTAGCACGTTTAGATCATAGTAAAATGTTTACAGTGACAAAGTGATTAGAAATTGCATAATACATATTATTGATAATGCATTGATCTGCACCGGATCTAAAATATTCATAGTCACACTTTCCCTCCTGTAGTCCTGGATCAAGCTAAGGTTCTGCAAAAAAGTTTGAATACAGTGCTTTCCTTTCATATATGCTAACTAGGTGACTTATTAAGCATTTTTGATTTATTTGCATCCTGAACACAAGTATTGGAATGTAAATCTTCCTACAGTAAGAATCAGCTCCACAGCCCCCATCTCTCTTTATAAATGGACAAATAGGAAAATACAGCCCAGAGTGCTCTTAAGAACATTCTGAAGTCCATGGCTGATGATGCTATCTACGTTGTTGATAGAGGATATTTACTTCATGCTGTGGATTGGCTCAAACCAGCAACTCATCAGGATGTGTGTAATGTTTACACAAAATACCTCATGGTGATTATGACACATCTCCTCCCACCAAGTCAACAAAGTGAAATCAGAGAGCAAAGGACAGAACTTACTCTAGGGCTGTGTGATATGGACAAAAATTCATATCCCAGTAATGCCAGGCTGAATGCGATATACAATATACATCCTAGTATTTCATGTTCAATTGTAAGTTAAAGCCACATGAGATTTCACAAGATCAAAACAAACCGAGATTAAAATTACAATAAAATAAATAAAAAATAGGCATATCCCTGAGAATGCTGCTTTTCCACCTATAACAAGAACACAGAAAACTCAGAGAGAAACTCAAAATGGAAATTTAAACAGAACAAGTTTTTGGGTGAGGTAGACAGTCAAAGGAACTGTGAAGGAGAGAAGTTTGGTTTTGGTGCCAATACACACAGGGAAAGTGGGGATGGGATAGCTCAACAATTTGGGATGGGTAGTGGCAAACTGAAAATAAAAGAGCTAGATCTAGCTACAAAATAGCTAAAACAGCATCATTGTGGCTCCATCAATGTAAACGGTATTGCTCAATCTTATAATATGTTTGAAATTATACTGGTATATTGTGTAAAGTCAAGTCCTCGGTTATCACTACTTTTCAAACATCCACAACTCAAAGTGTATTCTTTTGATACAACTGTAACAAATGGAACCACATTCAAACATTGGTCCCAGATCTTAGGTCCAATGGTATGACTGTAAAAAAAGCAGAGTCAGATGCAATCTTTTCAACAGTACTGAATATGGTTAAATCTGACAATGACCAACCAGTGGTAGCTATTGGCCATGTTTGTAGCAAGAACATCATCAATGGATCTGTTTATGCCATGCCACAGTAATCCTGTAACTCTCTACAATGTTAAGCATCTTGTTCCTACAAGTCATAACTGGATGAGATACCACATCAGCACTTTATGGGCATGGGAAAGTGAAAGCATTAAAACTAACTCAGAAAAAGGATGAAAATTTGACTTCATACATTATTGTATTAGCACTAACTTCCAGCACTCATGATGATATAACCGCTGCAGGGGAACAGTTTCTGCTCAAACTGTACTGAGTCAAGAGGTTGGCCACACTCAACAAATACAGACAAATGGCAGTTAAACACTCAGTTGCTAAAACATCAGTAAGTGGTACTTTCACATTGACTAGTCTTCTACCCTCCAATGCCACAGCTAAGCAGCACTCTGTAAGAGTGAATTGACAGATTCAACAGTGTTTGGGTGGATACTTACCTCCCACTGAGTGGAGGTGAAAAACAACCCGATTGCAATTACCTCAGACCAATCATCTGCCCCTCAGACACTGTTGAAACTTACCTGCTGTGGCTGTAGAACAGGATGTGGGAATGTCTGTGGTTACAAAAAAATAGGGATTAAAGTCTGGTTTGCTCAGATATGAGCTTCCATGTAGTAATGCTGCAACCAGGATATTGGACTATTGTTGGTGTCAAACTATATGAAGGCACCATTACTTCATTGTTGAAGTAAACAGACAAATGTATCTGATATGTTATGAATCCCCTTTTGTATTTAAAGTTAAGCATCATTTCACAACTAAATATTCAGGGTTCGATAAATTCAAAGGAGATATTAAAAGATTATAATCAAAACACTAAAGAAACACATTGGAAGCCTAAATACACTCTTTTCTAAAAAGCAGACAAAGCTCAGAGAAATCGTTATTGTTAGCAAAAAGTTCCCAAACATTCTGAAAATTATTCTAACAATTAATACTTTTTGGCAATTTCTGAACTTTTGTGCCTGGAAAAGGTAAAAATGTTTTAAAAGATCAGCTTGTTTCACAGAACACTAGTTGGAGAAATTGAAGCTGATATTGAGGGTACCCTAACAGAAATAACATCAGAATTTAATTCTTTTTCACTTGCTATCAACAAAAGTACCAATGTATCAGACTCAGCTCAACTTCTGATTTTTATGAGCAGTGAATAATATCAAGCAATGAAAGATACTGTTACTGAAGAAGTAAAGAGAGTAATAACGAAGCTGAATTTCTCCCTTGAAAGGCTTGTCAGTGTATCAACAGAAAAGGCCTCTGCAGTGGTTGACTTTCTTTCTAAATCAAAATTAGAATTAGCTATTTTAAATTCAGCAGACAATGGATATGCCACATTTCATTGCAAAATTCCTCTAGAGAATTTACGTGCCAAGTCAAAAAATTTTGGAAATGCGTGTTGTTGTTTCAAGCATCAATTAGATAAAATCCATAGCACTAAAACATCACCAGTCAAAGTTTTTTTTTCCGAAGAACTTGAATCTGAATATGATGATCCAATACTATTGTGCAGTTTGTTGGTTGATGCAAGGGAAGATGCATTCATGATTTTATAGCCTCAGAAGAAGTATTCGCTATTTTGGAAATGGAAGATAAATTTGTTCCTGAGCTGAAGAATGATAACTGTATTTGTGATTTTGCATTTCTTGAAGATATTACCACCCATTAAATAATCCTAATTTAAAATTGCCAAAGGAAAATCAGTTCATTCACAAAATTCACTCAATGCTTTTGAAAAAAAATTTCAGATTTGGATGAATCAACACAAGGAGGTTGAATACATTAGTATTGCTGAAGTTAAGATTTAAAAAAGTACTGGCTTCAGATATAATGACCTCAAAGCTAGAGAACCCAATTTTGATCTTTCTGCAAATCCATTGAATGCTCATGTTGAAAGAAAAGGACAAAAGGAACTGCAAATGGAAATAATTGAACTTCTGAGTGAAGAATTCCTCTGGCAAAAATTTAAAGATGAATCTTTATAGCAGTTTTATGCAACTCTTCCTGAAGAATACTACCACAAAATGGTGTGCATTGCTGAAAGATATTTGGTAGTCCTTATTAATGTGAGACATTTTTTCCTTGAATGAAAATCATAGAGTTCAAAACAAGGTCAAAATGGGAAGATGATTATCTTGAAGATTAATTATGAGTTGCAACATCTCAGATATCTCAAAATCTTGGAGAACACATAAGAAATGTATAACGCCAAGTTTCTCACTAAAATCCATGAATAATTTATTTCAATTTCTTGTTATGGAAATAACAAATGATTTGTAGAGTTTATTTTTAATAAAACTTGTTAGGATGTTTTAACTATTGTATATGGCTTAGTAAGACTATTGTTCATGTTGCTAAATTTTTAAAACAACATTTCAGCTGTTTTGCCCAACCCAAACCATCACGTCACGTTATCTTCCAGGGAATTTTTAAAGAAATATTGTTCTGTTCTATGAGGGCAGTTATATTTACAAGGTAACTGTCATGGTAAATGGAACAGTTACTTTCCATCTGTTGTATGGAAGCAAAGCTATGAGATATCTGTTAACTTCCTTTGTGAGGCTTTTTTGATATTAAAATGACAATTTTCTTGTGGTTTCATTTAGATTTTTAGTGGGTGGCGTGCAGGACTGCCCAGTGGTGTGTGTCAGGTCTGCCTAAGGAGAAGAGCTCCATGTGCCTGAGAATTAGCAACCTTGGGCATAGGAATGTAGGAAAACCCTGGGATATGGGTGTAGGGATTTAGCATCTCTGGGGCCTGAGGCCAGGTAATTTAGAATCCTGGGGACTTTGAGCATGGGGGGATAGCCCCAGGCATTTTGGGCTTTCACTGGATGTTCCAGTCTTTTTGGGCAGATTTTTTAAGTACCCTTCATGTCTTGTTGATGTCAGAAAAAGACAAATACAGCTCTTTGATCAAATTATTACAATTATTTTTTGTTTACATTTTCATAACTTTTCACACTATCATCCCTAAAAAATATTTCCAGTTCTGTAGAGTGTACACAAATAATTTTCACATCAATTTTTTCCCAATCTTTTTCCTTACTAATGGTGCAAAGATTTAGATGATAAAATTGTCTTTCTTAATTGTACCAGACTTTTTGTCAAGTTTTAATTTCCCGTGTTCAAGCTAGTTCTGTCTACTTCATAGTCTAAGAATGCATTTAAAAGAGTGAAAAGATGCTGAATGTATATTTATTGTTTTGAGGCGACAAGACCAGATACTCCACTTTGATCTTGGGCCAAATCTAATAAATATATAAGACACTGGCCAATTTAATTTTTGCCAATTTTACAACATTGGCAAATCTTGTTACGGAAGGTCATTATGCATAAATTTCTCCTTTTTTTTTCAGAAAAAAACCTGATTTTGTCGGAATTCTTACGGAATAGAATTTATTTAAATAAATATTTTCATGTGTATATTTGAAGCAAATCACAAAAAAACAATAATCAAAGAAAAAATTTTATAATTAAAAGATTTAAAAAGAATATAATTAAATTAATTAATTACAATAAAAATCTTACTTTTATTTTTCTCCAAGATGAAAGAGAAATTCTTCAATTCCCGATTTAATTCTATTCTGCCTTAAGAAGAAAACAAAAAGCATTCTCTTTTCTAAATTACATGTAAGCTTTGTTGTTGTTCAGTTGTCGTTGTTTTAAGAAAAAATGTATTTCTTGTGAAATATTACTAAGGGGAATAGTTGATATAACAGGACTATAATAATAAAACAGAAACAGTAGAGACAATATTTTATGCTTTCAGAATTGATTTTTCAACAGTTTAAATGAATAAATTAGAATATAAAGTTTCTCACCATTCTTTCTCCTTTTACTTAAAGCTGAGAGAAAATCTTACTCGCACGGGAAATAAAAAAAAGGATGGATTTACTTTCTGAATCGAAAATATCATAAAATCCATTAGTCCAAGTTCGATAGATTGAAAAAGCATACAAGAAATATTAGGAATTGAGACACAAACATAATTTTCTTGAATCATTGTTTTGTTCATGCTAAAAAAAAATGTATGAAAAATATTTAGATAATTTCGGTAATGCTGCAGTTCTGTAACACATCTAAACTACGCATTTTTAAGGGTCGATTTTTTTTTTGAGTACTCTACAAGCTATTAAATGGTAGAATCTCAGCCGGTTTCGACTGAAAAACAAGTAGTTTATTTTATAATAAAGTTCAATTTTTCATTACTTACTGCTATATCGTCGAAGCGAAATGGGCGCCGTCACCATCAAAAGTTCTTGGGACCACCGTGCGCGTTGAACATCATCAATTTCTGATTTTTTGCAGACGAATTCACTTTGCAAAATTGGATGAAAAGATTTTTGCCAAAGTTTACTCCTTCTGTATTAAAAAAAAATCCTTTGTGGACAAACTTACTTTTTGGCTTTTCTGGATTTAGGACTGTCAATCAGTAAACAGTAGAAGATATGGACTGTTCTGTCTATTTGTTTAGGGTTAGTTAGGGTTGGGATGTAGGGTTAAAGTTATTTTGATCTTTTGTCATCTTCAGCTCAGTCCTAATCAGTTTTATAAATCTATGGATGGTCACAGGCGACATATTTGTTATCATTTTTTCCCCAATTTACTCAAGAGAAAACAACCATATTGCATGTCTCTGAAGTTGGGAAAATGTCTTCGTAATGTCGTCTGCTGGTAATTTGTTGACAGGAGCTATCAACAATGGCAGTCAAATGGCAGTCGTTGTTTTAACCTCCCAAGCTTAAAAAATATATATTTATTAACGAATTTGCGAAAAAGATCGCAATGTTCTTGCTCAGTTTTGCTCATAAACGATGAAAGTATTTATAATTCAATCAAATCCAGGAACAATACTTTATTTTTAGATGTTTTTTTTTTTTTTCAAATTACCTAGATGGATTTTTTTTACCAATTTTTCAAAAAGTCAGTCAAAACGGCGCTTAATTCAAAATTCATCTGAATTTTCCATATCTCAATGTAATATTGACCAATAAGAGCACAATTCTATGTTGAATTTTTTCGTTTTTTCTAGACAAATTTATGGACTTTATCAGGACTACTGGCGGTGGCTGGAGAAGCGGCGTATTTCCCAGTGAGCGATATTCGAGTCCTGGCAAACACTAGGATTTCAAATGCTGATTTTTAAGGTAGAATGGTAGATTCTCTCTCTCTCTCTCTCTCTCTCTCTCTCTCTCTCTCTCTCTCTCTCTCTCTCTCAACATTGGAGCAACATACCCTTCCTGTATCTATATCACTTCTCAAGTTTAGTGCTCAACAATCAGAGGAAATATAATAAACAGCTACAAGTTTCACTCAACACCCATAAACACGTGACTTTAGCGCCACATTTTGTTTCTATAACTAAACTTGAAAGTTGTATATGTATTTTTTTCTTTGGTTCTTAAGGAAACAGTTTTGAAGTTTCAGTTTTGATAGCTGAATTGACGATGAGTGTTAAATCTGCCTGCTCAGTGGCCGAGGCAGTTTTGCCGTCTTCTCCCGTTTGGTATTCTTCTTATGCCTGTGATGGAAACGAAGCCGGCGTGTTGGTTTTCGCTTCCCGAAATAACCTGGTGGTTTTTCAAGTAGATGTTGAGGATCCCCAACCCAGCGATGAAGGAAATCGGATGACGCTGGATTATCAATTGATAGGAATGCTTCATCATGCTGAGAAGGTGACTGCCACGGCCGTGGGTCCTCGGACGAGGGCAGCACGAAAAGATGAATCGTCATTGGCAATTTCTGCTTCTCAAGATGGTCAGGTTTTTGTCTGGGAATTGAGCAGCAAGAAACAGATTCATGTTCACAAACAACATAAAGTAAGTCATAGTAGAATTTTTTGATTTCACTCGGTCGAGAAATGTCTAGGTGCAGAGTGGCTTAGCGGTTAACGGTACGAGGAATGGGCTCTGCAAGTAGGATTCCAACTCCGACTGAGACAGTATTTATGTTGACGTCGCACTAATGCTGTTGGGAAAGATATGAATCCACCAACCCTACTATGGGTAAAAAAAAAAAAAGTGTAGGTTGTAGTGCCACTTCGTGTGCTTGTCGCTGTTGAGTCTATTTCTAATCTCAAACCGGGGCCGAGACAGAAACATGTGTTTGTGATATGTGGTGCGCAGACAGGGACGACTGAACCCGTAGCCAGCGCTAGGATACTAACCAACTAACTTAGAAAATTCTGCGTTTTAATGTCGGAAATAAATTGAACAGTTTTTTTTTGTCTGAGCAATAGTAACAGATTGTTTTTGTTGTTGTTGTTTTAACTCTTTCAAGTTCTGGCCGAAAACTGGCTGAAGTTTCTACTGGACATTTCGGTCCAATAGCCTGGACAATTCAGTCCAAGAAGATTTATTAATTATTCAAATATATTTTTGTCTCTTTTGTGAAATATTAAAAATTCTTGTTTTATCTTTAATTTTGCGAATATTCAGAGTTGTTTGGTTTACGAATAGGATATTTTTTGTCGGAAAAGTTCTTGAGAATTTAGTCGATCATTGTTAACTTTGCAAATGTTTAGTGAATTTTTGAACACGGTATTCGGAATGAAAGTTCTTTTATCTGTTCTTTCTTCGAGGTGAAGAGAAAATCCTCCAATTTCTTTTCTTTGCTTATCGAATCCACCATGCCAAGCAAAACAGTAAATTCGAAATTCTCTTTTGATTTGGACAATCAACAAATTGAGAAAACTTCAGAGTTAATGAATTGGTTAGGATGGAAAGCATACAATATAGAAAACATTGAATGGAAGTGAAACAAGATCAAAACCAAATACTGCTGCAGGGGCTCTATTTACAATTTAAATGTTAAGGTTTTTATCAGTCAGGTTTTAAAGTGGATAATTGCAAAAAATTCCCAAAATGAAAGTCATAAAAAAATTATCAGAAAACCTCGATGAAACAAACTCGTACATATAATTCAATATATTTTATAAAATAACTATATAAATATAACGAATGGTGTAATCCCGTATCTATTATTTCATAACTACTTTTAGAGAGGGTTGACGTTGCAGGCGACTGTTTCCGAAAGATACACGACACAAAAGTATAGAAAAGGAACCGATTTGGATGTTCATCGCCAGAACTTATCATTTTCTATTTACTCGCGTTCAATGCAATATTGAATTAAATATGACCCCTCACCACTTGAATTTTTTTCTATCATAAATAACTGAATATGTCCCGAGAAGTGGGCCGAAATGTCCTGTTACCGAGCTGGGCCAATTGGTTTTTCGTGGGGTTTCAATTTATGATGCAAATTCATGTTAAATTGGCACATTAGCTTGTGTCATTGCTATTGCGTCTTGCAAAGTGAAAGTAGTCAGAACCAAGAGAAATATCATGGTTTTAGAAATATTTATCAAGAATAAAGAAAAAAACAATATTCTAGTTTACTTACCCAGCAAATTATTGCCCTATTTCAAAACACAAGCATGAGAGTAAATTTGAATTTCATTAAATTATGACCTTCAAATTAAACCCGAGAAAAATAAGTTTTGTTCTCGGTATGTCATTATTGCAATGTTTGAAAATTGATGTTTTTAAAATATTTCGGGAAACAAATAAAAGAAATGGGCTTGGGAAAAATTCTCCAACTTTTTACATGGTCAGAAAAATATTAATATTTTGCCAGACGTTTCTTGTAATTTGCTTTTCATCGTAAATAACTTTTCTACGTCTTTATTGTTAGTTACACTGTTTTCGACAAGTAGCGCTTGTGTAACCTGCAAACTGCTAGAAAAATTTCAAAATGTGCATGAAGTATCATAAAAGCTGAAAAAACAACTTAGAGTTCATATATAATTTGGTAATTCATTTTTAATTAATAATTTCAAGTGTTTGAAAAAGGAAAGAAAATAATGATTTTTCTTTTCTTTCGAGAATTTTCAATTAAAGGGAGGTAACTTTATTTTCGAATGACCGCATGTGTAGCTCAATGATTAGAACATGGGCAGCTGAGAGCTGAACATATTGAAGTTTTCTTAAAAGCTCATCTAAAAGAAAGAAATTTCAAGCCAAATCGATGGTGTGTGCTGGTCTTGAGGTTTGAGTAAATATCAAAGATTTTACAATTATTATACTGACTGGTAATTGTTTGGAATAGGTAAGATAAAACTATCTTTCGATATTTTGCAGGGGAGGTAATTGAGATAGACATCACATCGTCAGCTGCTACTAGTGTTAAACTTATTACGGAGCCAATTTCTAAATTGGCCATTTTGGAGTAGCTAATAGTAGCTAGATTTCTGAGAAATTTTTCGGAAGTCATGAAACCAAAAAACTATGAACTTTGGAAATTATTTCATTAAATTTGACTGGAAAGGTTTAGTGTCCTGGCTTCAGTAACCAACGTATGATTCTTAATTGTTTTCCATACCCGTGACTTGAAATGTGTAAATTTTCAAAATTGATTGTAAGAAATGATAAAGTTTTTCTGTGACATTCTTTACCCTAATTCTGAACCAACCTACTATCCGTAACCCTTACCCTAACTTTGAATTTACCTTCTAACTCTAACTCTGAACCTACTCATTAACCATAAAAATACAATTAAAAATAATATTTTTTGAACATTGGTAAAATCAAGTCACTTTCAGCCATTCAAAATGTCCGGTTGAAAGATTTGCTCTGTATTAGTTCATCAGTTGTAGATTTAGCGTCTATCTCAATTACCTCCCCTGCAAAATATCAGCATATTGTTCAAATATTACCTATTCCAAACAATTACTCACTAACTCCTCTTAGCAGTCCAGATTTTAAATCTGTTTCTCATAAAAATGAATTGAACAAATGCTAGCATCTTTGCAGTAAAGTTGCTGCTTAAGACCTGAAACCCTGTTCCCTTGCATTTAGCTGTACATAAACTTTCTCAATATATATATATATATATATATATATATATATATATATATATATAAAATACCTGGTTAACCATTGTTCTAATGATATCTGCAGCTGTGCTGTCATTAGTGTGTGTGTGAATGTTTTTATGATGGAAAGGTTGCTGCACAAGATTGATTCCATTCTCTCAGCCTCTAAGATCACTTTACAATGATACAATGACCTCACAACTAGTAACATTTTTGGTGGTAGGAGTTGCCACAAAAGACATAGTCTACCACCTGACTGTTTTAGAGGTTCCTCTTCTAGCTTGGAACTGGTTTTCCTACTCCTAGACTAGCTGCCAATCAAGGCTGGAGAGCCCAGTTTGCCTTATATTTAGTAAGTAATCTATAAACCACTTGAATTTGATTTTTTTTTTATTCATTTTTTCTTTTTATAAGTTCTACCAATACAAACTTATTGCAGTTTGTTTTGGATTACTTCAACTTATCAAACCTTGGCTTTGGACTTCTATTTTTGGATTACCTGGTAAAGATGGAATTTGCTTGCAAGATCAAGTTTTTCTTTATTTATATTCTATATATCTCAGTATACAAAACTGACCTTTAGTTTCTTTAAAAATCCAAATATTACACTTCGTCCGATGTGCTGGTATTATGATTAGGTCTACCAAAACTCAATATGGACATTTATTGAGCTTGAATAAGTTTCAGAGAGCAGTACTCCTCCATATGCCCCTGTAAAAGATCCGTTTTGTAGTCTGGCATATATGGTTAGTCTTTGAATTACGCTTGAAATTTGATCTTCTTTTTAGAATACTTCAATTTTGATGACTTGATTTTTTTTTTTTTTTTTTTTCTGTTATAGTGCAAAGTAATGGCTGTCGCTTGGTCACTGTTTGAGCCTGACTGGATTGTTACTGGGGATGAGCGGGGGACTCTTGTCTCCTTCAGATTTGGAGCTGGTGTTCTGAAAAATTTTATGCCTGAAAAATCCTGTATCAATTGCATTTCTTTTTGTCCACATGATCCTCATCTCTTGGCCATTGGGTAAGTAAAATGACTTTTCTTTTGAACTAAGACCTTGGTGAAAGATGTGTGCATGAGATAAGTTTGAAATGATCATTGGATGATCAAAGTGTTATCTGATGATATCACATAATGAACATCATTCGTAAAAATTTAATTCTGATGCATTTAAAAAAACCTCATAGTATGTATGATTAATCAATTGACAGTTATCATTTTTTGGAGCAATAAAGATTAATTTGTATATCTCTGAATTTCTGAGATGAGGTATTATTATTATTTCTATTATTATTCGGACTCTCCTCATCTTAGTTGTTTTTCATACGTTTCGGCCGTTGTACTCTACGGCCTTCATCAGGTATCATCTGGTAAGTGTGGGGAAGTGAAATCCCAGTGTGAGACAATAATACTACTAATGCTAAGAGGGGAGGGCGGTCAATATACCCCCCCCCCGTCCGTTAAATAAAGGGTTCAGTTCGTTACTTCCCCACACCTACCAGTGATACCTGATGAAGGCCGTAGAGTACAACGGCCGAAACGTTGTATGAAAAACAACCAAGATGAGGATAGTCCGAATAATAATAGAAATAAAAAGATTAATTTGTTTAGCCTATCTCCTCTCTAAGTATCATAGAACAGGTAGTATGGGTATACTTTTATTAGTGCAGTTAACTTATTCCAAAATTTTCCATTATAACCATTGTTCAAGGTCATATTTTTATTTAATGTGTTCTTTTATCAGCTTATACTTATATTAATTTGTACAGGAATACTTTAACTGTACTATATCAACACCTGCAATAATCAAGGTATTGCCGCTCTGGTTTTCATGATACCAGTAGCAGAGAAGGGTATTTGTTACTTTCAGTGTTGAATAATAACATTATCAGAATCTGAGGAAGTTTTGAAAATTGTAAAGTTCCATACACTTGCTCACTTGATGTTAAAAATGAACCACAAATTGGGTAATCCACTCACTAGTTCACCAATGTTATAAACAGAGCACAATGTGTGCTGTTTTAACCTCGAATGCATGGAAATTTACAGTTTATTACCTCCCTTGGTATTTAGAAATACACCTGATTATTTGACAGTGAAAGTAACAATAATCACAGAAGTGTCACTGACGTGAGATCGAAAAAAAATCCATTAGAGGCAACAAAAGAATGGATTTGTTCTCTTCATTGATGACTGAAGGCAAATGGTCCCCATTGACAAAGGATAATATTGTGAAGATTCTTCCTATGTTTATTCTTTACATCATTGTCAAAACAATTTATTTTTGACACACAACATTCCACCAAATTTGATGTCATTATATCTTGGAAATACTGTATTTCCAACCATATAAGGCTAAAAAAAAAGCTCCTCTGTGTCTCATAACCTGATGGATGGGTTTAGAACATTTAGACACTACTTTTAATTGAACTTGTCCCCTGATGATCCAAGAACAAAATATATATGATTATAAATGATTAATTCACGACTACCTATCAAAACAATGTGTGTTTATAGCTTTTTTTTCTAAATATTCCTTGCCAAGCTATTGGTACGTGTTATAGCCAAGTGAGTGTCTTATGGAAGTATAGTATATCATTATTTGATGAATCATCTAGATAAGTATCCTCATATTTGTTTCAGTCAGTACATTTCAGCCGATGGGCTCTCCAGTTTTTCTCGGGTGTGTCACAACCGGTAATCCTCAAAGATGATGATGCTAACCTGAATGATTCATAGATTAATGGCTATACATTATCTCAAAACATTCAGTTATTTCTTTTTTTGTCAAATAAACTTTTTAAAAAAATTATGCTGGAATAATTTTATTTCTCTTTTAGGTATCAATCTAGTGTAATTCTACTTGTAAACATGTCGGACTCAAATTCTGTTGTAAAAAAATTTTTCGGCCACAGTGATGATATTACTTCTCTTGTTTGGTGCCCAGAACCTGGTGAATTCGCCTGCACTGGCCAGGATTCTTCAAGTGGTGGTAAGTATTGAATATGAAGTATATAAATTACCTCAAATAGACATCCTGTTGATATCTGACATTAGATTTAACATGTTGATATTTGTGAAGCTTAGCCCAGTTTGGCACAAGGCTACATAGCGAGACTTTCTGTTATGATTGAACATCTTTGTGAGACTAGCTTGATAACCATAACTTTTATAGTTGTGTTACTTGTATATTTCCTGTTAGTGAGAACCAGAATTCCACATGCTGATTTTTGAAGCAGGCAGAGCCCTTCTGACTTGGCGCAACATAAGCTTCAGGCCTTTTTTGAATCTGACTTGTCTGGAACAGACTAATTAGAGCTTTGTAGATATCTAAAAATTTCTCTATATATATGTATGTGAATATACTTATATCTGCTGTCTTTGAATTTTCAGATAAAGAAACTGAAGAAAATGCACCTGCAAGTAATGAAAAGACACATCTTCTTGCATCTGGTAGTAAAGACCAAATAATCAACATCTGGAGCTGTAAAAAGAATCATTCAATTTATTCTATCAAGGTGCCTCAGATTGTGTCAAAACGGGACAAATCAGCAGAAAATGCTCGCCTCTGGCTTGCCCTTCATTGGCCAAAAGATGAACCCCACACTTTAGTATCAGCTGTGCAAGCGTAAGTATTCCTCTGTTTGTATTAGATCCTTCTTTATTATATTATTACCCCTCCCAATAAAGTTGGATAGAGCTTATATATTCACTTATATATCTTTTGGAAACCATCAACCAAAACCATCTTTAAAACTGTCAACATGGTTTCCTCAGTTTTCATCTGGGTCTGGCTGTCTACATATGTATCATGCATTCAGGTTGTACCAGTGAAGCTGCAGAGCTGAAAATTTCAACTTTCACTCCCTATGTCCAGAAAAATTTTTTGTTTTTTAGTTTGGGGTTCAATTTGAAATGTAAGTTTAAGCTAAATTGATCCCTTAGTTTATGTCCGACAGCATTCATGTTTGTTTTTTTGAAAATTCAGACTTTGTTTATGATCACTGCCCAACAAGGACCAGAGCCTTTCATTTGTTGTCTGTTTGTCCTTACAATATGCCCCAAAAGTTCTCAGTGAATTTTTATGGCCTCATGTGAAACCATGGGCCATTAGCTAAAGAATGGTTTATTAAATTTTGTAGCGCATCCAGGATTTTTGTATTTTCATTTTATCATTGCAAGATAAGATAATTTTTTGAATTTAAAAGTTTAACAACTCTTGAAATCTTTGTAAAAACTTATGTCTTGTGTTGATGCCAATTATTATTCATTTTTGGTTTCTTAACCATTTTTCATTTTCAACGAATGCTATAAAACAGACAATTCCTGCTTCCAACCATTTCTTCTTACTTTGATATTGATGATGTTAAAATACATTTTTACATACTATGTTATGTGAAGAAATCAACCATGTAAATTCCTAATACAAATGAGTTAGAATCAAATAAATAAAATGCTTGGTTGGTTACTGTTGATGACAAATTTCAACTGAAGCGACTGAACATGAATATTTTTATTGTCTAAAGACATTCTGCATCAAATGTGGTGTCTCTATAGATGTTATGATTAACCATATTTGATAGAATCCTCACTTCAGCAGGGAATATTAAGAAAAATCAAATTCCCCTGAATTCCTCTATTTTTCACCTAGTTTTTTTAACTCAAGTTATGCCCAATGTGAGGCTGGATGACGAAGGCTATATTTACCTTTTGAGTCATTTTTGGGGGAAAAAAAAAGAAGGGATTTTATATGCTGTCAAATATAGTAGTTTGACTTTTTGCATTAAAAAAAAACTACACTACTGATCCATTATGATACGTCTTGGTAAAAGGCGGAATCACTTATAATACAGTTTGAACCTGGACCACAATTTTCAAATAGTTGGATTTTGCTCTCAAAATAATAGCTAAATACAAAATAGAGAGATCCCAAAGAAATTTTAGGCACTAGACCCATCAATGTTGAATTTGACCCTGTCTGTAGAGCAGAAGTATGGAAACTAGAGAGGTCAATCAGGTCAGTGTTGCCAATTCAAAAAATATTTTTTGCATTGACAACACTGATCAGGTTATACTAACTGTAAAAACGAAATAAATCGGACAAAAACTTTTCATAAGTCAATAATCAACACTCGTCACCCCTTTTTCCTTTCTTCTTCATCGACATCTACCACATATGTATTCAAGTTTTATTAAAATATAACCTTCTGGTGAGGTGGCACAATTTTTTTAATTTTTATATTTGTCTTTCTGTTGGATTAACCTTACCCTACCTCTACCCTCACTCAGTTTTCTCTTCATCCCTGCACGAATTATGAGGGCTAGTCTTGAAAAAATTGGGTAGGGGCTATCTGGACTCCCTACCCTGGCTCTGCCAGTGCAAGTTACATATTCACTGTAAATGATACTAAGTTTAGATCTATTTTCACTCACTATTGGGAAATGACAACCAGCATTCTTCATGCAGCAAAGAGGAAAACTTGAACTCACTTATAATGTGATTGAAAATTATGGACCCTAACTTCTGTATTATAATGATTCTACAGTGTTTGTGATTTTTTTCATCGTGCATAAATCTGTATGATTAATTGTAATGTCTTCTGCTTTTTAGTGGCTCTGTGATTGGTTGGGATCTGAATCAACAAGGCCGAAAGAAATACAATGTATTTGAAACCTCTGCAGGATGTTCTCATAACAGAGTTATTTTCAATATTGCATCTTTGGGATCAAATGGCAGTATTTTGTGTACTGTTTCTCAGGACAGAAATGTAAGTAATTAGAATTGAATTGTGTTTTGTCAGATAACTCTTAGATCTGCTGTTTGTCCTCGAGTGTTGGTCAGTATTTGATTTTTATTTTTTTAGTTTCCTGATAGGAACTATTCAAACCTAAAAGTCTCTTACAGCAACATGTGATATGTTCATGTGGGGTTAGAAGTAGGGTTGTCAAATTTGGCCAATTGGAGAGTCAAGTGGAGCTTTAAATCATTGACTTACCTTACACGGACATTGGAGTAGTGTATTTGAAAATTAATACCAGCTTCTTGATGTAAGCCCGCCTCAAGAGACTGGTATTGTACCCTTGCCTCCAAATTCAATGCTTTTCCAATGCATATGTTGGGTAAGTTTCTGAGATAAAGCTCGGATTATCTCCCCTTCTAACCAAATCTGGTTAGAAGCGTGACTGACCTAACTGTACTGGAGTTCGACCAAAAAAATAGAAACTTCTGTCTGATGATGCTGAAAATCTTCCGTGTTTGCATTATTATCACTATAATCATTATTATTATAATCATTATTATTATAATCATTATTATTATCATTATTATCATTATAATTATTATTATCATTATTTATTTATCTATTTTTTTTTTTCAGTTGGTATTCTGGGATTTCAAACATCGGAAAAGTATCCAGGCTGTGTCTACATTTGGAGGATACGTTTATGCTCTTCATGTTGTCCCTTTGAATCCAGGTAGAAAAATTTTTCTTTCTTTCTTATCAATGAATTCTTCTGTTTTAAGTGTGATATTTAGAAAGTTAGGGTCTGTGAGTCCTTGAAGGAATCCGATTGAAGTGAGTTCTCAAAGTGGTTTCCCCAGAGATAATATGCAAAATTGTAGCTTGCAAAAAATGAGATGGCGTGACGATTTAGAAAGTTCAGAAGATATTGGCACTGTGATGCCAACAATTGAGAGGCCTGGCAGATCTCAGGGAAGGGCCAATGGCAGGCTGATATTAGATGATCAAGATTAAAACTTCTCTTTGAAGAGGAAAGTCAGAAACCCAAACAATAAATGAAAATTTTTTATCATTGGAAAGTTTTGAATCAATTTAACTTAATTGAAAGACTATTATTAATCAGCCAGAATGTTTTCTGCTATAAGAAACTGTCAATAATGATTTCTTCAGTTTTAAGTTGGTCCAGCTGGTTATGTACGTGTCATGTGCAGAGGCCCTACCAATGGAGCTTGAGGGCTGAAAATTTAAACATTTACTCCTTATGTCTTGTCTCTTTGTTGTTTTCTGAAAATTTCTTCCGAAAATAGGTTTCTAATGTTGAGGGGTTATGCTAAATTAATCCCTTACAAAGGGCAAGAGAAGTAAGTCTTTCATTGATCCCCCTATTTTTTTTTTTATTGATCATCCCATCACTGCATGATGCCAAACGATGTTGGTTATGTAACAGTTACTATTGAGTGACTAAACAGACGTGTTTTGTTTTGTCCTCAGAACAGGCAGTTTTTCTTAACTTATTGAATCTTGATCTTGTATCTGCCTCAGATCCTACCAGATATTGTATTTATGAATCCTTATTCTCGGCTTATACCCTCATCAGGGGGTGATGATGGTTTAGGTACACATGGGTGGCTGTAGTGAGACCCACTTCCTTGACAGACCTGTCGAATCTTCACTTAAACTTTTTTGGTGTTTTTTTTTTTTTTTTCCATTGCAGGTGTTGTCTGTCAAATTCTGTTTTTTAATTAGTCAATTTTGGTGCTTTTTGCCAGTCAAATTGATGCAAGAATATCTATTGAATTGGCAACACTGAGTGTGTCTTGGCAATTTTTTTTGCTAACACCCATGGAATATGGAGGATCCTGTATGATTTCACATCCCAACATCCAAAACTCAGACACAGTTCATGAACCCACTCCTCTAGGCTGACTGTCATGAAACATTTCATTCAGATCATATGGGACCCTTTATTCCAGCTTAACTTCAATTGCTTTGAGATGTTGTGATATAGTTGCACTTAAAGGCTCAAAGTATCCAGAAAGTGCTTAATCTGTTGTTAGTTGGTGATAGGCAACTGCTGCCGATAATTCTTCATCATCAAGAACAGGTTCAAGCCTCCCTCAAGGTTTATTATTGGTATCCATATTTCCATACCTAAACCTATGGAACAGTTTGCACTTGCTTGGTTTACATTACCAGCAGCTTGAGCAGCGTTGTGTCTCAATTGGAAATTGTTCTTGAAAATAACCTCTTGGGCTGACATCTTTGCAGTCAAAGGCTCAAAAATCTCCAATAATGAAAAATTATATCTATTTATATTGAATCTACAGAAAAAATGCTATTATATGAGTAATTTCCCATTTTGAGAATTATTCACTATGTGAAAAAATGTATAACAACGTAATATATATGCATATCTTTTTTCAGGTTGCCTCGCAATAGGTGTTGGAGACAACACAATCCGTATTTGGAACAGAAACAAAGCTTCCTCTAATTTCTCTCTGAATCAGATTTGGCAACGGATCAAATCCAAAATAACCGCTGTGAGTTCATGCCATCCTCTTTTTTTATTCATTTTCAAATGTTCTTTTATATTTGCTCCAGAGGCTGTCATATTATTCAATTAAATTCATGAACCTCTTCATACCACAGGGGAAAATGGGGAGAGGGGCATTGAGTGTTTGATGGTATTGAGCAAGGACCTGGCCGATGTTTTGTAGTGTGCCAGATAGGCCGGAAGAGACATTGTGTGAACTGACAAAATAGTGGATCTTACCTTGCATGCATATTGTGAGCGATCATTGGAGATCCTGTAATAACATTGGTCAATGGTCTGTGTACTCGCTCAGTACACCAGGAAAATTTTGTTGATCTAAATTATACATATACAGAATGTGGAGAATGTGTGGATAAGAGCCACCTCTTGCACCCTTTTCTCCAGCTACTTGTATTTGGCACAACTCAAATGAGAATAAGTGTAAGACTTTTGGTCACTTTCTTGTGGCTCTTCCTGATATTTAAGTAATTTATTCATTTATCTTAATTCAAAATAAACTCAAAATTGTTCGTATTCAGAGAACTGCCCAAACAATGGATTCATTTTCATTGTGATACCTTCAACTATTTTAAAATAAATGTATAAATCCTCCTTGAAATTTATTTTGATTGAGACATTTTCAGTTGTTTTAAAATTGTGTTAATTCAAAGAAAAAATTATGTGATCATAGCTTAAAACTGTAGATTGTTAGCCAAAAAAAGGATAAAAAATTTACCTGATTCGGTAACAATTCTAGGGGGAGACAATCCTTAGTTGATTCCAATCAAGTTGCTTCCTATCGTACGTACTGCTTGTTAAGAATTACCCTTTTTCATAAAAGAATTACTCTGGTTGGCTAAACTGAAAGTTGAGGTAGTTTTTTTTACAAATTGGTAATTCCATAACAAAGAAACCAATGAAAAAAATCTGTTTCACTAAACAGTCTTATTCAAATTTCTGCTTACTGAATCGTCTTTTGTGATTGGTCTATTCACCAAAAAACAAACCAATGTAAGTGTTACAATATAATCTGGACAAGACTATTAATGATATTGATAATTCAAACAAGACTTTCACTTTGTATATTCAATTAAAATTTTATTTTTCAAATAAGAGTTTAATGAGCTTTTTTGTTTCTTTTTTTCTCCAGATTCAGTGGCATCCTGTCATCGAAGGGTTACTGGCTTATGGAACAGAAGATGGTCGTGTAGGAACAGTTGAAGCAAATACTCACAAGCAAGTCATTTTTTTCTCTTTCATGCAGTTTTCACCATAAGCACACTCTAGGCTAAAAGTTTATTCTGCCTCTGCAGACAACTTGATCATGGAATAATAGTGGAATTTCAAGGTTATGTGGTCATGTCTATTTCAGTTGTGCATTAACAGATGCATAAGTGATAGGCTTTCAAAATTACTAAATGCACAAAATCTTAGCTGTGTTAAAAAAGAATGCTGACTGCTAAAGATTAAGTGAATTATTGCTTAATTTAATGAGAGCTGTTATGTACAAACATTGAGAATTTTTCCAAAACTTTCCTTATTTTTATTGTGATAACCTGACTATTATGAAAAAACAGGTTAAGAGGTGCCCCCAGGACAAGGTTTCACCAACCTGAGTAAAAGTAATAAAACCTTTCATTTTATGGATTGCTGGAAGGTAATAATAAAACTTGATTTCATATTTAGATTTATCAGACATTCTGTCGCCAAGGGATGCCACTCACTGCTCACCGTTTCAGCATGCGTTATTGAATGACCAAAAGTTGTTATCCTAGAAATGTTGGTGAGAAGGTTCCGCATTAATCATCTCACTTTGATGCTGGTATTAGTTGGTCGGCTCTGACCAGTAAGACCGAAGAATGAACTTGAAATTTCTGTAATGCTTACGAAGAAGCAATACGATTTGACAATATGAAACAATACTAGTTTTAATAATCATTTTTGTTTACAAGAAAATATGAATTTAGCAATGTATGGAAGCCGTGTTACACAATAATTAGCTTAGTTCACAGTGAACATTTGCAGCTTGACTTTTATCCCAGAACGGAACCCCCTATTGTAATTACACTTACAAAATTATATCTATAAGCTTATATTTCCTTTCGAAAATAAAAACAAATTCAAATTCATTAGATAAACCCTTTAAGAAATAAGATTTAATGTATCAGCCATTTATTATTAACTTTCCACCTATATTTTAATCATGATTAACTCTCTTATAGAGAGCCAGTCAGTAGTTGAACAAAGTTTAGAATTGTAGTTTCATAGACTTATAATGCACTGCTATTTTCCTTGTCTGAATTATGTAGGCATAATTCTGGTTGGCCAATTGATGTATATATTTGTGTCCTTGTTCTCTTGTTGTACAAAATAATAAATTTCTGGTTACTTGAACCCTAAATCCAGTTCACTCTGCATTACTCATGATTTCAGCCTCACTCCTGTTTAGAATTGCTTAGACCTCTGTTCACAAATGAAGCTCTATCACAATGCAACTATGCACAAAACCAAGACTTGAAGCTCTTAACAAAACTTGGGACTCTGCCAAATGGAAGTTCAGGTGGTGACGTCACAATAATGATGAGAGTACCCACCTAAACTGACAATGTTTTTACATTTTTTAAAATTTCTTATTAGAGGAAGTATTATAAATCATTATCATTTTAATTTTTCTGACTACTTTTTACTTTCATCTTAATTCATTAGTTGCTTTTTATCGCAACTTTTTTCTCAGGCCAATTTCCCTTCAGCAGTGAGTAAATAGCATTGATCTGAAAATAAACAATAAGCCTTTGGTGGATTTCAAATCTACATCCTCCACATGAAGCACTGTTTAGTCTAGCCTGCTCTACCAATTGAGCTACCAAGGCAACTAGAAGACAGAAGTCCAAATAACACTTTTAAAACCATCCTTCATCCCGATTGGCAGTCATCAAAGGGAAATTAGTCTGCATAAAAGTTGCTATAAAAAGCAACTAATAAATTAAGGTGAAGGTAAAAAGTTGTCATAAACATTTCAAATGATTTTTTTATTGAAGGATTTCTTAGAATGCCAGTAATGATTTGCCTAAATTGTCACTAAAGATTTCTTTGCCTTTGGCAAAAGAGAAACAAATAAAATATTATGGGGGCAATAAAACCAACCCAGTGATTTGTTGAGATTTGCTAGTTTTCTATGAAAGATGTTGAAAATCCACTGGCTTTTTATCTGGGCTCACAGTAATCTACTTATTCTTGCAAGATTAATGATTCATGTATAAAACTGTTACTTTATCCTTCCAAGACTAAGTGAACGTGCTTTGTGAAACTTGCTAATGTCTATTCAATTGTTAAAAAAAAAGTAATATCAAATGAAAAGATTTCCATATTTTGAAGAATCAAGATTGTGATGGATAAATTCATCCCATCAAACATTTATCCTGGGACAGATGAAAAATATGGAATTTGCAGATCACTTCACCTCCATGTTTTCATTTTTCAGTAATGTGATGAAAACTGATTTCTGCATTGGATTCATACTATGATGATGTTATTGCCTGTGGCTGTAAAAGCCAAGAATGTTCCTTTTACCTAATTTTCGTGATGTATACACCCCAGTAGTCATAGAAACCTCAAAAATATTGAAGAAATAATTTTTACTGGTAAAGAAATGAAAATTTGACTATTCTAAAAAGGTTTCAGCACCCATTAGAATTTTCATATTTTTAACGTATTATTTTAAAGACAGAGCTGTGAGAGACACTGACTTTAGTTTATAATAACCTGATGTAATTTAATGACTTTTGCAGACCCCCTGTTTTGTGTTGGAGTTACCATCCCAGAACTGTGTACACAATAGAATGGGGTACACCAACATACGCAAAAGGTGAGATTATTTTATTCTCTTGAGTCTTCGGTCAAATACAATCTTAACCTTCAATTTGATGATTTATTCCCCCTAAATATAAGAAATTTCACTCTGGAGTCCCATGGTGATACCTTATTTTCAAAAATCTCAGATTTAGCCCATGAGGTCTGAGGTTCAATCACTGTACTTATCTGAAGAGTTTTTGTTCAGTTGATGCCAAAAAGATTGATCTTTAATTTAGCATACTCTAGTTTTATCAGTAGTATTAATATTAACTTGAATTTTCATTAGATGAGGAAGTGTCAACCATTATCAAT
This sequence comes from Thysanoteuthis rhombus, assembly GCA_963457665.1. NCBI lineage: Eukaryota > Metazoa > Mollusca > Cephalopoda > Oegopsida > Thysanoteuthidae > Thysanoteuthis > Thysanoteuthis major. The sequence continues at coordinate 15,590,244 of OY735232.1, read as the reverse complement.
TTTTGACTAGTTTTTCATTGATCTTAATTTTAGTTGCTTTACATCACAACTACTGAAATAGTCAGTCTATGGCAGTGAGTAAAGAAAAAAATCAGGCAATTTGGCCTCAAGTTGATAAATTTGAAGGATAAAATGTAAGTTTAAATGGTTAGATTTGATCTGCCAGCTGTAAAAGCACTTGTAGCTCAAGTGGTAGAGCAGACTTTCCATGACGAAATGAATAAGTTAAGGCCTTGCTAAAAGCTTATTCTTTGTTTCTGATCTATGCTATTCACTAATTACCATAAACTGACAGACTGTTTAATTGCAATGTAAAGCAGCCAAATTTAAGCTGAAAGAAATAGTAGCCAAAAATTAAAATGGTTTAAAAAATGTCATTATTCAATATTGTAGATGAATTGTGGTAGCGCTTTCTCAAGTATAGAACTGGTCGAGTGCTGAGAGAATTTTGTATACAAGATTTGTCCAAATCTTCAATAGCAGAGCCAAACAAACTCTTTTGACCGAATTATGTGTAATTTAACAATCAGCATTTTCTAGTTGTAACCATAATATTCAACCTGTTGCTATCAAACATATTTTCAACATGGTAAATTCTATGGGTTTTTCTCATAAAATATTGATGAAAATAAAAAGTTTTCATTGTTTGTTTAAAACAGTTTTACTTTTACACAAATCAACTAAATTTACTTGGCAGTGGACACATTAAGCAATGTAAACATAAAATTTAAATTGATATTTTTCTGAAAATTAAATGAAATGATTTTTAAATCAATTCTTCCATAGAAAAATCATTTACATACCAACCTTTATTATTTGTTTGTTACCACCTTTTTATCAAATGAATTATAAGTATTGTTGAAAAACCCCTGAAACTGAAAGAACACATGAACCAGTTGATTGTTAATCAAGGTTTTCATCAATAAATAGTCAGTGTTTTGTCAATAAGAAGTCATTGGTAATCCAGTTTGTTGTAACTCGAGCCTATTGCAAAGTGAGAGGAGTGCATTTTAACCTGTTTGCTAACAAGTATATTTCTCAACATTATAACTCCTGTGCTAGGTTTTTCTTATGAAAAATTGATGAAAATACAAAGTCTTTATCTTAAGATTAGTTATCATGTCTTTGGCATTTAAGAGGTAAAGTTCTGAGAAATAGGGTTTCCAAACCAAAATAAAGTAGAATCAACTATGTGATTGTCTTTTTATCTTACATTTATACTATCTTTTGGGGAATCGTTTCAATTGTTGAAACATTGCATGCCAAGCAGAATAAGTATTCTTGTACCTGCTTATTCTAAAGGTAACCAAGTATTCTCAAGTCATTTATAATCTTAACTCTACTGTATATTTTGCCATGCATCTAAAGAAGGCAGCAAGGTAGACGACAACACAGTGATATTGGTATCTCTTTGTAATTGGTTAGTTTCCCTTCCCATCCTCACAAAACTTGTTCCATGGGTATAAGCGCTTTGGAAACCAAGCATTGTAGATCCCTACTCGTGACTCTTTCTCTATACTAGTCAATCATCTTCCCAACAATACAATGAAGGAAACCCCAAACTTTATTATTATTGGATGAAGTATTATAATCCACCACTTTCTCTAAATTTTTGACTAGTTTTTACTCTTTACCTAAGAAGGTGCCATAGAAACAATGGCCTGAATAGAAAATTGTATAAAAAAAATGAAATTAAGATTAAATGGAATAAAACCGCGATTAAGAGCAGAGCCTCTTTTATTTTTTGCCATTAAATGTATCATTTAAAATATAAAGTTTCTCTCTCCTTTCAGATTCAGAAGCTGAGAATCTCCCTTTATATTCTTTGTACAGTCAAGGAGATGGTACTATTCTCCAACACAACATCAATGAAAGGGAGAAACCAGCTGGGAACATTAATTCCATTATTTTAGACACAAATGGAAAGGTAACTATTCAAATAAAACATCTTGATTTGATTGTGTAATACTTTGGTTGTTGTCAGTTAGTTGTGTGCTTATTAAAACACTGTAGGTTTTGATCCTGTTAATATTGATAGAAATAAGGAGAGATGGAGAACACATGTGTTATGATTGCTGGCCACTGATCAAATGCCAACAGAATGAGGCCCTTGGCTAATAACTCCCGGTCCCAGAATGAGGCTTCCATGCTGGTACTTCAATTACAGATTCGTGTGACCGCAGTTGTTTCCCTTTATACAAATTCAAAATACAAAAATGTTTAATGAACATCATAGATAGCAGCTAAGAAAAAACATAGGCAGGTATTTTTTTTAATGAAAATTAGTCACTATGTAAACTGATTGAAACTTGCAAGTTCTATCCAGAAATTATCCAGTCATTTCAAATAAACGAAAAAAAATAACCAACCCAGGGCAATGGTGCCTTAGTCCATTTCAAATTACCCTCCTTGGTACCTCATACACGTATCTCAATATCACTTCCACTTTTCAAAATAGTCTGCAAAGTCCTCTTTCAGGATTGCTATCAGCTGCCTCATAACATTCTCCTCTTTTGGAAAATTGTCTATTTATGCATGCTTTGTAAGGTTCCCTCTAATCAGTTGCCAAGTTGTGTTAAAGCTGCATTACCAGTACTTGAGATATTTAAGATGGCTGGATACTTTCCAGACAAACCTCAAAGTCATTCTAGGAAATCCAGCTCGAAAAACAATCTTGAAAAAAAATTTTTATATCTTTTTTTTTCTTTTTTTTTTCCCCCCCCAAAACTTCTCCACCTTTGATTGTGTCTTAACTTAACAATTTTCAGAAAGAATATGGCGCTTTTCCAAATCGAACAGACATTAGATGGAAACCAGATTTTTCATTGGTGGCCATTGGCAATGATGATGGGTAGGTGGAATACAGTAACCATTTTTCAGTCTGTAACTCATAAGGCATGGACCTTAATGGACAAACTGTTGTAAATCATTATTTTCAAGAGTCATTAAATAATAATAATAATTATAATAATAATTTGCAAAAAAAAAGAATTTGTTTTTTTTTTTTCTACATCTTTTTTCAATGAGTTCTAAATATGAACATTTGTGAATTTTAAAAACTTTTTTCTTGATGTGCAGTAAATTACTATCTTTATAAATATCTCAAATCACAATTTTGCCATTTTGGTTCTATTAGATTGTTACAGATGAAATATTGTTTTTAGAATAGAAATGAAAAAAACGATGGATATCTAATCAAAATATGATCTATTTGAAGCAACAATCTTCCTTCAATGATCCTTTTAATGTGCTATCTCCATACAGTTCTTTAGGTTCAGTGATAACGAATTCAGTAAAAGCACAAATTATGGTTTCCCTATTAATTGAACCTTTTATCATGGATATAGAGTCCAAAATGATTGAAAAAATATCATGGAGTGTTTCATTTAGTTTATAGGGGACTCATTTTTCCATTTTTTTTCCTTCTGCTTTGATATTATGGTCTTTTTAAAGTCCTAAAGTTCCAAGAAAATGTTCCAACTGTTTGTGAGTCATTGTCCACTGCTGGGCCTCTTGATGTTTATTGGTATCCACATTTCAAGATCTAAACATATTGAATCACAACTTTAGAAAATGTTTTATCAGCAACTTGTGCAGCATTATGTCCTAATTTGAAATTTAGTCCGAATTCTTGGGTCGACATCATTGCAGTTAAGGGCTCAAAAACCATCAATAATAATAGACTATATCTATTTACTTTGAATCTACAAAAAAAAATGTAATTACATTAGTAAATCTTTTACTTCTAGCATTATTGTCTGAGGCAAAAATGACATTTCATGTGTAACAATCTAATGCCTAACTTTTATCTCTTATTTCAAATTAGAAAAACAAATTGAAAATAATAAAGATGATAAATTATTGAAATTTAATGAATTCTTTTATCTTTCACTTTCTTCCTTTCAGATCTGTTGAGATTTTCTCATCACCTCATTTGAAATATCTGTGTTCAATAAATCTGTTTGCTAAGATAATCAACTGCATCAGTTGGCATCCCCTGTACACAACTGGTTCCGATAAGATTTCCTCTTGTTCTAATTGGCTGGCACTTGGTTCCAATGAAGCTTTTGTTCCTGTCGTTGATCTTTCTCAACTGAACAGAGGTAAGCACTTTTGAAATTCTCTCTTGACCACAAATGGTGTTCTCGCTCTGAAAATATGTCCTAATATTGTTATCTTTAGACAAACAAAAGTGTATCAGTGGGCCTAAATTTCTTTGGAATGACTCCACTAATATCTATTACAAAAACCTCTCATTTAACTCAGTGGTGGGGTTGAAAGGCTGAAAACCAAGAGTATAACTGATACAATTACAAACAAATATGACACCTAAGCTGGCTGCTTAGACAGCAGATAGAAGTCAAAACTAGTGAGTCCAGTCATAAAAATGTACTTTATTGAAACTTATTACTTATCTCTATTATTGTTCAGATTATCCTCATCTTGGTTGTTTTCTATACAACGTTTTGGCTGTTGTACTCTACGGCCTTCATCAGGTATCATTTCGTAGGTGTGGAGGAAGTAACGAACCGAACCCTTTATTTAACCGTCTGTCTTGTTTGCTATTTACATTGACTTCTTCTCTGTGACCAGTTAACCATGACCTATGGGCATTTTCATGGCAACAAGTAGCAGTGAAATTTGATTTTTGGTAGTTTACAGATGATTAAATGACTGACAATTATGGTGGAAGTTAGGTCCCTTTTGCTCCCATTCAAGCTTAAGGAACTTCTTCCATGCTTACCCTTGTTTATTATATTGCAAGGGTTTGAGAAAGAAGATGAAAGATCAAATAATAACCAGAGAGTGTAACAGTGGTACCTACAAACAAGCAGAATCATAGTATAACTATTAAATTTCAATAATCCGCAAAACTTTTGGGATTGATAAGTTTGTTCGAATGTACTCAGTTGATTCATCTACATTTGAAGACAAAAATCCAAGACAAGCGCAGTTGCTTCCCTTGATTAGTTCTGGTTTCTTAACTATTTGCTAATCTAATTATACTAATACCGTCATTCATTACTTCTTTACAAGTTTGAAGCCCGAGAATTTATTTGCAAGAGAAGATCATTGTATTATAGACAAATTGCGAAAGTAATCAATCATAATAACAGAATGAATTAGTTTCATTATCCTTTGCTCAGGTAATATAGATCCATTCCCCAGTTGATAAATATCTCTATTTTGTGAGACTCTGACGTGTTGATATTCAATTAATTTTTTGGATTCATCTTTCTTGTCTCCCTGCCCCCAATGTTTCAACCAGTTCATTTTCCAGTCTTTTTCAGTTGATTGTTTTTGTCAGGTATTATCCTTAAATTTTTTTGTTTGAGAAAAGTAAAGATAATGACAACAAAAAAGCTTAATTCCTGAAGAGCTAAATCTAACACTTCCAGTGAACAGATCAATGAGATTTCAAAGAGAGATTAACTCCTTTTATTGACTGAACCTTAGATCTTTAGATCAGCAGTTTTGAAAAGTTATTCAACTCTTTTTAGAAGCATATATTTTACTTCTGCTGATGAAATTAGAAGGGGCATATTTATTCACACATATTTGTCTCTCTTGACACAATATCTCTAAAAGTTCTCAATTAATTTTAATTAGATTTTCTGGAAAAGTGGGCTATATTCTCCATGATATCTCCAAAAGATATTTTGAGAATGTGAATTATGGAAAATTGAAACCTTTACAGCTACCACCTTGCATCATAGCTATACATATAAGAAGTGACTTTTATTCAAATTTTAGCAACAATGGCATTGGTAGAAGTATGCACTCTCCGAGTGCTTTCTTGTATATAATTGACTTTGAAAATATTTACTTCCGATGGATGAAACTGTTTGTCTAATTTGTTGTTTTTGCGTCTTTTCTCCAGATTCTGAGATGCCATTTGAAAAACTGACAATCAACACAAGCTTTCGTGTATTGGAGGGCCACAGTAAAAGAATAACTGGGTTAAGTTGGAGCAGCCATTTTGAAGGGCTTCTGGTGACTGTGTCTTATGACAAAGCTGCTATGGTTTGTGATTTTTGTTTTTACATGGATTTTTAATGAAGTATAAATCATACAAGAGATTTGGCATATTACTGTTATTTAAAGTTGAAAATTTTTGATTATAAACTATTTTGATTGTTCATTGAATTCAATATAAAAGTGAAAAAATAATTATGGAGGAAACCACTTGGATTCATGGCTTTTAATTTTACATTTTAGAAAAGACAAAAGAAGTAACTTTATTCATTGATCACCCCCAATATGGCTTGGTCACATGATCGTTTCTATCTAGTGACTAACCAGACCAATTTTTATTATCATTGTTCCACTATAATTTTTTAAATCTTATTTCTGGCTTCCTATTGGAATCACCATGTGGTAATATCATAATAGTTGCAAATAGGTTTTTACAAGGTGGAATTGCAAGCTCTGTGCCCAACCTTCCTTCTTTACCCCTGCTTGGGACCAGCAGCTTTGCATTTGCTCTTCATTCATATTAAGGGACGAAGTGGGCATCTATGTGAATGAACATGTCTGAAACTTGGACACGATTTGCCAAATCTATTTTCCTGTACCATTAGTTATAACTTTACTTGCATCTCAAAGCATGGATTAAGAATAGAGAATGAGACTCCATCATCAATCAGCCTTTTAGTGTCTGTCATTGGACATAGACCTTCCTCAAGATTCACCAGACCTCTCTATCAAGGGAGTTGCAAAGCCAATACTTTCTGAACTTGTCTAGTTCGTCACACTATCTTATTTGCCAGCCATTTTCAAATACTATCTCTGTGGGTCCACATTGTCAATTGTGATGTCCAGTGGTTGTCTAATATTCTTGTAATATGATCAGCCCATTACCATTTCACTTCACTCAAATATTTCCTATTCTCCAAAGCCTACCTTTTCTGTGCAACTGCCTCTCTGATAAGACAATGAAGGCCAACTAGTTACAGTCACTCAAATCTGGCATGTAGACTTTATTGCTTATTTTCTATGAATGCCTGATACGCCACTATCTTCTTACACACACTAGTAATACTAGTTATGTTATTTAAAATTTCTTAGGTGAGGAATTGTCAATTATTATCAATTTGTCTTGTATTTCTTTATCTTAATTTCGGATGCTTTTTATCACAATTTGTAGATCTGAGAAATTCGAATAATATTACAACTAGTGTATATGAATAAAGATAGTAGTGTATCAGGTGTTCGGGAAGAATGAAGACTATACGGCTAGATTTGAATTGTTGTAACTGGATGATCTCTGTAGCCCAATTGGTAAGGCAGCTGCCCTGGAGAGGCAGACTTCCCGCGATAAGAGACATGAGTTTGAAACTTGTTTGAGAGCTAATTTTTATTTCTAATCCAGTCTGCGTGCTAATGATCATGGAATGACAATCTGGGTGTAAAGAAAGCTGCAGAAATAAGATCAAAGAAACACTGATAAAAAATCAATAATTGACAATCCTTCAGCTAAGAAATTTTGAATAGTATTTTGATGAATATTATTGATGAAATCTTTTTGTTAATATCCACACCGAATAATTAATTTTCATGAAAATGTCATCTTTTGAATCACTGTGACTGTGGTCACCAACCTGACCAAATAACAAAAATCATAGGCCAGTTATTCTTCCCTCTTTACTAGTTCTTATGACTATTCTGCTACCCCTGGTCACATTCTTTTTCCATAGAGCCTTGAAAATTTACATGTGTAGTTCAGTAGCCAGAGATTTTTCAAACGGATTAGTAAATTCTTTGGTGTGAGAGAGATAAAAACTTACAAAGTGTAGGTATTTTGAGAGAAAATGAAGCAACTAGAGAACGGTGATTCATTTTTTGGCAGAGGCGGCAATATTTGAATAATAACAAACTGGAAGTAGGAAAAACTCAAAATGGCTGTCACCTTTATTTGATAATGATATCTGGTGTTTTTTTTTGTTGTCATTTACAATGTAAATGTATGCTAAATTGGCTCTTTAGTTTGTCTGGCTATATCAATTTTGTTTTTTGAAAATGCAGACTTTTTGAGTGATCATAACTGAACAAAAGGCGAGAGAACTTATTGATTGATCTCTCCATTTTCCAATTCTTTTGATTGATTGCCCCAACATGGCATGCTGCCAAATGTATTGGTCACATGACAGTTTCTATCTTGTTTTTATTTCATTAGTGTTCTCATCTTTGTAGTAACAGAAAATTCAGATCATAGTCTAAAAAGTGGATGGAATAATGAAAATATTTAATCTTAGAACATCAGAAAACTCAGTATTTCTGTGGTAGTGATGTGGGTGTAGGGACAACAAAAACACAGAAAATTCTCATTGTACCTGAATAGTGTATGTTCATCATCAGAAAATCATAAATTGTAATTGATTTGAAAGAAAAAATGGGATTGTTGTCATTGCCTTAACTCTTAAATTCATAGAAAGCAAATGAAATGTTAATTTCAAGAGTAGAAGCACATAATTAAAATCATCTCCTTTTGACCATATCAAAAAATCTTATTCATTTAATTTGCAGAGTTCCATTTTTTTATGCTATTTATCAAAGTGTTCCACTATCAATTTAAAGCATTTTATGACTTTAAGACTTGAAAGTCTGTAATTTGATTCAGGGGAAACATTGTCTTCTCCTTTTTTTTTTCTAGGTGTGGGATGTGAAAAGTGGTGAAGCCCTAGCTCGCTATACTGGTCATTCAGGCCGGTTGATGTGTGTCTCTTGGAGTCTCACAGATCCAGATCTCATTTACACAGGATCTGAGGATTGCTGCCTTCATGCCTGGAAAATTACATTGAATAAATGTGATGCTGACTTATGTGAGTTATTCTTTTCTTATCTTCATATTCCCTTTATTTTATTTTCTTGAAGAAAAAGATCTATCCTGCCTAACATATTTTTCTTTTGGGCTTTTTTCCTTTCTTATTTTGTTGGTGTTCTGTTAGTAACTCAAAAAGTCATAATTATTGTTTCTGGCTTGGAAAAAATTTTATAGAAAAATTCTTAATTTCATTATTCTGAAACACCTATCGAGTTTTGACATTATTTCTGTCATAACAATGACAATGACCTCACCAAAAACCAGTGATGTCATGACTGCAAAAATAAGAGTTATGAATGCAAAAACTGATGACAAATTCACTCTCTCAAATCAGGTCAAATTACTTTATTACACAAACTGCTGATAAAAAGTTATGGAATTATATTGTATGCAGAAATGAATTCTGTTCTGTATACTTTGTAGATTTTTATGGGGTGAGGGAGTTTGACCCTAGCGTAGCCAAGCTTGTTTTTTTCATAGTAATAAAATCACCAACATTTACTTTAAGGTATTATTTATTTTATTACTGTGAAGTAAATGAAGGAAAATATTACGTATTTTATGAAAAGAAAAAAATTTTATGACTTTTTTTCTGCAACCATTCTATCAAGAAGATTTTAGCTAGTCATTTCTCCTACCATTTCCAGGTGGTATTCTGATGTTTACTGACTTCAAGATGATTGACAAGTCTTGACCAGTTTCATTCTTGGATTTATTTAAAAATTGTAGCATTTGTTGGTGAATTTAGTTTTTTTACTTTCATATTTGAAATTACATTTTTTTTCTGCCTCTACTAACGAAGTTCAAAGAGTTGTATGTATTTGCTCATTTCGTCTGTCTGTCTGTCCATACAATATCTCTAAATGACATTTTGTGGAAGGAGAAGCAATGGGCTAAGGAAATAGTGTTTCTATTTTGGGGTTGATCCAGGAAATTTGGTTTTTCTATTGAGAGAAATATTATAACTCTGCCAATAAAATGGGAAGAGGTATATGTATTTGATGATTATATGGACAGACAGACAAACATATCTCCAAATGTTCTCATTTACATTTTGTGGAAGGATGGGCCAAATTTTTTTAAATTCCATTCCCTGCATCATATTTATGTATGAACTGATTTTCATTCAGTTTTTAGTGATAATGGTGTTGGCAGAGATAGGCACTGTCTGAATGTATTTTAGTTTAAATAATTCTTTAAACATTATTTATCATTAAAATGCACAAATAACCCATTGTCTCGAAGAATATTAATAGACACTAAACTTAAAGTTATCATTTTTCATGAAAGAAATTGAAAAAAAAAATTCCCTTCAAATTAGAACCATGAATTCTTTCTTCTGTTGAGGTTTTGTTACGTATCATTTTCAAACTGCAAAAAATCTTTTCAGTTTGGCTGATATATTCTTTGGCCTACCTGTATTGTCTGAGGTTTTGAAATTGTGTTTCTTTTATTTCATGTAGTTTTCAGACTAGTATCTTCATCTTTGTTGTTTTAAACCGATATGAAAATTCTGCTACAATCACAAGATTTGGTCATCGGTTCTATGATCTTAGACTTTGGTGTTCTTGAGGAGATAAACAAAATGTACCAAGTCATTCCTAAACACCACCAGATGACACATACATGTAAGGAAGGTCAAAGAGCATATTGGCCAAAACTTTTTGACGATACAGACCATGGGGATTATCATCATAATCAATATTCCCCAACTGCTGTTGCTGTTAGTGTAGAACTGGGTGATGGGCCTCACACTGGCAAGGTTAGAATGATCTTAGCCTGGCAACTCAGTCTTGGCCTCCTAGACAACATAGAATATACTCAGAGTCCTTGACTTTTCTGACTGCTTGTGAGCTGTTTTGATTATATTTGTTAAAAAAAGATTTTTCTCAGAAAATGACATCTGTTCTCTTTGATTCCCAAATTCTAAAATATGAATATACTTGTCTAAAAATTGAACTGATTAGAATCTTTGGATTTAAAATTTAAAAAAAATTCATTATACAATTCACTTGAAAAAGTGACGAATAGGGAAAAAAAGACACTTAATTGAGTGAACCATTATCATTTCTGCAGTTTTCCTTTTCATCTCTTTATTGTAATGGAAAATTGCCTTATGTGGTTGGAGCAAAGTTTCTCTCAGAAAATTGTTTTACCCCGAGAAAATAGTTCTTGGTAGGAGATATGTCACTGGGGCAGGTGTTGATTTATATTTCCAAAGAGTTCTGTATATCTCAAAGCAAAAGAGGGACTTTTCTTGGTTTGGGCAAAAACTAACGTCCACAATTTTAAAGTGAGAGAGCCCAAAAAGGAAAAAAAGATGGAGTTGCATTTACCTTTTCTTGCCAACTAGAAACTCAATTAGTGTTGATATAGTTTTTCTTTTACTATATATTCATACTAATATATATATATATATATATATATATATATATATATATATATATATATATATATATATATATGTATTATACCTGTATAGATGATCCCCTAAATTTGTGACCCTGTTGAAACATAAAACAGTTGTAAGGGGAGAATCAAACCATTCTTCGTTGACTGTTTGTAAGCAAGTTAGCAACAATGACCTACTTCTGGCTGTTGCTTGTTTACCTTTTTTTGCTGACCAGAAACTATTTGTGATGATAGACCTTCTGCAGAAACTAGCTGGAAACCCGATAGGCCAGATTTTCAGCTAGGATATTATAATGGCGTGATCCTGGTTGATTGATTGTGTATATATTTGCATCTTAGTTACTCTCTGTTCGCACAAAGTAACAGTAACTTCTGGTTACTTGAACTGTTACTCCAGTTCACTATGTGTCACTCCTTAACAACTTCTCACTCACTCCTGTTCATAACGACTTTTACCGCTATTTCTCAAATGAGGCTCTACTTGAAAATGTTAGCTACTCAACTGTTCTGTCTATAGTGTTCAGGGATGTCATCAACGCTCAAAGAGTTTTTTGGATAATTCAACTTCTTTTTGTTGATGATGTTAACATGATGTTTCAGCCGATCCATTCTATGGCCTTCTTCAGATGTTCTATCTGAATGTAATGGTGGTAAACAGGAAAAATCTGGATTATAAACAAGTGCTGCTGGTGCAAACTGAGAAAAATCCAAGAAGCAGCGACACAGATCATGTCGCCTAAGTGTACAAGTCAGTTGTACGGAGTACAACTTGATGTGGCTTCTGCTACCCAATGGCGACACAGTAAAGAAATCCGAGTCTAACGAGGAACAAAAAAAGAGAACATTTGGATGGATCGTACACCTGAAGAAGACCAAATAATAGATTGGTCGAAACGTTATGTTAACAAGGAGTTCAATAGTCCAAAAAATTCTGTACTCATTCATTTATACATGTAGCACTTAGCTGAATAAGAAATGGTGGGACATAATGTGACATTACTAATGAGGATACTTGAAAACCACCCAAATATTTGGACAAGCAATAAATTACTCCAAGTGATAGATGCTTATGAAAATACCCTGTACCCAGCATAGCTGATGTCACTATTTGGGATGGGGAAGAAACCACTGGCTCCCAATGCTTTTAGACTTTCCCATTGATTTTCTTCAGGTCGCGTGTAGATCCACTTGTGAAACTGATATTCCACAAATAACAGCCTGGCAACAGAGGCCATTCTTGTATTCTTAGCCATTCATCTATTCCAAAGATTTGTTTTTTTAACTGCTACTTCGTGTAATACTCACTAAGTTGTGAGTTATTTTCTGTTTATGTTAAGTAGCCACCAGATTTAAATTATTTATTTTTATTGTCTGATTTGAGTGTCTCTCCCCAGCACTTCTAACTTGGATCTCCGTGTAGGATCTGTGCGCTTATTGAAAAATGTTATACAGGGAAAAAATATTGTTGTTCACATTCTTACAGTGCTATTACTGGGCATGATTGATATGCATATATGTACATATATAAAACGCAATGTGTTTATACATGTTTATGCAGATCTATATAAAACACAATTAGTACTTATATATATGCACGTACATGAAACGCAATTAATATTTTTCTCTCTATATATATACGCATATACCAAAAACAATTAATATTTATATATAAAACGCTATTTTTATATATATATATATATATATGATATTTATTTCTACATACGTATATATATATAGAACACCATTTTTATATATATATATATATCTCTACATACATATATATAGAACGCCATCTTTATATATATATATCTACATACATATATATAGAACACCATTTTTTATATATATATATATATATATATATATCTACATACATATATATAGAATGCCATTTTTTATATATATATCTCTACATATGTATATTTAGAACGCCATTTTTTATATATATATATATATGTATAAAACGCTTCTCTCTCTCTCTCTCTCTCTCTCTCTCTCCTTCTCTCTCTCCTTCTCTCTCTCCTTCTCTCTCTCCTTCTCTCTCTCCTTCTCTCTCTCCTTCTCTCTCTCCTTCTCTCTCTCCTTCTCTCTCTCCTTCTCTCTCTCCTTCTCTCTCTCCTTCTCTCTCTCCTTCTCTCTCTCTTTCTCTCTCTCTTTCTCTCTCTCTTTCTCTCTCTCTTTCTCTCTCTCTTTCTCTCTCTCTTTCTCTCTCTCTCTCTTTCTCTCTCTCTCTCTTTTCTCTCTCTCTCTCTTTCTCTCTCTCTCTCTTTCTCTCTCTCTCTCTTTCTCTCTCTCTCTCTTTCTCTCTCTCTCTCTCTCTTTCTCTCTCTCTCTCTTTCTCTCTCTCTCTCTCTCTCTCTCTCTCTATATATATATATATATATATATATATATATATATATATATATATATATATATATATATATATATACATGACAAAGACTCAATAATCAAAAGCTCAAAGCTTAAAAAACGGGACCACTACATCAACCTAGGACAACAAATCTCCTTGAAATCATCAGAAGTAAAAGAAATTGAGTGAAAAATAATTCTTGATTGGAAAGCTCAACTTCCAAGAACAAAATTCCATTAGTCCTAAAAAGAAGTGTCTACAACCAATAGATCCTCCCGTTAGTCCTCCATGATACTGAAGCATATAAACTAACCAAAAGTTGGCCCCAATCAGAACCATGCAACATGCACATGAAAAAATCATGCTCAACATCACACAGTTTTCTTTTATAAAATGCTGTCTTTTAATCTAAATATCAGAGGTCAGAGATATCATGAAAATCATTAGAAAACTCAAATAGCAATAGGCTGGTCATGTTGCAAGAATAACTGTCAACCGCTGGGCAATATAACTTATAACGTGGATACCTCAAAGATGATATTTGAAACTGTGCCTGGCAAAAAATAAGATGGCATAACAAACAAAAGTGGCGCCCATGATGGAGAGGTCTGGTAAATCTTGGGGAAGCTATGTCCAACAATGTAAGCTGAAAGTTTGATGATGCTGATTATTTATTTTGGATTTATCAACAAAATATTTTCTTATAAAATACAAAGTACAGAACAACAAATAAATTTCCACAATTTCTGTCCTGTCTGCTGCGCTTTTTGTGGATGGAACACTTGCAGTTGCAACTGCATCTGTTGCACTGTTTAACACTTTTGATATTTACTTTCTATGCATCCATACATCACCTTGTTTATGATTTTCTAATTTCTTTGTGAGATGATTATTCTGCACCATATGTGCATTCATGACGTCTTGAAGACTGAAGCTATGATTTGGTTCTACAAGTTTAATAACTGTTTCAAAAAAACAAATAGATATTTATTTGTTTATTCCTATGACTTCTGTACTGTCTGCTGCAATGTTTGTGGATTGAACACAAGCAGCTTCTATTTTACCTGCTGAACGCTTCTAATGCTTTCTTTATATTCTTTTATGTATCACCTTGTTTTTGACTTTGTAATTCAATAATACCATGTGTGTATGCATGATGTCTTGAAGACTGAAATTATGGTTTCATTTCACAAGTCTTGATAATTGTTTCAATGCACTTTTCTGCAATAACCAAGATATTTTCTTCAACTTGTAGTCTTCACTGAATTCTTTTGAATAATTCTCTTTTATCTTATCAGGAGTTTTAATGCTTCTAATTATTTCTCAATCAGTGAAAGTGGCTGCAACTTCAAGATCATCTTCAGTGCATATCCACTCTTCTATGTCAGCAGCACTAAGTTTGTGTAGGTACTCAAGTCCCACAAGTATGAAAGGCAAAGATGTTGGTGTAAGTTGCTAGAGAAGATTGAGTTATGCCATGTAGAATTATTTATCACGTGGTCCATACTTCTGGTTCACGCCAAATGTGTGACGTCATCGAGAGAGTTGAAGAAGAAAGTGTTGCCTATTCTGGAAAGACCTGCATGGTCATTTTGAATACTGAAGACATGAATAATAGAATGATCAGAACAGAGAAAGTACGAAAGATGAGTAATGAAAATAAAAGCAGATGTTTTTAGACAAACATAGAAATGTTTAATAACCGATAAAAATAACAATTATGAATAGTGCATTTAGAGCTGAAAAAGAATGTTAAAACATTCAGGAGAATAGATGCAAAGTTTACTTATTAGCTGGGTTTAGTTAGTTATTGTAGGGAAGTGATACAGCAGAGAATTCATTAGGGAAGAGATGCAAGGGAAAAATGTGATGTAGCAAATCTTGTCATTATAAATTTTACTTGACTGGGGAATCTGGAAGTGCTAACTTTAAATGAGTTTCTCATAGAAGAACCATGTAATATTATTAAACACTGTTTAGACTTATATGTTAGAGTTTAGGAGGTGATTACTGGGTAGACAGTAAGATGCTATTGAGCTTACTAGGTTTTCAACACCAGTCGATATTGTTCACTGTAAATTGCAAATCTGGGAGAGTAATGAACTTGCCTCTAAGCTAAGTTAACTAGGTAGAACAGAAAAAAGATATGACATAGCTTTGTATGGAGATATCCTATTTGATGCAGTGGAGAAAAGTAAAAATACTGAATTGGTCCACATTGTTTTGGGTCTCTAACTACCTAAATATTATCTCTGACTAAGATTCAGGTCAAGCTCTCGAGGCTAAATATAATACCTAATATTTGCCAAAAGTTTGTACATGAAGAAACCACTATTGACTCTCAAGGCATGATATGACACTAAATATTCTACCGAAAATGCATGGTATAGAAATACAGGATGAAGAAGTTTCAATGAAGGAGCAAGCATTTTGTATTTGAAGGTTTCCCTTATTCCTTGAAGTTCTGATAAACTGAGGGAACAAAATCATGAACAAACATATTGCAAAATATATTTTTGTCCATCCAAGCCCTCTTTTGGGCTTTATAAGTTACAGGTTATTGAACCATTCCTTTAAAAGCCTGTGGGCGCCTAAATTTGTCAATCACCAAACGTTTAATTTTATGCCCACCTGAAGCATTAGTGCATATAAGCAGCCTGTTAGATTCAACTTGACTCAACTCTCTCCCTCAGGCATGAAAGTTTCTCATTTTTTTAAAAAATATCTATTATCACTTTTTTTTCTTTTGTTCAATTTAAAAAAATATTCAATTGTTATCAGGGGTGGACAGAACAGAAAAAAACAACCCAATAGATTTCTTATATAAATTTCAAAGACAACAATGTTCATGCCCCCCCCCATGTAACCTTGTTTGCTAAGTTTGTTCATTTGAATGAACAGAAAAGGTAAAACAATGACTAAACTCATCATAGTTTATTTTTTTTATTTTTTTAAAAAAGCTTACAGGCTGTGTATAAGAATGATTAATCTTTTCTTATTAAGTTAGAACCCTGTTGCATTTTGTTCTTAGTTTCCAGCCCTTTCTTAGGCAAACTCTCCCAGTAAACCCTTATTTCATTAGCATTATAGATTTGATAGGTTGTGAGATCATTGTCAATTTTTCCAAATGTTGTACTATATTTTGTTGCTGTATATCAACTGACTGTCTTTTTCCAGCAATATCTGTCTAATACTAGTCTTGAAATTCCTAAACCATCCTTCTTTAAATGAGCATTCTGATTCAATGTTCATTTGCTCCTTTAGAGTCTTTGCTTTGGCAATTAACATCAGTCCAGAATTTGCCATATATTGCAAAAAACATTCATGCAACACTTAATCAAGATTTTCAAATTTCCAAATGATGTAAACTTTTTCTTCCAGCAGTTTTATTGCAAAGTTCTGATAAGGCTATGAATTCTAGAATTTTATTCTTTGCTTTTTCATATCGTAACTTTTGGCCGTTCCTCTGTATGTTTCCATCAGAACGGTATTGCTCATGCTATGTTCTTGTTTTTTATTATTTCAAGTTCACCCCACAATTTCATCATATCCCTCTTTCTCTTCACATGACAAAGTTTATCCAACTTAAGTGCAATTGGTATTGGCTTTTAAATATGTATGTTATATTAGTAAATACAAAAAAAATAGGACACGTAATTACAGTTTGATTGCCTGTTTTAAAATTGCAATTGCATGATCGTTGGTTATCACTGTGCTGTTGTGGCATTGATACATGCACACATATACAAAAGTCTGTTCAATTGAAAAGTTACTTTTTTGAAAAGTCTGGGTTCTTGGGTGGTTTGAATTTCTGGCATCTGGATTTTTTAGACGTCTACTGTACATATGATGCTAAAAAAGAAACTTTTTTTTTGTGACCATTCATTTGTTAATGCCAGGCATCTTAATATCTACATCCACATTGGAAAATGTTGGCAATAAACATTTTTTTTTCTCACTGTCTAAAAAAAACTGTCCTTCCCATTTTTGGGTTAGATATTGGTTATAATAGCAGGGAACCGTGGCATTGCCCAAGAAAAAAACTTCAAATTTGACAACACTGTAAAAACTATGATCCTTAATATACATTTTTTTTTTTTCTATCAAACATGACACAACAAAGGAATAATAGTAAGCTTGACCCCGGAGTGTTAGTGAACCTGTTCAATGAGTGAAAAGGTTTGTTTTTTTTCCTCCCTGGGCAATGCTGGGTATCCCTGCTAGTATATATATATATATATATATATATATATATATTACTGGTATACCTTAAAAAAAGTATTGATGTCGTATGGTGAAGTTAATCCTATACAAATTGATGTAACTAATTATAAGCTGAAAAAGAAAAGACATTGAATCATTATAAGACCTTGAACATTGAGGAAAATTGCGGAAATTAATCGCACTAATCAAGGAATACCTGTATATTCTGATATTAACTTCAATCTCCTTGAGGCACTTTGCAAGAGGAGCTCCTGACGGAGAAAGAAATTGAACTGATGGTTTATGATCCCCTTCCTCTTCATCTAAAGATGAGGGTGAGAGTACATGCGCTGATGCTCCAGCATTTGCTGACTCCTGTTCATTTTGATACCTTTTCTTAAACTTTGCTTCCTTCTCTATTCTGATACACTTTCTTTTGTCTTGAGCAGTGGTTACTTTATCAATGCCAGTCATTTGGCAAAGATTTATGTCTTCATGCTACATGCACAAGAATTCTCAATCTTCATTTATTATTGTAATCGTGGCATCAATAGTTGTGATGTTAAAGAGTTACTCGATATCAGTTCTAACATATCTTCCTTTGTTATCACTGTCATACTATCTTGTTATTCTTCTTCACTGAATTGTAGTCGAAAAACTTTGAATGTTTTCTGCTGCAAGAATTGACCCTAAATTAGTAATTAAATAAATTGTGAAAGATTGTTTTTAGATCATCTAAATTTACTCGGGTAAGATTTACTGCATTTTTTGACCATCGCCTCTGATGATTATTTTCAATTCGTATATCTCGTTTTTGCTTCACATATCTTTTTTATATGACTTGAATAGATCTCTTATTTTGATAAATGATAAATAAAACCTGTTTAGAATTATATAAAATTAACCTAAGGTGAAAACAAAATTCGATTTTAGTGTTTTGCCCGTTTTTGAACGATTTGGCAGAACTGCATGTTCGTTCATTGTGGGGAATAATATCAAGTAGAACGTAATGATCTGAAATTTAGCACACTCAACTTCAAGCATATAAGAGCAAAGAGCAAGCTTGTGAAGATTAATTACAAGAACTTTGAAATTTTATCAATGTTTTTTGACCTCCCTAAGATATATATATATATATATGATGATGATTATTAAGACTTTTTTGTTACAGCTGTATTTTGTTTGGCACTGGTGTTACCCACTAGCAAATCAAACCACCCCAGATTGTACAAACAAATGAGTGTGGTGTAGGATTCTAACCCCTGTCCACCAGGACGCAGCTTCCTGTAGAATTTAGATGTTATCTATAAACCCTTCAAAAAGGTCGAAAAGCTCTCCCCCCCCCCAAGATTTTTTAACAAAAGGTTTTAGTGGAGTACTGATGCCTATTTTCAAGTCTGTAGAGAAAATGGTATGGCCAGGAGCACTGGAAAACTCAAACATACACGTATAAGAAGGGATAGAAACCGTTGCTACCTCTGGTGACTACGGTTGTCTAACATTTTGAAATTGAGAATATTTTCTTTTTTTTCAAATGTAGAAACGATTGGATTTGGTGCCTCTAAGGGTTTATTCTTTCAAGTCTCTGAGTTGCAGAAAGCAGGTTAATCTACTTTCCTTTATTCATTTATTGGAACCGTTTACATTTAGGATTATGGTTGAAAGGTTAATAGTTTATATATGATTATACAAACCCCCTCCTCTCTCTTTCTCTCTCATTGCTATATATTTGATGTTTTCTGCAGGAGACTGGATCACTAAACAATAGTGTTTTTGAATTTCTGGTTATGTTGTCATGTCAATTTCAGTCATACATAAACAGACACACAAGTTAAAAGCTTTCAAAATTATTGAATGCACAAAATCTTGGCACCCTTGAAAACGAATACAGAGCATTGAAGGTTAACATGATGGATACAACATGTTGCTGAGAATTTATTCAACTTTGTTTAAAAATGACAGAAGCAAGTCTGGAAAGTATATTAACAATGTTGCGTCAGAAAATCGGCGATTGTTATTCTTAGAATAATCATTTTTTCTTTTTTTTAAAAATTTTTTAACTCTTTGCTGCCTTTTCAATTGAAATAATTTGCGGATCCAAGCATTAAAATAACTAGGTTCAGACATTGACTTTGGTCAATAAAGTTCATTTCTGCATCAAGAAAAACTGATTTGAAGTCTAAAAAAATAATGACCTACCATATATTTCAGCAGATTAGATGACCATCAGATAATACGTGATTCCAATTTCTGTCTAAATTTCATGATGTTAGCTCACTGTTTTGTCACTGGCCTATTGGACAACCCTGTTTTTGAGGTAGTTTTTTGGATGCTTCAAGTATCGTTTTATCAACAAAAATATATATGATAATTTTCTTCTTTTTGTGTATGTGTAAAGTAGCTCAATTCTGTACCAAAATTTATCCAGCAACATTTTTAATGTGAAATAGTATAGAATTATTTACTTCTGATAGTGAACTTGGAAGAGGTATAAATATATATTCACTCATGTTTGTCTGCCTGTCTACATGATATATCCTAAAGTTCTTGATGAATATCAATGTCATTTTGTGGAAATGGATTAGGCTATAATTGGTTAAATTTTGGGGAGGTTTTGGGAATTTGTTTTGATAAAAAAAGCTATTAAGACAATGGTCTGAAAAATGGAAAATCAAAACTAATACAATTACCTCCCTTGCACTTTAGCTGTATATAAACTGATTTTTATTCAGTTTTTAGATTGGTTATGATGTTGGCAGAGGTATTAGGTCTCTGAGTGCTTTCTAGTTTAATCTTGAATATATAGGTGAGAGGTGTTTAGGTGTCATGCTATAAAAAGTATAAATAGCCCAACGAAATTTGGCATGCCTACTCTGTGGGATTTGGGGGAAATTTTTAAACAAAATGCTTTGAGAAAAATATTTTTTTAGATGTTTTGGAGGGAGGTTCTATTACAAAGTAAGAATAATCGCAAAGTGGAACCTTCTTTCTGCTCATATATATATATATATATATATATATATATATATATATATATATATATATATATATATATATATATATATCTTATTTTATGTTTATATATAATTCTTTAGCAGATGTAAAGTGAAAGGAAACCTATCCTTCAAGAGGTCAGAAGTGAAGGAGACTATTTCCTAAATTCAATTAAATTAGAAAATTTTGAGAAAAAGACATTTTTAAAGATTTTAGAGGGGCCCTATTTATAATGAAAATATAATGCAAAACTGTATCCTCACTTTCCATTCAATATATACAAGTGCATGTCTTAGCCAAATAACATATCTGTGGATGGTCATTCGGCTGGTGGTCGAATACTTGACTTTAACAGAAATGTTACAGATGTTTTGAATGAGTTTCTCTGCTGAGGTTTACTCAAATCTCAATGTCCATTTGAAAAGAATAGTAGAGAGGATATTAAAAACTGTCTACCAAAACTATCAATATAGGCTTCTTCAGTTTTGAAGTGGTTCTGCCTGGCTATCTAGTTTGTCACATGTACCAGTTGCACCAATGACCACTGCCTAACGAAAGGTGAAATAAGTAACTTGTTTGTTCCAATGTTTTAAATGATCACCATCAACATGCTGCCAAAAGATGTTGGTTGTATGACAGTTTCTCTTGAGTGACTAACAAGACTTGATTTAATTCATTTTTAATACACTGTTGTGTCAGTATATGGGTAAAGCATGATTGTCTTTGAAGACAGAAAAATAACTTTCAAGGTATCCCTCTCAACTATTCGGAAATAACTCAGCCCACCTGATTTTAGACTGTTCCACTATACGTACAGTCCAAATTAAAGCGCTCATGGTTTTGGGTTATTTATGGATTAGAGTAACTAGAAGGATATATACATATTTATTACTAGTAATAGATGATATCTTTGCTTTGCTTCTCATTGCTTCTTGTTACTTTCTGTAATGGTAAAAAATGAGAAGCAGCAGAATGCAATGAGAACCAAGGGTAATGTAATTTTTTAAAAAACTTTATGCTGTGGTTTGTGATGATTAATTAAAGAATTTATCCCTATGGTTATATATTATTAGATCAATTGTTATTTGTAATAAATGATATCATGTGAAAGATGAAAATGATAGTTGAAAAATAGCAATAATTGATAGGGCAATTTTGGGAGTTATCAGCTGAAATATAAAGAATTTAGGAAGAAAAGATAAATAGAATGTGCCTGGTAAATGTTTCTCTGTATTGGTAAACTTGTAAAAAAATTTTCATCAAGTTTCATACCTTTTTATAACTTGAATTAATGTATAGTTTGACGTTGAACATACAATTCTGATGTAAATTCTTTACTGAGATTCTCAGTGAGGCATTTCTATTTAACAGATAAAAAAAAAATTAATAAAAATAATGAAAATACTTCCTTTGAGAACATCAGAAAACCATCCATTTTAGACTTATTGAGCAATGTTGTTTGTGTATGTGCGAGGTGCCTGACTCTAAGACTTTCTTGATTGTTTAAAAAATATGGTATTTAATTCAGTGGTTAAATTAGCATTATACTTTTGCCTAATTTTTCTCTTTTAATGTTACATTTTCCTATTAATTGTAGGTGATTAATTAAAATTCAATCCTATTATTATTAGATTTGCTTTTTGATGCAAATGTTCAATATCCCATTTGTGAATATTCATTCATGTAGGAATACTATCATAAGAGCTCGCTTGGATTTCAATTAACCTTTAACGTTCTGTAAGCGACTTCATCCACTGAACAAGAAGCTGGTCCTGCTGCTGCAGGCAAATCCTATTTCTGAACAACAGTATCTATAAATTTTGTGGTTGTATCATTTCAATTTTGTGGTGCAGATTCATGATTTATTGGTTTTCCAAGTCATTAAGTGCACAAAATCTTGGCGTCCTTGAAAAAGAATGTGGAGTGCAAAAGGTTAATTTCAGAGAATGCAGCTCCTATTATGAATATCATTTTAATCATTATGAATACCTTCCAACATTTAAAAAAAATCTTTTTAAAATTGATGATTTTTTGTTCTTTAAAATAAATCTTGAAACCAAAAAAAAATTGAACAAATTTTTCTAAAATATATAAATTTGAATTAGTCAAGATAATGTGAAACTGATAATTAAAACTGTCAACATGGGTTTCTTCTGTTTTCAAGTTGGTCTGGCTGGCTATCCATGTATCACACATAAAGTCTGCATTGATAGAGGTAGAGGGCTGAAAACTTCAACATTTACTCCTTATGTCTAGAAAGAACAATTTTTTTTGTTTTTTTTTAAATTTCCCCAACGAAAGTTTTTTTTTCGGCGGGAATGGAGGGGTTTCAATTTGCAAAAATTTATCCTTAATTGATCCCCAGTTTGTGTCTGGCAGTATTCATGCTTGTTTTTTGGAAATTCAGATGTTTATTGTGATCACTGACCCCCAAAAATGTGAGATAAGTAATTTATTTATTGATCTCCTCCTTTTTCAATTTTTTAATTGATCACCCCCAACATGACATGCTGCCAAAAGACTTTAGTCACATGACAGTTTCTATTGAATGACCAACCAGAACTGTTTTATATAATTTTTTGAAGAACTTGTACTTTTTTTTTCTTTTTTGATTATTATTCTGATTATTTAAATGAATTTAATAAATTAACCTTTGGAAATCATTCCAAGTGAATGAACTGAAAATCTTGGGAGTAATGGAGGGTAAAAAAGGCTTTTCATTTTTTCCCTGATAAAAGAAACTGAAATGTTTCTATGAAATACTTGGATATTATATCCTGACTCATCTGCATTTTTGCACGAACAGATATTAGGAATTGATGTAGGGGTGGGTGGAGGGGATGTGACGATGAGGTGATTGCGATTATCCATTTGTAGTTCTGAGTCATTCACTTTCTTTTCCTATAGAAGCCAATCCGTTAACAACTCTTTTCCCTTTGCACTGGGGATGACACCCCAGCCGAGCGCTTCTCTTCAGGTGGTTCAAGTTGGAGGGGGAGGGGGTGAAAGAAGGGAAAAGATAAGTTTTGGGATAATTTTCCACGAAAATTGTAACTATTTCTACAATCAATTTGATCATAATCTTTTGGTCTGAAAGAACACCATTTATAAATAGAATCTTATTCTAGTTTTTTTTATTTTTCTTTTTGCTAATCAAAACACAAACACTTAAACATGTTTGATTACATTAAATATTAAAATGAAATTAGGGTGCCTCCTGTAGTGTGATAGAAATCTTGCAGTATGAGGCTTATTAAAAATTCCAAGTTTTTTTTTTCTTTACTCTTTTGATGAATTGGGGGACATTGAAAGAATTTTGCTGCCTGTGTGCCTTACTTGTGACCATTATTAGATTTCTTTATTTTTGATAACTTTTATCTCTAATCCTGAGCCTTTCTCTAATTGTGGGCTCTGTCTGGCTAACTTGCCCATGACACACCAAATGTTATGGGATTGAAAAAAAATGTTTGGTATTCAGTCTTTGGCTTTCAATAAGTACATTTATGTTTAATGTTTTTTTATCCATATATATATATATATATATATATATATATATATATATATATATATATATATATATATATGAAAAAGTTGTTCACTGTCTTGTTTAATCCGGTCATCTTTGTTGCTTGCTCTTCTAGAGATAGCCTGATAAATTCTTTGGTATTCAGTTTTGGCTTTCAATAAGCATATCTATATTTACTAGCTGAACCCATGAAGATTTCTGCTCTCT
The DNA here is from genome assembly GCA_963457665.1 of Thysanoteuthis rhombus. NCBI lineage: Eukaryota > Metazoa > Mollusca > Cephalopoda > Oegopsida > Thysanoteuthidae > Thysanoteuthis > Thysanoteuthis major. The sequence continues at coordinate 15,565,725 of OY735232.1, read as the reverse complement.
CTCTCCCTACCCTCTTATCAAGCTACTTAACTTTTTTCTGCCTTTTCTCTTCCTACGCTCTTATTAAACTACCTAACCTTTCCCTTATCTTATTACTAAAAGTGTAACATTCGAACGCAGGTAGGAACAAGCAGAATGATATTATAGATCATCATGTTGATATTTACATATATATTAGTGTGTGTTCATTCCAGTCAGCTTTGCCGCTTGCTCTTCTAGAAATAGCCTGATAAATTCTTCATTCCATCGTAAAGAAAGCTGATCTCTTGAAGATAAGTATGTCAAGAGATTCAGTGCCAGGAAGAATATCTTGATTCTCCATTGGTAATGTGGCTTCTTCACAAAGATGAAGAAGAAAAACGGTGGTATGTGATGGTAGCTGAAGTTAGTTGGCCATGTTTGGCATAAGAATGGTAGCCTGTTCCTCAAGTGCATTTTGAAAAAAAATCACACACTAAAAATAATGAAGTAGAAACCAAAAAATAAACCTTGATATGAGTTCTTTGATAGCTCTGAAAAAGTAACTCAAAATCGTAATTTTGATCTGAAAAATATGACTTTCTCTCTAAACATAAGTTGCATTGAAAGTTTTCAAGGTTTCTTGTTTGTTGCTATTTATAACTAGTCTTTGACTCGTCCCTTTGCTGACGGGTACAACAGGCTGATGGCTGCTTCTGATACTATCAGTGTGACAGATGTGGTAAATGAGTGCAGGTAGAAAAGGAGAGGGGCTGATGGCAGCTATTGATACTATGTTTGACAGACACGGTTCTCATAATGATTCTCTGGTTTGGGATTTTTTTTTATTTTTATTCAATATACCAAGTACGAAAAAATAGCATATTTTCTGTCGTATGATGTTCATAATGATTCATTGTGTGGTGTGGGTACTAATGACCTTAGCCAGTTGGCCTACTAAAACATACCCCTCTGTTTAAGTGCAGAATTATTATTAGAAACCATCAACCAAATCTCTTAATACAGATTTCTTCAGTTTTTAAGCGATTCTGGCTGGCTATGTATGTGTCATGCCAATAGGATACATCTTTGGTGATAGAGGCCAAGTATTCAAACATTTACTCTTTTTGTCTAGGAATAAAATCGTTTTCTTTTGTTGTTTTTAATTCTTTACCCTAATGAGCTTTTTTTGCCGATGGGGGTGGTGTTCAGTTTACAATGTAAGTTTGTGCAAAATTGGTGCCTGAGTTTGTTTTGTGGAAATTCAGACTCTCTAATGATGTTATAAAAGGTGAGGGAAGTAACCTATTTATTGATCACTCTCTCTTCTCAGGTTTTTTTTTAAATGATCAATCCCAACATGGCATGCTGCCAAAAGACGTTGGTCATGTGTTGGTTTTTTCTGAATAACTAACCAGACCTGGTTTTGCTTCTTCCTCTTTTTTTTTTCTTCTTTTTTCTTCTTTTTTTCTTCTTTTTTTCTTCTTTTTTCTTCTTTTTTTCTTCTTTTTTCTTCTTTTTTTCTTTTTTTTATCTTTTGTTGTTGAGGAAAATTTTGGGAGTGAAGTAGTATGCACCACATGAACAGGAAATATCTTAGTTTTTATTTGGTTGCAAGAAGAATCTGCCAGGAAATATTAATATTTACACTGAATGTATTTTGTTTATTGCACATGAAATTTCTTTAAAAAAAAATATGCTGAAGGATGATATGAACAGCAAAGAACAGTGAATATTCAATCAAAATGTAATACATTTGAAGCAATAATCTTTCCCCAACTATTTTGTAATGATTACATGCAATCTCTATAAAATTTGATTATTTACAAATTCAGTAAGAGCACAAATTATGGTTTTATTGAACATTTTATTGAGGATATGAAATGAAAATGTTTGAAAAGATAATCTGCAGGAGAATTATCTGGCGGATATAGAGAATATTGCAACACTTCATATCTCAGTTCTCCAAGCTTAAACACGGTCAGCAGAGAGGTGTCACGTTTGGCACTTTCATGGAGTATTTCATTCAGATCATGTGGAACTCATTTCTCCCAAATTTTCCTTGAGATGATGTGATATGTTTGCTGTAGGACAGAAGTCTCCAGAAAGTGCTCAAAGTATGTCTTTGTTGGTTGTTGGCCACTTCTGTTGATAATTGTCCTTCATTAGAAACAGCTTTAGGCCTCCCTCAAGTTTTATTATTGGTATACTTATTTCCAGCTCCAAAACTATTGAAACAATGTTGAACATTTCACAATGCAATATTGTTCATGCCAGACGCTATGTAGGCTGTATCAACAGCTTCAGCAACATTGTGTCTTAATTTGAATTCTTACTTGGAAATATTAGTCAGTCTTTTTGGATAGATACCATTGCTCCAGTAAAAACAAATTGCATTTTATCTAGATTGAATCTGTAAAAAGATACAATTACATTAGTAAATCTTTTAGTTTTAACATTATTCTCTATGGTGGAAAAAAGATATTTCTTGTGTACCAATAGAATACTTTGGATATTGCAATACAAAGAGATTCTAAACCAGTCTTTTCTGAGAGGTTAGCTTAGCTGTCAAGTTTCAGTGTTAAGAATGAGTGAGAATTATGTGACCCCCTGCTCTTATTAGGGGCTTGGGGGGGGGGGGTTAAGAAAGTCCGAAAGTTATACTAGCTTGAATGATATATCCAAAATTGGCTGAAATTTTAATTTCAGGGCATATCAGCTCCTGAAATGAAGTGTTGTCAAGAAGTTTATTTAAAAAAGGTTTCGAAAGTTTTTTATGAGTTCTTTCAAAATAATGTGAGTTCCAAAGTTTTATAAGAATATACTGAATACATAGATGTATAATCAACAATTCTTAGATGTGATTTTTCTCATTTCATGAGTAATTTTTTCTGCATATGCAATTGATTGTCTGATGTATGCAATCAGGAGTAAAATGTATTCAAGAATATATTACAAGGATATATACCTATTTCACCATCGATACTGTTGAATGAATGTTTACCTCTCCTGTCTAAGATAAAATTCATATATGACCGTGAGAATGTATCAAAATGTGTGTGCCTCATGCAGAATGCGTGAGAGACTTGGAAGGTCTGGTTTAACTTGGTTCCTTTTTAAAGAAATCAGAATGCACTTGAATCCCAAGGTCATTTTTGGGAATTTCATGTTGACAAAATGATAAAGTGTCAGGGGAAAGATTTATATCAATCTACTGGAGGCTGTCACCTGTTTAACAAGAGGAGGATTTTTGCTCTTGGATGAATAGAGAGAAAGTATTTGACATGTCAGTCATGATTTAATGACAATGAATCTGTTGACTGCCTGCTTCTTTTGATATGTCAGTGAGCAGACATATTGCTCCTTGGGCTTTTCTTGTAGCAGGTCAGGCGCGGATCCAGATGCTTCTCCCGCTCAGGCAAAACACAAATTTTCTTTTTTAAATATCTAGATAAATAAATTTCATAACAAAAAAAAATGCTAATTAACCGTAAATTAACAAAAATTGATTATATCCATTGTCTAATTAGACGGAATAAAAAATATCAAAACTGCCATCCGTTCTGTCCTGGCAACTAACCTGAATGGCTTTTTGTCTATTCACAATGCCAGACTCAAAACTAAGGGACCAATTTAGCATAAGCTTACATTATAAATTTAACACGTGGTTGCAAGGATAGAGAGATGGCTACTACCCAAAAATAATCTTCATCTCAATCTTGACATTTGTCAGGGTTTAAGCATGACACATTTTTCGTTAAAATTTTTCTCTGCTTTTGTATTTTTGACAAAGAACCAAGAAGAAAAGATACTGAAACAGTTCTAAGAGAGAAACTAGTGAGACCGATTGGAATTTCAAATGCAACCCAAAGTGGGACTAATATTTTTACATATTCTTTGAATTAGGAGAATCGCAGGAATGGGTATTTTCCTTTGGATGTTGTCCAGTAGTTCGTTGAGGGTGGGGTGGGGGTGGATGTGTACTCTTGTAAACAATGATACATTCATAGATGTTGGAAGTAGCGAGTCAGCTTATATGTATGTGTGTCTTTGTATATATCTATATATGTGTGCGCATTGTATGCGTATATGCTTGTGTGTGTATATGTATGCGTTAATATGCATATATGTGTGTGTCTATGAATATACATGTGTGCATGTATGTATGTATTATATATAAATATGTGTGTGTATATATATATATAAATATGTGTGTGTGTGTGTGTATATATATATATATATATATATATATATATATATATATATATGCATGTGTATTTGAGACTTGTTTATCATTTTAGTGCAGATAGACTTTTTTTCCTTGCATAAATCTTTTTCAAATGAATTCCCACTTGTTTTATAGAAAACTGAAATGATAAATTCGTCTCTCAGATGAACAGAAAAGCATTATTCTTACTTATACGTGATATCTATAAATGGGTCGATGTCAGTTCTGCATTAAATGCCAAGCTTTCATCCCTAAAAGTTGAACTGTACTTTTATTTTTTTATGAAATTCTCTTCATAACAATTATACCATTCTAGAATTGAATGGGATATATATGTATTTAATATGATTAACTTAATCTTGCACATGATCACATGTATGCAGTGTTTAGTAAGGATCGAACTATCTACAGTAAGAAATGGGATGTGTGTGTGCGTGTGTGTAACCAGTGGTGTAGTGCTAAGAAAAGAAGTGAGGAATACAGGGCTGCCTGCTCCTGGGGTAGAGGTGCCAAATCCCCTTTCTCAAAATTCCATTGAAAATTTAACCAATTTAGGAGACACTATGAGGTCATATGGAATGTTCATTTGTACATACACTAGCTAATTTTTTTTCTTAGCAGTAAATTCTTCAAATAGATAATTTCAGTAATCCAGGTATATCTTGTTTTATACAGTCAATTTGAACCAAAATTTTCTGTTACAGTTCAAAAATGCATTGTTCAAGGTCTTATTGCAATTTAATGTTTTGTTTTTTCCACTTATACATGGTTACAATAATTTGTACAGCAATACCTTAAAACTGTAGTATATCAAAACCTTCGCTATTCAAGGTGTTCTTGTGTATAGATAGTGAGAGAATGCTTGTTACCCTTCTCCTGAAAAGTCAAGGAATGCTGTTCCGACACATTCCCACCATACTACATCAGCGTGTGTATCTCCTTGATGATATGGGTTTCATAATAACTAAAGGCAATTTTTTTTTTCTTTTTTTTTTTTTTTTTTTTTTGTCAAGATTAAAATGCTGATTGAGTGATGAAGATTGATAAATAGTTTCCGATTATTAATGATATGAGTCCATCATCCATAGCTTTCTTGATAGTTATCAAAAGTATATAAGAACAGGCTCAGCAAATGGTTGTTAATGGTACTATAAGCGTAACCTAAGATAGGCAGGGAGAGGGGAGAAACGAAAGTTAGACAGTTTAATAAGAGGGTAGGAAGGGAGAGGGGCTAATCGCTGCTGCTAGTACTGTGTGTAACAGACACGGTTCCTATTATATAGTTGATGATTAAAATACCAGTCTGTCCCCCAAGTTATTCAGACTAGTATCTTGCTGTTTTTATCATAATGTTTCAGCTAATGTGTTCTTTGGTCTTCCTCAGGGTATAATTCACCCAGATGAGAATATAATTGGAATAACTCTAGAAATAATGACTCATCTCATAATTTCACTCAATGTACCTAACTATCAATGAATTAAGAACAAAAACCCAGTATGTTCATATTTTTTAATTTTTTTTTCTAAGATTTCTTGAAAAAAAAGTACTTCCTAAAAAAAAAAAAATTATGCTAAGGTTCACACCACAACCTTACTGTTATTTATCAGACCTTTTTTTATTTCTATTTTTTTTTTTTTTCTTGTTAAAATCTGCTCCATCCTTAATCTATGTACTTTACTCACCTAAGTCTCTGAGTTCAGGAACAAAAAGAGCCTTTCCAACCCCAGTTGAATAATTCCCCTGCCTTCCTCATTCTATACCCCTCACAGAGGCGGAAATGGAAGTGAAAGTGTCTGATAAGAGAAGCTCTAAGGACGTTTCCAAACGCAAAGCTGTCTGGAGCACCTGCCAACCAAACTGCTTGTGATATTCACGGATTCCCTTTTTGGAAACGCCTCAGACTGTTAAATCGGAGAAGCAATAATCAAATTAAGCTTCTTTTTTCTTTTTTTTTCTTTCACCTCTGCCAAAGAAGTTGGAAGACGTTTATGAATACACTTTGTCTGTCTGTCTGTCCATCCACCTGTCCACAGAATACAGGAATGCCTTGAATAGTGCGTTTTTTCATGTAGTACAGTTAAGGTGTTGCTGTACAAATTAATATTACTAAGTATTAGCTGAAATAAAAAAAAACTCAAATTATAAGATCTTGAACAGTCAGGAAAATTTTAGAATGAATCTACCACAGTAACCAAGATATACCTAGATCTCCGAAAATTCTCTGTGAATTTCGATGAAATTTCGTTGAAGGATTGGCCTTGGGCGCGGAGAGAATAGGTTAAATTCTGAGGCAGATCAAGGAAATTTTTATCTTTCTTTTTGTATTAAGAGATTCATTGAGACAATAGTCTGGACAATGGAAAATTAAAATTTACTGTTATTTCCCTTAAATCGTAGCTATAAGTCTCTCCACTCTATATTTCCTAAAGTTGCTTATGAAATTTTAAGCAAGGGTTGCCTATCAGCTAAGGAATTACTGGTTAAATTTTGGGTCAGGAAATTTCTTTTGGATATTCTTCATATTTTTTCTCATACATTCAGGCATTCACTCATGCTCAATATCAAGAGGAGGTTAGCAAGATGCCAAAATATGGAAAATCAAAACACAGTTACCACCTATGCATCGTAGTTATGTATGAACTGATTTTCATTCAGTTTTTAGATAGTGTATTGCATTGGTAGAGGTATGTGATTTCAGTTCTTTTTTGTTAAGCTTTTTTTCTTTTTGTTTTGTTTTCAAAGTTAACTATGTTATGAATGAGTTCCAAAAATAACTATGGTTGGATCACCAAGTCCGTAGCCTAACACGTAGTTATTAGCTGAATTTTGATCTGAAATATTCACTGTATTATGTTCAATATTCGTAATTAAGGAAGAAGTGCAATGACAAGGAAGAAGATTATGTTGGAAAATATTTGTGTAAAATAAATTCTTTTTTCGTCACAAGGCTACAGAATCTTTTTTTTTTTTTTTTTTTTGTTTGTTTGTTTATTCTTGTAGACTCTTTGTGGAGCATATGGCCACAAACACTCTGATACAGTTCCAGTAACAAATAGTTTTTATGGGTTGAAGTTGTAAGCCCCATGCTCCACCCCTCTTTTATACAGGTATGGCACCATCCATGGTGACTGCTAAACTGTAATCTTCTCTTGGATTGATTCCTTCATAGGGTTAAATGGCTGCCCTACTATTTACCTATTGGTTGGGGCAAAGGGGATTCATAACTCTCTCCCACAAGTGATATTTTAATGTGAACGTAAGCAGCTTTGTCTAAAAATTGAATTTGGCTTGCTGATTTTGGTACTTACTCAGTGACACCAAGTTTTTGACTTGGCAAATAAAATTTCCCTAAAGGCCAATTGATATAGGATTAAAAAGGCATAACCCAAACAATTTTAGCCCAGATTTCTTTTGCTGACTCAACAATAAATAGTAACTGAGACTCAAAATCATATAAGACTAAAACTAGTAAGTACATACCTCTGCCAATGCTATTGTTACAAAAAACTGAAATCAGTTCATATATAGGTAGGTTGCAGGGAAGGTAGCCATAGAAGAATACCTGGATCTGCCCCCAAAATTTAATCAATTCTTCCTCAGCCCATCCTTACAGAAAATATCATTGAAATTTATTGTTAACTTTCGGAGATATTGCATTTTCAAACATGAGCTAATTTATAATTATAAGGAAAATATCTTTCAATCAAAAAAATTCCTGAATCGGCTCTAAAATTTATCCATTGCTCCCTTACTGTATGGCATACCCTTCAAGAATATCTCATCAAAATTCATGGAGAACTTCTGGGGATATTGTGTGGACAGTCGGATGGACACTAGTGAATACATACAAGTCTTCCAACTTAGTTTGCAGAGGTGATGAAAAAAAAATCTAAACTCAAACTGAACGGAAGCTGTCAGAAAATCTGATTTTAAAATAAAGAGAGCTGGGTTAATTATTGTTGTATGGCTTCATCTTCTAGCTGAGAAAAATAAATGGCTGAAATTGGCTTTATGGGACTCTAAAACCATTAATATTACTGTCAGGCCTTGGGTGCCTACTGTACAGTCATGATTTATAAACTTTTCTCACTAGCTGTTGTTCAGGAAGTGAGTTCAATTCTCACCGGGTGCATTATGGCTTTATGCTTAGTAAATACAAATATCACCCAGGACTGTCTCAAGAGTATTTGAGGTCCTCGGATAAAGCCATTTACTGGATTTGGTCTGCAAATTGAAGTGCCAACCCTGATTTAATACGTGGGTTCAAGCAAGAGTCAGAGAAATTGAAAATTTGCTTTACGCCATTTTCCTACTTTTAGGTGAAAAGCTAAAATAATGTTCAGTGTTTGTTTTGCTGCGACCCATTAATGGGGCAGTGTGCACCCTCTTACTCTCTCTCCCTCTCCCTCTCTCCTACACCCCAGTCTACTAGACTTCCCATTACTCCAACCTCTGATGACTCAGCCTAACATAACATAATCACTATTTTGGGGATCTGCGAATACTCAAAAAATTTCCCTGTATAAATTAATGGTAATTGCTTCTTCACTTTATGCTATTTCGGCCTACAGAAGGTTTTTTTTATTGGAATGCTCTACCTTTTGGATTACAAGGAAACCAGTATTGGTTAGTGAGCTAGTCTTGCAAGCCGTTATTAGTAAGTTGAGTTCTCAATTGGTACCTTACAATTGATGCCTGATGCGTCTGAAAAAAGGGAAGTGCCAAAGAAACAGGATAATTTCTGGAAGCACACTTTAAACTTGACCATGTTTTAGATTCCAACCTCATGAGGAAGCCAATAATTAACTAGCCTGAGTGAATGTTTTCTTTGGGTGACTGCTCTGCAGTAGTTGCATTTTCACTTTGTGCCCTATTACTGTGACTTTATGCCAGACTAATCTATCATCATCAGCCTTTCAGCATCCATCGTTGGACCTAGACTTTTGCTGAGATTCTCCAGACTTCTCTGTCATAGGCTTCATGTAGAAAGTACTTTTTGAACTTGTTTAGTTTGTAATGCCATCTTGGTTATTTAAGATTTTCTCACATTGTCAATTTTTAGAGCAAATATCTAAGAACATTCAAAGAACCACCTTATCAGTTATAGTTGGACTCATGTCAAATGTAGGCGGTTCTGGTGGCATAATTGTTAACTGTGGAGACAATGGAATTGGCAAGGCAAGTTCAAACTTTGGTCAAGGCTGTTTATGTTCATTTTGCACTAATGCTATTAGGAAAGGAATGAATTCATGTCTTCGCCCTGCTATGAGTGAAATTGCTAGACAGACTAGGTTCTCCAGCTATAGTTGGCAAACAGGGGTCAGCAAAGTTTTTTGGAAGTCGGCCAGTTTGACAATGATTTTGATATTTGCGGGCCAAGCCAAACTTTAAGTAAAACCATGGATATATACAACTAAGATTATACTACATTTCTAATCATTTATTTCAAGCCGTATTAAATTTTATTTTCCATTATGAGTAAACATAAACTCAGTTGATTTTGGAAGGTTAAATTCATTAGAAATTTGATATACTATTGTCTTGTCAATATTTTTCTATGATTAGGATTAGTAACTATTTTCTTTATATTTTCTAAGATTAAAAAAGTTTTTTTTTTTTTTTGTGTATATTTTTCATTGTATACTTTAAGTTTTTTTTTTCTTGTTTATGTATATTAGATGCATATGCTGAAGGCGATTTTTATTTTATACCTAAATTAAGGAAGGAAGAAAAAAATTAGAAAATTGATATTTAAGAAAGCATATTTCAGATGGTTGGTGGACCAAATGAAATGTCCAGTGGGCTGGATTTCGCCTGTAGGCCATAGGTTATCAATCTCTGAATTGATAGACCAAGAGCTGGAATCCTGAAGGCAGTCCGAAGTTGTTTCCAGCAGCGACACTGGTGCCAGGATGCATTAGCCCTGTGGTGTATGGAGAGAGGAAGACTTGCTGTATGGGCAACTGTCTGTCTTCCAAACAGCCTTGCCGAGGCCTGCTTCCCGCAGAGATTGAAAGGAAGACAGATGGATGCCACAACATCAAATATTTCAATTCCATGCAATACCAAATAAGTCTCAACTAGATGTTTATTCAACCTGTATATCACAGGTATGATTTATTAAACAAATACCTCAAAACTCTTATAAAAATGAATTGAGACTGGCTCCTTCAGGGTAGAACTCCTCTTTGAATGCTACTATTTCAGCCAGTGAGCCAAAATTTTAAAAAACAAAAAGTAAAGGAGAAAAATTATAGTAAAGAAAAAGTAATAAATTCTAATGAGAAGAATCTGTTTAGTGACACCAAACAATTCAATCTGGCATCCATAGCTCTCCATTTTCTCTCTCTTTATTTCTCTTTCTCATCAATTTATGGCCTATGAATAAATAGAATCTATCTCTCTCTTTTTCCTTTCCTTCTCTATTATATTAATCTTAACTTTTTAGTCTTCACCAAAAATCTGAACTCGACATTGTTATTTTTCAACTTTGTTAATGTCAAATTTGTTAAAAACTGTCAACCAAAACTGTCAAAGGTTTCTTCAGTTTTTAAGTTATTTTACCTTGCTAGATATGTATACACTAGAATATACCTGTCAGAAATGTATGTATGAATCAGCTCTAAGGAGCCAAAAGCTACTTTATTAGGTAATTTATTTTCAATTATTTAAGTATCCTGATTTTATGTTTTTTTTCAAGTCTCATCTCAAGCTGTTTTAGTGTCTGATGATCAGACATGAAGTTTTCAGAGTTTCTATGATTTTTATTGTTAGGTCATAATATAAAGGTTGATCAACCAATGGGATCATCTCATTTGAGTGCAAAGAAACAGACAAATGAAGAGAAAAATTTGTGTATAAGTTCATTGTATGGTTAGATGTATCATGTGTTTAGGCTGTACCAGTGAGGCTAGAGGGATGAAAATTTAAACATTTACTCCTTATTAAGTCTGGAGAAAAATTTAGAGGAAGATTCTGTTTACATTGTAAGTTTACGCTATATTGGACCCTTAGTTTGTGCCTGGAAGTATCCATACTTGTTTTTTTCTGATATTTTAGTAACCCAACAAGGGGCAAGAGAAGTAATATATAAAAAAGTTCCCCCTCAATTTTGACCAATAAATGAAAAGTTCACCATTTTATTTTGACCTCTAAAAAGTGAAAAAAAAATGTTCCCCTCTATTGTTGGGGGGTAATGTTGAAAAGGGGGAGAAAAATATTGAAAAAATTCACTCTTGATTTTGAATGTAAGAGTGGAAAAAAGTTCTCAATACCAGACACTAAAAGTGAGAGATAATTTGCCCCTCAAGTTGTTCCTTGAAGTGAAAAAAAATTCCTTTTCGACTTTCACTCGTTAAAAATGGAAAAAACAAGTTCCCACTTCATTTTGATTCCTAAAAATGAAATTACATCCTCTCCCTTAATTTTGACCTCTGAAAGATAAGAAAAAATCTTCCCCTCAAATTTGACCACTAAAAGTAAAAAAAAAAAATTCCTTTGGATTAGAATCCCAGAAAGTGAAAAATAATCTTCCCCCTCGATTTTGATCCCTGAAATTCCCTTGGATTTCTACCTGTTAAGATGGGGAAAAAATAATTTTGACCCTTAAAGTGGAAAATGAGAATTTTCCTGTGATGCATTTTTTTTTTCATACCAAGGGTGAAAAAAATTCTTTTTAAAAAAAATGTTTATGAAGAGAGAATGCAACATACCTCACATTTTGATTTCAAGAATTGATTTGAGAAAAAAAAGAATGTAAAATATCTTTTTGACATATCATTAAAAAGTAAGATGATTATTCATCAATGGTAAAAATGATGTAAATAGACCTCCCCCCCAATTGAACCTCAGTAAAAAAACATTTTTGTGAGTTATTTTCAAAATCTAATCGAACACTTCTCTGTGATCAAATCTATGCCCGCAGAAGATTTCATGTGTTTAGGTTGAGTAGTTTTAGTGGCAGGCAAGTACAGATAGACAGATTTTTGGCAAATTATGATAAGATTGAGGGGAAATTCTTTTTTTCAATTTTAGTGGTCAAAATTGAAGGGGAATTTTTTTTTTTTTCACTTTTATGGATAATCATAAGGGAATTATGATTGGGATGGAGTTTTTTTTTTTTTCATTCTGAGGGGTCAAAATCAAGTGGTAATTTCTTTTTCACTTTTCATGTGGTCAAAATCTGGGGTGAGATTTTTTTGTTTTTTTCATACTTATAACTTTTAGGGGTCAAAATTGAGATTGATTTCGAGCCCTAACAATAAATTTTTGAAAAATTTTTTATTTCATGAGTTCAAAATTGAGGAGCAATTTTTTTGCTTTTTGGGGTCAAATTTGATAGGGATATTTTTTTTCAATTGGGGGTAACTTTCATTTTTCTTTTTTAGGAGTCAAAATTGAAGGGAAACTTTTCATTTCTCTACTCAAGGTCAAAATTGAGAATTTTTTTCCTCTCTTATTTGTCAAAATCATAGGACTTCTCCTTTTACCCCCTCTCTCCCATGCCTTTTTAACATCATTCCCCATCCCCAACAATTGAGGAGAATGTGGGGGTTCTTTCATTTTTTATCGGTCAAAAATTTTTTTTTTTTTGCTCCCTACCGCAACCCCTTTTCACCCCCGCCCCAAACCTTTCTAACCCCCACCAACCCCCTTTTTTTTCTGATAGTGTAAAGAGAGATATTTAATTGAATGCTGATTTTTATCTACCTTTCTATTTCTTCTTTGGACAGCAATTTACTCTGTTAGGGTGGGTATTTAGTCTGGTAAAGTAAATTCATTGCTAATCAGGAAGACAGGATTGTCAATGATCAGGAGTTGATGCAAATATTACTGATAGAGCTATTTAGAAACTATCAACCAAAGCTGCCAACATAGGCTTCCTCAGTTTTTAAGCTAGTTCGGCTGGCTATGTGTTATGCATACAGGCCTTAACAATGAAGAAAGGGGGCTGAAATGTTAAACACTCAGATTTTTTTTGTTTTCTCAAAAATTCCCCACTAGATTGTTTTTTAGTGAGTGGGGGATTTCCAATGTAAGTTTATGTTAAATTGGTCTCTTAGTTTGTGTCTAGCAGCATTCATGCTGTGTTTTAAAAAAAAACAACTTTCACCAACTAAAGGTGAAAGATCACCCTCTTTTTCCAATTTTTAATTGATCATTCCAATCCCAGCATGCTGCCAAAACACATTGGTCATGTGATGGTTTCTATTGAGTGACTAACGAGGCCTGTAATATTTATAATTAGTGCTATTCTGTTTGGTATATACCAAAATAATAGAAGCAAGTTTTAAAATGTTCACTTGTAGATCTCTAAAGACATTTTATCATTTTTGTTGAAAATGATATGGCTACTAAAAAACGCTAGAAGCTATCCAGTGCGGGAGTATGAATGGCGTAGAGCTTACTGGCACAGAAGATGGAATTGGTGAACTGAGTTTAGGCTTCTGCTGAAGTTGCTTACATTCATATTGATGCCTTTGGGAAAGGCATGAATTCACCTCATCCTCAAACTAGAAATAAACAGAGGTCATCTTTCTGGTCCCAAGCTTGGAAAGAATGAGTAGGTTTGGTGTTGGGATAGCAACTTCATAAAAACCTACTTGTGACTGGAACCACAGCACTATCACCCTGGGTGGTGTGGTTGCAACCCTATGCTCTACAAAGAGTCTACAGGAATGAAGAAACAAAACAAAAGAAAAGCTATTCAAGTTTGGCGCCAACTGATTAGAATCAAGCGACAACGATTGAGAAAATCACAGTTTGTGATTGTATCAACAGCAAAGTCAGGTCGGACAATGACTATGTTGACAATTCAATTGGAATCGTGATTAGACACGCCAAGACAAAAATATCAGTTTCATTCAAGTAGAGTCCTCAAGGTTGTAATCACGTGGAATTACATTCATTCAATCCAAGCCTGTTTAAATCATTCCAAGACATCCTGCTGCTGCTGCTGTTGCTGTATGCTTATCCAATTAAATGTCCTCTCCGGAAGGACAGAAGCCGTTTCGATTGCTTTTAGTATTTTCTTGAAAAGTGCTTCATAGAATGTGAAATAACATTTAAATGTACTAAAAAAAGATTGACTGAGGTGTTTGACATTTTACAGAAACTTGAGACACAATGAATTTCCAACAAATCCCAAGTACTTAAAGGATTCACCCATTTAGTAGTAACATATAGGCTGATCACAAATCTTGGGTTGAGTTGGTTGTTTTTTGTTTTTTTTTCTTCTTCCCTTCTCTACAGATCTGATTAGTATACAAACGGTTACTTGTGTCCATACATTAGAAAAAAGACCCTATCGTAGAACTTATCTGGCCAAAATGCAAATTAACTTTGTGATCAGGGTTCTATGTTTTTATGAGATGGAACTTTTATAGCTTTTTTCATTCTCGACTGGGACCATTGCCTGATTTAGATTATTGAAAATCAAATCCTAAGAACAGAGAGCAACATTCGTAGGATAAATTTTGTCCAATGACTCACTACAGTATGGGCAGAAACCTTGATTGTAAATACAGAGGAAATAATTTACTGTAATCACAGATAATGTTATCAGTTATTGTTTTCAAAATCAGTCAGTCTTAAACACTTTATTTGAAATAAAGGAAAAATTATTGGAATATTCATACCAGTAATATTGATTTTTTTTATTATGTAAAATTGTTTATATCAATGACACGAATAACAAAATTTTCCTGTATTCATATCTTTTATTTATATCTCGGTGTCATCAACAAATTAATTATCTTAAAGACCCTGTCCTAAAGTGATCGTGATTTGCATTCTCCCCTTTTCATGGTGTTATTGTGTTCAGTCCTATTTGCTTTTTTTCTCTCCTAATTTTTTTCTCTCAAATTTCCTACAAATATCAAATGATACAAATACTTAAATTACTTTCCTTACCATAAAGATAGAATCTGTTGTATGTTCTTGTTTGTTATCCAGAACAATCACATGCCTTCCCATTAAACTTTTTTAAACATCAAACAAATGGTGTAATTTCTGTGAACAAAAGATAGCTTGACCCTTCTGAGACATATATATCCAAGGTTTCTGTAACTGCTGGGATATATCTTAGAGAAGTTTACTGGGATACTTTGATTAAAGCCCCCTTGTAGGTTAGTCTTGAAAAGGTCAAAATGATGCAAGACCATTCAGTCTAAAACCCGTTTCTAGTTTTTGTATAAATTTCCAAATATTCAATCCAGCAAAATATTCATGGTACATGTGCACTGTAAGTAGAGTAATGCGATTCATAGAAAACAAAACTTGTTCAAGGTTTAGTTTTTGTTTTTTTTAAAATAAAACTGGTTTTGCTACTAATGTTACCAAGATTATACCCATGTTTAAAATAATCTGCAGTCATTTCGATGTGCATATAGTGACTGTGAGACTTTCAGACTGCCAATAAAATTACATCCCCAGAAAATCTTGGTGCTTTTTTCCAGTTCAGATTTTCTTGTTGAATTATCAACTTTTCATTAATCCTCTTTTTCCCCAACTGTCTTGCTTATCAGTTTACAAGCACATAAGTACTTGATGATAATCCCTGAAGTATTATGTTTGCTCATTGATTACTGTGTTGATTCTGATGATCTACTCTTATGGATGGTTGATTCTTTGAAATATTAGATATCTTTTTCCATCTCTTTAACTCTTCGAAGCATTGTTGGTTCAATTTCATCCCACTTTTGAAGTGCTCGTATCTTTGTGGTAGGTCGGTCTTGATACCACTTTTTTATCTTCATGTATCTACGAGCACCGAAGCATATATCATGTCCCATGATTTTGTTGAGTACCCAAGTTGATCTGCAGGTGGCGGAGTAGTTCAAAGAGGAAAAAATGTGCCTCAAATTGTTAAGGGCTAAACATTCATCTTCCATGTTGGCTGCTTCATTCAATTTGACATGGAGGAAGCATTCAATTAGGAAGGCTTTTGAGATAAGCTTGCTTGGCATTAATATTAGTTGCTTCATCAATTTTGTTCACTGCATTTGGCAATGTACTGTATTTGACCCACTTTCTCTCCCAAAATGGCTAAAAAAAATAATAATCCAGTCTTATTACATTAAGTTGAGGTAGCTGGTACAGTGATGCAAACTACTAGTGTTTATACTTAGCCTAACTCCATAATACTGTAATATTACTTATTTAAAAATCATTATCATTATCATTGATGGTATGTAAATTAAAGAAGGAATTGTGAAAATTGAAGTTTGATGTTCTGAGATTGATATCTTCATTTAGCACTAAAATCAAAATGACAAGGAGAGTGCTAAGCTATTTCATCAAATACAAACTAGAAATGATAAATTGCGCTGTCCCTATTGTATGTTTTGTCCAAATCTTCTGTTACATTGTAGCAACATATTTCAATAACATTGAATGCTTACCTGTGAATATGATTGAATTTTTTTCAATTATCCCTGCTGAAATCTTGGATTATTTACTTTTGAATATTTGAAATGAACATAGAAAACATAGAATAACAATAAATTATGAAAATGGAAATAATTTTTTTTTTCTTGTCCCAGCGTTCTTGGATGTTTATTTTAAAAGTATTCGTAAAATACTAAAAATTAAAAATTTGACCAACGTAAGTCCATTTTGTGTATTGTTTTTATTGATAGATGCTTTTTATGTTACAACTGTTCAGGTCATTTTCAATGTTCAGTAAGCGTTTCTTCAACACTTTGTCTTTGATTTATACATAGTTTTTTTGATTTGAAAAATTGATAACGTTCATATTTTCTAACAATCATAATTTATTGATGGTTGATTCTGGTATTATTTTGAATTTTACATCTCACTATTCTTTAGTAGTTTCCTACATTCACTTGATACAGGGCCTAGATGTCTTTCATGGTGTCGCTTTTGTCTTCTAAGATGTAGTCAATTTTGTTCTTGGTTTCATGGTTAGTGCTCCTCCAAGTCATGGGCTGGCCACGTTACAAGAAGGTTCGACAACCAGTGGACATACTGACTCACAATGTAGATCCCCAGAGATCATATGTGAAAATGTGGCCGGCAAAATATAAGATGGCTTCATCAACTTGACAGATTCAAAAAGTATTAGCTCAGCAATGCCCATTAGAAAAGGTTTATGCCCAATGATGGATACTAGAAGGCTGATGATATTGCTTCATCTAATGAAAAATAAATCTGGAAAATATTACTGCTATTACTACAAATAATGTGTAAAAACAATAAAAAATACGTTACCAAACAATCAGGAAGGATGACTTGAAAGGTTGGATTTGCCTGCTCAAAAGAACCTAAGATGAAAGAAAATCCTTGTCAAAAATTAACCCATTAATGGCTAATGACAGAATTTTCTGTCATTGGAGTTCTATGGCCAACTTGATAAACTTTGTTTTATTGTGATTGATAGCAGCCTAGTTTTATCTGTGCGTCAGGACTTTCATCTTGCAATGGATAACTATTACTTTTCACTACCTTCTGTATTTAATGGTTTAAAAGTGTTATGAACTTTGTAAAACTGATTGATGTTTTGACTCATTTTTTTTAATTTGCGTTTCCAGGCATCAAAAAGAGTGTGAAAGTAAAGAAACGAACCCGGAGCAAAAAGGTGGCCGCAGAAAATGAATTGAATGACAACCAAGGGTCAAGGCCTGAATCAGAAGAAAGAGAAGAGAGAGATAACAATTATAATAATGAATCTGCTGAGGATAATGATCCCCAGGCCAAGGACATCAGTCTAGACAAAACTTCCAGATCAAAGGAAGATGAAAAAGAAGTACAAAATATTGATTCCACACTATTAACCAATATACCTTCAGGTAAGGATTTTTGTACCCAATTTTTGAGGAAAGATTTTACCTGAAACTTTTTCAAGCTTTATTTTTGCTTTTTATTTGGGGAAAAAAAAGTTTGTCTGCTCATCTGGAATTTCATTATTGTCAATGTCTTCCACTTTCATGACACGTGGAATGTCTACATTTTTGCCCCATTCATGACACTCAAAGCAGTAATTTCAAGAATTTAAAAAATATATATATATATATGTATATATATATATAAACTGAAAATCTTGAAGTATTCCTTCTCTGGATGACCTATGTATAAGTTCTTTAAAATAAGGAATCAAACGTTCTCCCATACGACAGAGCATATTGGGCAATATTTTTCTCCATTTTGAGCAATATGGGATTTCTTCTTTGGAAATTTGTTCATTGATTCAGTTGCTATTGTAGGTTTTTAAGTGACCAGGGTGCTGGCCCAACCCCCAAACCTTTCAATTATAGGACTCTAACTGCTATTTACTATTCACTTAGGAGAGAAGTGAATTCATGCATTTTCCAAGGATATAAGTGCAACGAGAACATAAGCAGCCTCACTTGAAACTCAGTTTGTCAATTCCATTTTTTTGTGTGGGCAACAGTTTCCCCCCTGATGATACAAGTTCTTCAAAGATCAATATAGCTTAGTCAGTTTATTTTTCCGCCAACGTTTTTATGTTTCCTTGTAGAAGTCGTTTAATTTATTCAAGCTCATTTTGTATCATGAGTTACATGTTGCAATAAGTATCGTATCATGAAAATATGTATCGTTGAAGCCCTACAGGGAAAGCTGAAGAGTATACCAGTCAAAACATTGATCAAAACATCAAAAATGAAGATACTTGTTCAAATGATTCAGAGAATGCAGCTTTCTTCTTATTAAAATGTTTTCTAACACTTCTTATCCTCTCTCTTAATGTATTTGCCACCACATGATGTACATGTGCCTCGTGTGGCTTGTTGCTTCTTGTGTACGTGATTGTCCATCCCGTAGTTTTATTTAAGGCAATATGAATAGTTATGGCAACAGGCTCGATTCAATTTCTGCTTAGCCGCAAGTGCTGATGACGTGCTTATTTTGCCACGCTGTTTCCCTTTGAATATTGAGTGGGATTCCAACTGACTATTTTTACCATAGCAACACTAATCCATCGACCCATTCAAATCACGAAGACTCAAATGTCCAGACAACGGTCAAAGTGAAATACATTATTCTTCAAGTGATTTCTCATTCTCAGACAGTGATGCTGGATATAAAAGCAATAGTGACAATCAGGTTGCAAGTGACGTATCAGTTACTGGACAACGGCCAAATGATAATGTGAGTGCTGACAATTTACAAGCAATGTGCTGCATAATGATTCGCATTCGAATTCAAAGTTATATACCCTCATTGAGACATGATAGCCCAACACAAAGAGCTTCATTTTAGTGGAAGCCCAGGTAAAAGGTTGATATTCCTGATAACAAGTCTTCATATGACTTATTTTGTGTACTTGTAAATGACGAATTTTATAACTTCACTATTTTACCTATGCCGTAAAAAAATTACTGTTGTATTTGGATAATTTTGCAATTGCATATACTTGAAATACTTTCAAAAATATCAAAAATAATTTGTACTGCATTTCCTTGTTTACGTTCAACCAGAATGAATCCAGATTTTATGCATTTGCAAAAAAAAAAAAAAAAAATTTGCTATGGAGACTGCTCTATAATTAGCATTTAAGTTATCTCCCTTGACAAACGTTACAGACCAAATGTTTAGACATGCACATAACATGATTTAAAAGTTGATAGTCACAGAAACAAATTATTATGCAAATGATATTTTGAAAAGCTGTGCAAGAAAGTTGAGATTAAGACAATGGAAAGATACGAGTATTCCAGAAATGATATCTTATTTTTAGATATGGTTAATACTCGATTGTTCCATGTGTCTGATTATTGGAAAATGGATAGTTTGTTCAATTTGACATGCTTCTCAGAATAGAAAACGTTTCATTCTCCTTATCAGTCTGTATAGATTGGCAGTCAGAGCAAAGTTGTGATGAAAAGCAGCAAAATGATAAAAGAAAATACCAGTCAAAAATTAGTAATGGTTGACAATGTCTCATCTAATAAAGATGAGAAATAAAGGAACCACTGGTAGTGATAGTACTAGTGTATAAGTAACAACAAATATAGCACTGAGGGAGATGAGGAAGAATGAAGGGCACGATTAAAAGAGTCGTCCCCAAAAGGATGAAAAAATGAGCTGAGAGGAGCAATAGATTGCGACATGCAAATAGATTTTTTCTTAAAGAAGAAATACGCATTATTTTGTTGATTTTGGTAAAGTGAAGAAATAAAGGGAAGTCACTCTCACCTGGCGATTTACAAAATTTGGGTTTTAAAAAAGAATTGTTTTAATTAATATCAGTTTCATTCTGCAAACATGCGTAGGTCATCCCGAAGCTCTAGTTATTTGCTGTAAGCAACTTATGAAATTTGGCTTATGCAAAATTAGGCATTACCTAATGTAAAGCTATGTTCCTTTCTTAAGATGTACAGTCAAGTCATTCTCAATAGGAGCAATATTGCCCCCAAGAGTGCGGAAGTTTAGCCGTGGGGGCGATAGAGGAAAAAAAATCGAGAAATCTTGGCTTAAAGAGTTAGACTTGATCATCTGCCAAGCCGTTGACTTTTTATAGCTCAGATGGTTAGAGCAGCTTGTGCATTTAAGTAAGCTTCTGTATGGCAAGAGGGATGTGAGTTTGAGTCTCCTCAAGAGATTATCCTTTATTTTCTAATCCATACTGTTTATTCACTGTTGTAGATTGATGGCCTGAGCAAAGTTGCAATGAGAAGCAACAAAAAGTATTAAGATGAACGAAAATGTTTTGTAATCTTGGTCGAGTAGGTACTCCAGTAAAAAAAATTTTTTAGTTCAAGAAAAAATAGATATTTTTTTACCAATATCTTTTTCAAGGTTGCATTAAAAGGAGATTATGTTCTTTGATGTAGTGGCTTTTGGGCTGGGTTTGCTCCACAGGGTGGTACCCATGAAGTACCTCCTTGGTCTTCTCACTTTCTGCATTTGCAGCTTGCAGCTATGCCCCAGCTTTTGATAGCAAAGTGTTGATTGTAGTATGGACTTGTTTGGGGATACCGTGCACTTTGTGGATTCGTTCAGAATGTGATGTTCTAAGATGAATCAGAATGTCTCGAAAATATCAGTATGGGTTTGTCTGTATTTCAGAGTCTGCAGGTTCAACTTTTGGAATCAGTCAGTATAATTTAGATGTTGGATTTAGAGGATTAATTTTGTAGCTTAATTTTACTGCTCTTCTTTGCATTCGCTCCACTGTATCTATGTTACACTTATATCTGGGAGACCATATGGTTGGAGCCAATTCCAAACATGGTCTCCGAGATACAAGTATGACATGAATACTAGTTAAAAATCAATATTGGAAATGGTTGACAATGCTCCATCTGATAAAAATGATGAATGGAGGTAAAATTGGTACAAATTGATTTTATCCAATTGTTCATTAAAAATTGTACCTATTATTTCAAATATTGATACTTGTGCATGCAAATAGATTTTCCTTGAAATGTGTTCATGAAGATCATATAGAATTATTGAGTTATGCTATTATCCTTGTACAAAATACATTTCTTGTTCAAATATGCACAAGTTAACTTTTGATTTGGTATTTTTTTGTACTTTTTCGTCAAGAGCTTAAGTTTCAGTAGGTGTAGTTTTTGAGCCAGGATAGTACTTTAATATATACATCTTTAGTCTCTTTTTCATTGATAACTGGAGATTAGTGTCAGTAGTAATTTAGGATGTCATTGTGATAGATACCAGTTCATGTGCCATTTTCTCATATCGCAATATATCTGCATGATTACAAAATAACCAACTTTGTTGTTTTTAGTTTGTAATAAGTTTGCTTTGCTACCTCTTCCCTGACACCCATTCAGTGTTGCACACTCTATGTTTCAGTCAAACCCCCACCCTGGCTAGGTTAGAAGCCTGCCAAACTGGGATGGGTGTGTTCCTCCTCAAATTTTGCATTTATCTTAGTTTTTATTTCTTCATTATGTTTTCTTAGTATCTGCTTCCTGTAAACAGATCCACTTGCATTCACAATGCGCTAAAGCCTTTGGGAAAGGCATGAATCCATTTCTTACCCCGGCTATGGGTAAATAGCAGAAGCCATCCTGTAGGTCCCAAGCATGGTTAAAGGAGGGTTGGTTCTGGGGCTAGCAACTCCACACCATAAAAACTGAAACTGCAGGAGCATCACCCAGTGTGTTATGGTAGCAGCCCTATGCTCCATAAGATCTCTACAGGAAAATAAAATAAAATGGAAAAAAACTACTAAAGTATTAGAAACTATAAACCAAAACTGTCAACATAGTTTCTTCAGTTTTCAAATTGGTTTGACTGTCTGTGTATTATAACATGTACAGGCTGCACCTTGAGCTGGTGATAAACATTTCAACAGTTACTCCTTATGTGCAGAAAAAAAAACATTCTTTTCTATTTTCACCCCCCCCCAATTTTTGATTGGGGGGGGGGTCAATTTGCAATGTAAGTTTATACCAGATTGATCCCTTAGTTTAGGTCTAGCAGCATTCATGCTTGTTTTTTTTTTTCAAATTCAGACTTTTTAGTGATCATTGCCCAACAAAAGATGAGAGAAGTTATTTATTCATTGATTGCCCTTCTTCCAATTCCTCAATTGATCACCCCCAACACAGTTTCTATTGAGTTACTAACCAGACCTGCTTATTTCTTATGTTTTCTCAGTATTTTCTTCCTGTAATCAGATCCACCTGTTGCTAAGTCAATTTACCCCACAGTTTGAGGAGAATTCGAAGTCTAAAGTTACAAGATGACCTTCGTTCTGAGATTCCAAATGTTTCCCTTTGTTTTGTTTTTAGTAATCTTCATCTATTCGTTGCTGTTTATCATAACACTTTTGCTCAGTATATTTTTCAACCTTCCAATTAGGAATAAAATGGTTCTATTCAGCTGTATCAGTATCAGGAGCCGAAATGATAGAAGTGTATTGCTACATAAAATAGCATGTGGCTTTTGAGTGAGTTTGAGTCTCGGCTGAAGTGATTTCTTCATTTCAAATTTGAAATTTATTTTAAAGGCTGGAAAACATATCTGAAAAAAAAAAATCTTATTGTCATTTATCTTATTTTTTACACAATTGGAATAGCAATAAATTTTATAATTTCAAAGGATCAGTGTAGTACCTGTTCAATTTTGATTAACGCTATTGTACTAAAAATACTTTTGATTGTTATTTTATGATTTAGCATAGTACCCATAAAAAATGACGGGATTAATAATATATGGATCAGCATTACCACCTATGATCTGAGTATTACGGCACTGTAATCAAAGAGTCCCTCCTTTGCCCTCTGACTAGGATCAGAGTATAGTATCTGTGCACTCTGCCTCGAATCAGTCTTGTTCCCTAGCATTCCTGGCCTAGGATCGGAGTGTAGTATCTGTATACTCATTAGAAACACACGCTCAACAAAAAACATGGATATATATATTCTGCTTTGTATGTGTAGATTAAGATTTCTCATTTAAAAAAAGAAAATCTAGTTTGTAGAACTTTCTGGATTTATTTTGGTTGCTATCATTTTTCAGCTTTAGACAATTAAGAGAAATATATATTAGAGTCTATAACCTTGATATTTTTCTTATTTAGAAAACAAAAACTTTCCTGACGCCAAAAAAGCAGACAAGGAAGAAAATGTTCATACAAGTTGTCAGTCTATGGAAGACATTCTTGGACCAGAACTAATGACAGCCTCCAAATGTACTGATGATAGAGCTTTTACAATAATAAAAGGTAAGCTGAAAACTTATTGTCCTTTTGTGCTTCCATAATAGTTGACATTGTGAATGCACTTTTGTTAGCGATTCCTGTTTTATAGTGGAGCCAGCAAGTAATTATGGTTTGTCACCAATAGGAATAAATCTCTGCTTGACTCTCATTATTGAAACGCAATCAAGCAGCACAAAACGGTGGGGTTGAACTGAGGGAAAAGAATGATGTACCCTGGGTGGATTACACAGCCAAGTCAGCCACTGGCAAGAAACATCTCATTTGGATGTTTTGCTGCACAACAGTCGGCATTTTTTCTACTTCCATTGAAGTTTTTTTGTTTGTTTTTTTTTTTTTAAATTTATGCGATGAATGATCATTACCACCCAGGCATCTATTTTGACTAACATCCTCATCTTGGTTATTCATTGTTGTATTTGCTAATCATTTTTTCTTTAAACATACACAATCAAATGCATAATTTAAATGCATATTTGTCTGTATAAAGTCTGTGTTTATAATACTGAAATAGATGTGCATAAATATATATAACGTATGTGTGTGTGTGTGTATCCACCGTGTAATAACAGGAGATCATTTCAAATAAGAGTTTCAGTATAACACAATTTATAATCATTCTGTTGGATCATATACCCATTTCTGATTAATGTACATATATATATATATATATATATATTTGTGTGTGTGTCTGTGTGCATATATTTGCAAATGCTAAATTAAGCTACATCTGGCACAAGGCTACAAGTGTGGGTCACTGAGAGGGGGGATCAAACTCACTACAGTTGTAATTGTTTGCAAGACTAGTTTACTAATTATTGCAAAGTGGCCTTGACCAAGATATCTGCTCACAGATTCTTTTAAAATTGAACTGAACTTACCGGACATGTCTTTTCAACCCTCCCCTTATAGCGTAATGGGAAAGTCTTGCCAAGGATTTTTATTTAGACATCTTAGTTTCTTGAAGATTGATGATTTTATATATATTTGAATAAAAATAGGCTGTGAAAATGTCTTATTACAAAAGAAATCAATTCTCCTAAATGCAATACCAAAAGAGGTCAGAGGTACCAATTGAATGCAAATGTACCAATCTTGGCATGAAAAATAGTATAGGAACTAAGATAACAAAAAAGTTTTCCTTTCATAGTTAAGAATGATGATGCTTCCTGCTTAACTTTCCGATTCCCCAACCTTTGGGCTGGGATGCTGGGGCAGTATCTGATCTTCATTGTTTTTGTCTTCTGGCAGGACGTAGCATGAACAGACAAGCTTAGTCCTGCACATTCTGATCAGGGGTAACACTTCCTCATTGCACTCTAAAAGGAGGGTTAAAAAAAACATTTTTGATGCTTTTGTGACACTCGTTATGGTGCTGGGGCAATTTTTCTACTTACCCATATGAGTGCATATGGACCCCATGTTGAACAGACCTTGAGGAGGTGATTGAGTAACTACTTTTTACTACTATATCTTTATATACATACGAATCAAGTGACAATTCTAATCTCTGACCAAAGATCTGGTGGATAGACAGGCATCTTACCAACTGAGCTCATTAGTAACTCTTGATTTCATGAATGGCTCGATTTATGGATATTAAATCTCTGTTTTCAGTTTTTGACAAATAAAGATTTTTCAAATTCCTGAGATTGATGCAAAAATGCTGTGATTTTGGGGGGCCAATCTTTTGGGTGTTTCTTTACTATTTTCAGCATTTTTCGGCTTTTTTTTATTGCTTTTTTAACAGTCAAACCAAAGTGAAAGTTGGCAACACTTTGGAGAGTATAATTTTTGACTGGTATTTCTTTCATCTTATACATGATCATTCAAGAAATATACATCTGTACCTCAAATAAATGAATCAGTTACCTGTGCATCTACCAAAACTCATTATCTAATCAATTATCTTTAAAAAAAAAATTAAAAAAAACTTTTATGTAAAATAATCTAAAAGATACCAGCACAAGATTTGAGCATTGTTGGTAAAAAATTATCATACAGCACTTTAAAAAAAAACAAAAAAAAACTTTTTAGATGGTACCTAGTGGTATATTCAAATTTTCAAAGTTGTAGCCCCAAAAATGTGACACAACCAGACAAGCAAAGAGAGAAGAATTTGCCTACTTGGCTGGTTGGTCAGGCAATTTGTGGGGCTACAGTGATTCGATTCTAAAAGATGCAAATGGCTGAGCAGTTAATGATATGGTTCAAACCCTGCGTAGGACAGATTGAGTTGACTATGCTGTCATGCCCTTGGAGAAGGCATGTATCTATCTCTTTCCCTTCCAACACGTCATGGGCTGTAGTTGCACGGAAAGGCCCATCACCCCAGTATCTGTCTCGTTTGGGAATGTCCGTATCAAACAATAGACCATAAAGGCTGATGATAATAAAATTTGTATTCAAATCAGTAAAGCAGCTATGTTGGAAAGGTAGGCTCTTGACGATAAGGGATGCAATAGTCTTGCTTGAGGTTTATTTTTCATTCCCGATCTGTGCTGTTTACTAATAACTGTGAATTGATGATCTGGGAGTTGTGATAAAAAGCAACAGAAATAAGATGAAAGAAGGACTTGTCAAAAATGAATTATTGATCTTGTCTTTTTAAAAAAATGGGTTCATACGTCTCTGTTGACACTTTTCTATCATTTGGTCAGTTCCTAATATGTTGAATATCATTTTCCTCTGCTGCATCATGTTCAATTGATATGAAACTTGGTTCAGACCTTCAGGTTAAGCATCCTCTACTACTACTACTACTTCTACCACAGATGGTGGGTACATCATTGAACTTATAGTTCTTGTTCAAGATTGGCTTAATTCTTTGAAAAATTGTCTGAATTTGTTTAAATCAGGTATTAAATATGCATATTTTTGTGATTGAATTTTGTATTTCAGTCATTATTTTCATTCTTTACTCATTTCAATCTTGGCTGTTGCAGTGTAATGTAACTGTTACTGGCACAGCAATTAGAATTGGTAAACCAACTTTGAGTTTTGGCTGAGGTTGTTGCATTCACTTCACTCTAATCCTCTTGGTCAAAGTCTTGAATCTACTTCTCTCGCTGAGTTCTAACTATTTACCCATAGGTAAATAGAGCCCCTTAGACCTGCAAGGCAATCCATTTAAGAGATGGTTATCCTAAAAGGAAAAAAACAAAACAAAAAAAAACATAGTTTGGTAATCATCGTAGCTGGTCCCAAGCCCCTGTGGAGGGTTGGGTATGAAGCTAGCAACTCCACCCATAAAAACTTACTTAGTACTGAAACTGCATCAGTGTGATTGTGGCCTTATGTTCTACAAGCAATCTACAGAAAGTCTTGCCATGAGCATTAAGTTTCACTTTTCTCTGAATTTGCACTGTGAGAAAGCTTCATACTGGGAACAGAGGTTGAAAACATTTGTGAGAGAGTCAGTCAGTCGTTTGTATGTGACACATCAGTGAACTGGAGTTACGGTTCAAGTAACCAGATATTCTTCATTACTTTGTGTGACCAGAGTACAATCAGGATTATAGATAGAGATCAGGAAACCAGCAGATACAACAACATGACACGGAGTGAATATTTTAAAATTGTCTTTTATTGTTTTTAATCAAAAATTATTCACCCAATGCCACATGTACCCTAGCAACACAAGAAAATCAACTAGTAAACATGTTGTGTTCAAAACATAGAGGATATTGGTTTGCTTTTGTTGTCTATTCCTGTAGACTCCTTGTGGGACATAAGGCTGCAACCACCATGCTCCAGCCTCAGTAGTAAGTAGATGTTTTTTATTGGGTGGAACTGCTAGCTCCATACTCAAGCTATGGCAACTGTCAACATGGTTTTTCTGTTTCTTCTTAGCTGGACTGCTTTATGGGACTAAAGGGCCCCAGCTGCCATGCTATTCATCCATAGCTGGGCATAGAAGTGGATTGATGCCTTTCCTAAAAGCATTTGTGCTAAGGGTACATAAACTGTCTCAGAAGAAATTCTGTATTCTGTGCCAATAACCATTAAACTACTCTCCCATGAAGATATTAATCTGTATCAGTGTTTCCAAACTTTTTTTGTTTATAATTCACAGCGCCCCAGTTGAGTCAGTCAAAAATTATTCATATTACTTTGAAAATTAAACTCTAATGTTTTTAAAGAATTGAAGCATTTTATAACCAAAATATAATTGTGCAAAAGTTTCTAAGAGTATATGGTTAATTAATATAGAAATAATTGATGTGAAGAGTTGTCCTGATATGAATTGTATTCTTTGACCCTTGCCCCTCCCCCTTACTACCTCTTGTCTTCCAAAGACCCCATAACTATTTGTAAACAAGAGTGAGTGTGAAGTCATTTGTGAACGACACATTAGTAAACTGGAGTTACTGTTCAAGTAACCAGAAGTTCTTTGTTACTTTGTGACCAGAGTACAGCCAGGATTATGCCAATATAATAAAGGTGAGAAGGAAAACGGCAGTTACAACTATTGGACCCTGAGTGAAAAGTTCAAAATTGTTAACTGCCCTCTTTTAGAGCTTCCACTCCAAACGCCCTCCTTGAATCTTCTAGTGCCCTAAAGGGGGTGGTATCACCAATTTTGGGAAACACTGGTGTAAAGTACTCTATGAAATAATGACTAGATTTCATCATAGAGCTTTAGGCAACAAATCTTTATCTGTAATTTGTATCTAATATTGTTTCATTTTGTTGGTTTTTTTTCCCTTCAGATTACAAACAGAAAAAAATCAGCAAAAAAACACGCAAGTCCATGTTCCCTCTTTCCAGCAAGTTAGAACAAAGTGTCCGTGAAAATGTTATGAAAGACATCATTAATTTGACTAAGAAAATCTATGGTAAGTTCTTTTCTTAATTGCTCATTGAAACTCTTTTTGAAGCTTGAAAAATCCTTTACCAATTCTGAGTGTTAGCTAGCATTCTCACTAGCTTTTTAATGGCTGATTCTCAATGGAAACTTACTTTCAATTTCTCAATTATGCTGAGTATTTTTAGCCATTTTTAGCTTTATTGATAGATATATATATATATATATATATATATATATATATATATATATAAAATGAAGTAGCATTCCAGAAGAAATTATGAATCACTGCTGCTTTTCACTTCCTGAATTAAATAGTGGTAAAATCAGATTATCTCAACTAAAATACCACCAGTATAGTTTGAATCATAAATTTACAATTTAAAAAAAAACAGGTCTTGTTAGTCACTCAATGAGGTGATCAATTGGAAAAAGGGATGATCAATGAATAAATTACTTTTCTTGCTTTTTTTTGGGCTCTGATCTCTAAAAAGTACAAATTTTCAAAATAACATGAATGCCGCTGGACACTAACTAAAGAACCAAAGTGGCTTAAACTATTTACAGGTGGAATTTTAAAACAAAAAACATTTCACCTACTCATTAGGGGAGGTGAGGGTGTATGCAAAATTTCAAGTTTTTTCTATGAACGGCAACAGCTGTGCAAAGTCGGAATAGATAGATATAAATGTAAGAACACACGAATTACCTGGATCCAGCAACACTGATTGAACCAATCTTTTGTGATTAGCAGTGATTACAACAAAAATGTGGACGTCGGAAAACTTCCCAGTCCTATGAAAATGGTAAGGGAATCAAAATCCTGATTAACACCCTGTGATACCCTCATTTTGCTATTGTCTGGGAATACTTTGGCTAAATCTTTTTTTGATCATACTCTGATTTACTCAGATTAGTGTCCTCATTCAATTGTTTCAGAATAAAATATGAAGGATATTTAATTAAAAAAAACCTGGACTCTATTTTTTGATTTTGAATATATTTTTCTGTTATTGTTAAACCCTGATTTAATCAACTGGTGTCCTTATTTTGGTTGTTAGTTACAATGTTTCAGCCATTGTACCCTCCAGCCTTCTTCAGGTTATAGTTAACAGTCTTGGAATTTCAAACGAAACCCTTTATTCAATCTATGAGGGTTGATCGTGTCTCTTGTATCGGTTGATTCTTCCTTGTTGATTTGTCGACATCACTTGTCTTTCACCTCCACTGAACAAGAGTATTAATATTTTTGCACTACCCAACTCAAGGATTGAACTCATGACCGTCTTGAATTTTTATTTTTTTATGATTATATTTACAAGCCTCTGAACAAAACGAAGACAGAAGTAATGATAAAATTCAAAAAAGCACCATAAAAATTGGAGACATCTTATAATACATTTACCTGAGTCAATTGATCAAGCGAGGGAAAGACCAAGGAAATGAAATAAGACAATGGATAATGATTAGCTAGAAAACATTTGGTATAAATAGAGACATAATGAAAAGCAAGTTGCCATTATACTTGAAATGTCATGGATACAATCTATGATGTACAGATAGGAAACTTGGAAACATACAAAACCACATAGGGAAACAAACTCAGAATATCACAGAGAACAATGGAGAGAGCAATGTTAGGAATAAGTCTTAATGATAGAAAAAGATCAACATGGACCCCAGAGGACTACCATGAAGGATATTGTACAATTAATTGAGCAAAAAAAATGAAGATGGGCAGTTCCATTATGATAATAGATTGAGCAAAAGGCTAACTGATTTGTACTTGTGGGACAGTTAACGCATTAGGAAAAGACCAGACACAAATGTTTGTTGCTAAGACATGGCAGAGATTAGTGCAATCACGCTCGTCATGGAAAGGGATAGGGAAGGCTTTTGTCCAGTAGTAGACTTGAAACAACTGATGTATATTTTACAATTCAATTTTTAGGATGTAACTCCTGGATCCTTTAGCTAGACAGCTCTAGTCCCTGGTGACCAGTTTCCTTAGCTAGTACCTAGTTATTGACTGATTTAGTTGACCTAGTTTTTATAAACCTGACTGACAACTGACTTGTCCCCAAAAACAAAAGAAAAAAAAGGTATAATCTGGGTTAGGGTTGGGCATTGACAAATCAAAAAAATTGATTTTCTCTTTTTCAGAAATTTCTCGACACATTTCTTGTTTTTGATTTTCTCATTTCTCGATTCATGCTTTCAGATTATACGTAATACTTCAATTTTAGCTTTCAGCAAGGTTTTTTAACATGATGCTGAATTGTTAAACCCCAGTTTTTAATCAACTACTAACCTAGTTCTGTTTTTTTTAAAAATTAGGTACCAGCTATGCCAGTTTCCCATTCATAATATCAGTGCATTGGGCAGATTTATTCAGAGAAAAAAAATTATTTTCAGGATTTTGTATGCACACCAGAATTTGACCAAGTTTATGATACTCTAGAAATTGATATAAATCCTGATTTACCTTTAGTCTAAGGAATAAGTGATCAAATTTTGGGCCAGAAACAGGAATATATTTTGGTAAACAGCATTGGTAGACATAATCGATCTTCAAGTGTTTTCTAGTTTATGTACAGTGAGGGGAAATGAATATTTGGACCCCTGTAAAATCATAAATATTCTTTTAATATACGTCACATGCTTACATTTCCTTTAAATTCACACTAGTATTTTTATATAAAATTAACAATTACTGAGAAAAAAATACATATTTCCAAACATACAATGCAATTATATTAAATGAATATTTTGCAAGTGTCAAAATACTTCTTTCTTCCCCCTGTTATAGAGGATATGTACATAATATGAACATATAACACTGAAGTAAAACCAGTCTTTTTAAGCATATCTCCATCCATATTGATATAAAGATTGATCCATTATAAATCTTTGTTGTTGCCGAAATGTGTTCTGTATGTTCTTTCTGAGTGTTTGTTATGCAGAAATAAATGTTCATAACAGCCAAGAATTCATTACAAGGCAGTTGTCAGCTTTGATGATGGTCAGCCTGAGATTTCCTTTTGGTAATTGTGACGCTTTGATTGGAGAATAAAGACAACTTTCGCAAGAATTCTTTGTGCCAGGCATATGTCAGCAAGTTCAGACAGTAGTGAAGCCAGCATTTGTGCAAACGAGACGAGGCTTTTAAAGAAATCGATACAAAGAATCGTTGGTCTTTTATGAGTGATCTATTTGGTATTTATGACGAGAGGTAAACAGGTATTCATTGATGTCAGCATTGTAGACAGGGTCTCCGTTAGTCAGTCGGAAAAAAGAACAAAGAATATACAATCATGTCCGCAGTTCAACCCAATTTGCATTTCAATGCATTCCAATATAGACAACTGAGTACGTCTCGAACTGTATTCACTTTCCCAAACTTTCACTTATAAAAAGTTCTTTACAACTGCTGTCTTGCAAAAGCAGATAAATATAATTTTTGTTTTGTTTTTTAGAGGTGTCCTTGTGTCTCTATAAGAGACTCTACCTGCCTGTCTATTTGTCTATCTGTCTGTCTATCTGTCAGTAGGTCTGTCAACATATTATTTCTCAGTTGTTTCAAGTTAGATTTACTTGAAACTTGGTAGAAAGGTGTCCTTGATGAGATGCTTCTTACCTCGGAGAATCTTAAACTCAGGTTCATATGATCTGGCAATAACGGCATAAAATTTTGTTTTAAAAAAAAATGATTTTCTCTCCTGTTTCATGTCAGATATAGTTGGAACTGGTAAAAAGGTGTTCCTTGATAAGATGCTTCTTGCTTAAAAAAAAATCTTCCACTCAGATTCACGTGATCTGGCAATAATAGCATTTAAATCTTATAGTAGACGCCTCATTGAACTTTCAGTTCTTGTTTTTTAAATATCAACTCTATTTGTAAGCTTGTGTGTGCAATATTTTCATCTAAAGAGTTGATAAAATATACAAAGGAAGCTACTTATTGTGATCAATTTTGGACAGATAACTAGCTGATAACATTAAGCAAAGGATATAAGAATTGAAACCTTTTACTGTCACTGTTATTGAATTTTTGGTTATAATTAAATTTATACATTAAAAAAGATAAATTATTGATGATTTTTAATTTTGTACCTATTTCATAAGTTTTGAAATGAACTCTTTCTGTTTAGACTTTGCTATCTCTCTCATATATACATATATATAATTGCCTGCATTTAGAAACAAATACACCAGATATGGACTGTGAATGAACAATGTAAGAATTTGGACACATGGCTGTTATTTTAGCCTTTGCAACAACCGCAGACCGTTTAATTCAACGGTTTAGAGCGAGGCTATGTTGAAGCGGCTACCTATTGGTTGCAGGTTCGATTCCTGTTGCAAGCCCATTTTCTTTGTTCATTCTATTTACACTGTTTTGATATATTCCCATGTATCAACAGGAGTTCATTTCAAATAGTTTCAAGTAATATAATGTATTTATAATTATTCCTGTAGGATTTTATATCCATTTCTTAATAACAATAATGATATATGCGCGTGTGTGTGTTTCAGGCACATGCTGTGGGTAATTACTCAGGCAGAGCAGTTGGTTGACCTTTCAAGTAACTTGTCAACAAAAGCTTTTATCCACCAAAAATCTACAATATACTTTAACAAATAAAACTAAAAAAAGTTGTTGAACAATGCATCAACTTAGTTTATATTGCAGTTTAAAAATTTTCAAATACAGGGCATCAATAATCCAAAAGAAGAATTAAATTTATTTAAATTCTTCAGGAGTTTATCTTTTTACTATCTTTTGGTTCTGTTTGATATTTATTGAGAATTAAAGAAGGGGGTAGGGTCTCACATAACAAAAATATTTCCACCAATTATTTTTACAAAGTAACCCTCTTGTAAGTATATTCAGTAATTCATCAATCTTCTCTAATCTACCTTCCTTCCCTCTTATTAAACTACCTAAGTTTCTTTTCTTCTCTCACCCTTCCAACCGTGTCTACCACATGTATAGCATCAGTAGCAACCATCAACCGAGCCTGTCAGCAAAGCAACAGATCATGGATTAGTTTATAATAATGTTTTCAATTTATAACACTTACAGTATTTTCTTGCCTAATGTAATTTTACCAATTTGTTTGACATTTTATTAAACCAGACAGCAGCTGGAAATTTTTTTTTTGAATTGCTTCTTTTTCTCCAATAAGTTCATTGTTGGATAGATGCTGAAACCTGAATAAAATGCCTGAAACTTTTTTTTTTTTTTTTAGTAACCATTAATCAAAACTGTCACAATCGGTTTCTTTAATTTTCAATGGCTATATATGTATGCATACATGTATGTATGTGTGTAATGTGTGTAGGCCACACCAGTGGCAGTAGAGGGATGAAATTTAAATATTTACTTGATAAAAAACACTTTTTATTCTTTTTAAATTCCCCGTTGAATAGGTTTTTCATGGGGGTTCAGTTTTAAATCTGAGCTTCTTCCAAATTGATCCCTAGTTTGTGCCCACTTATTTTTTGAAAATTCAGACTTTATAGTGATTACAGTCCAGTTTACTTCTAGTAAGTAACCAACCAGACCTGTTATTTTAATATCTGATTAGATCCAAATATTTGAGACATTTTATTCAGATTAAGTGCTTCCTTTCTTGTCTTGTGTACATAATGTCTGCAGTGCAGTTTTGCAGGAACTAAATATCGTCATTTTGTCCTCAGCGAAATGTCAGGATGGAACTTATAGTGAAAGAGAATGGCCTCCTGTGTTGTTCCCGCCACGGAAACATTTCCAATGCTTGTCTCTGAACAAAAAGACAGCAATTTAGTCTCCCTTTGTGCCTTTTATTTTCCACCACGGATTTTATCATTATCTGTCAAAAGCGGTTTCTTTCAATTTAACACACACATATATATATGTGTGTGTGTGTATATATATATATATATATATATATATATATATAAGCAGCTTTTATTGAAAAAGATAGAAAAGGATATTTGGATTAAATATGTGTGAGAATTGTCTGTAAGTCTGAGTGCTTTTACTCCTTCAGTAGGACTCATATTTATGGACAATTTTTTACACACACTTGATCTAAATATTCATTACCTTGTAGTAAGGAGAAATATACTGAAAAATTGATAAAGCAATCCTTGTCTGTCATCTTTAATAAAATTAATGCTTGAATTAAAAATTGCTTCTCAGATATATATATGAGGCCCAAAGAGGGCAGAAACAAGAGATAGTTTGTATAGCAAATCCACATTCAACTATTTATTTCCAGCTCTACTCTAAAACAACTTAACTTCAAGAGTAAAAAGTTGTATGTATCAAGCACTCTATAAAATAAATCCATTACATTCCAGAAGTGGCTTTATATTATTGATATATTATTATATCATGTCATACTGCTAGCCTGATTTGTACCACATATACTGTGTGTATATATATATAAATACACGCACAGTTCTTGTTGGAAGTATTTGAACAGACATTTAGCTTTTAACCAATTGGTTTTGAGAGATAAAAACTGGAATGTTATGCAAGAACCACCAAATATTTTTTAGGCATGAATTTAGTCATGTTTTGTGGTTCTGAGTGCTAAATTTCTGGAAAATGTTGTTTTTAATTGAATTAAATCGTAAAAGAGAAAATTTTTTTTTTTTTTTCAAAATCTTGTCAAAATCTTGTTCAGAGTTGATCAAGATGATTGAAAAAAGTTGAAACACATAACTATATCAAACAGTTGCAAAACTAGTAAGTTAATTTGGATTCCTCTCAGCTCAAAATCCATAATGGCCCCTGCAATCTTAGGCAATACAAAAACAGAATTTGTACTTGTTCAAATACTTATGAGCAATACATTTTATATAATGAAAAGTATTACTTCACATTCAAGTAGCCTACCAACTGATATGTATTGATAAAAATAGCAAAGGTTTGGATCCTAGTCTAAATGATTCAGCAAATAATGAGATTTGTTTTCGGAACTTGAGCCAAAAGTGATTATTTTGGGGTTTGTCTCAACCTCCCCATGCCCAAAGTCATCCTTATCTCTTTCTGAGGAATCGATCCTCGTTTAATTCTTAGTCGTGTATAAATAGTCTATATTATAGGATTTTGGGTGCATCTGCTACAGCATGGCAGCCATTAAGAATATTGAACCCATTCTGAACACAATGAATGGTATCAAGCCATATCCTGAGAGGCCTGTCGAGAGCAGAGAAACGATAGACATTTACAGCTCACTCAACAATTTCTTTGAAAATAAGTAATTAACTGTATGAACTAAAATCGACTCATCATTTTTTTCTTTTAGCTTTCTATTTTATCAGACTTTCACACGAAAAGAATACCCAAAGAGAAAAGTTGGTTGCGATGAGGGGGGGGGTCATAGGCAAAATCATATGCATTGATATTAAATATCTGTATGGAAATCATAAAATTAGCGCCTGAAACATTTTTGGCCAATTTTTTGGCAAATTTCAACCATTTTTTTCTCCACCACCCTCATCACTATTTTTAGTATTTTTTGCACTTTTTGGCAATCGAACTAGTGAGAAAATATTTTTTGATTTGGCAACACTGAGTTACAGTCTTGGCAATTTTTTTCTGCTAACACCCATGTATATGTATGATTTTTCCATCTCCCCTGATTCTGATTGATATTTGCTGATTAATTTGTTTTTACACAATCGTTAATTAAGTCGAGAGAAGGAAATAAATGAACAGAGATTAAAGAGGGGAGACCTCTTTAAATAAGTGCATACATAATAATGTTGGCAATTTTGAAGATGGTAATTGGAAACTGTCAACCAAAACTGTCAACGTAGGTTTCTTCAGTTTTCATGTGAGTCTGGCTGGCTATCTATCTCTATGCCACACTCGCACAGGCAGCACCAACTGAGCGAGAGGGCTGAAAATTTAGACATTTACTCTTTATGTCAAAAAATACCCCTTTTTGTTCTTTGAACCCCTCATGATAGGTTTTCAATTAGGGTTTCAATTTGCAACTTAAGTTCATGCTAAATTGGTTCCTTAATTAGTGTTCAGCATCATTCACTCATTTTTTAAAAATTCGCACTACTCAAGTGATCACTCCCCAAACAAAAGGTGAGAGGGACTTATTTATTGATCACCTTCAATGTAGTTTGCTGCCAAACATGTCACATGATAGTTTCTACTCATTGACTAACAAGACCAGTTTCTTTTTGTTTTTCTTTACGATTTTGTCAAGATAGAATTGCTGAATCTATTCTTCCTTAATATAGAAAGCAGATGTGTCTAGATTGGTGTAGATTTCATTCTTGACCTTGAATTTATTCATTTGAGGAAGAGAAAAAAATACTACCCCTGTCCCATGATAATTGTTATATTTGCATATTAATTTCATACACTTTATGTAACAACTATTATGGGACAGAGGTATTACATTCTTTTTCTCCTCTCTCTCTCTTTTTTTAAGAATTTTTTTTTTTTTTTCCCAAAGTATTTTCCATCCTCTATTTTGCAAAACTAATTGGATTTTTTTGTTTTTCTTCTTAAAGAAGCTGATTTGAGATGATAATTTGTATCAGGAATTCAAAGGGATCGTGAATCTTTGTTACTTCAGAAATTTGAGACTAACATCAACTTGCTAGAACTTCAAACAGCTTTGCATTCTTTCTCTTTTTTTTTTTTTTTAAGCCTTGGGAATGTTTTTGTTTTTTCCTAATTGCATTGCTTCATCTCCAAATGTGCACAAAAACTTTTTCCTTTGAAGCTTTTTTCACCTTAAAAAACACAAATCGATTTGCTGTTCAGTTCATTTTCTTTTTTTTTCCTACCTTTTTTGCAACATAATCCTAAATAAATTCTGGTCATTTTTCATGAAATTTTGCAAATAATCTATCAAGTATGAGTTTGTTTTTTTGAAATTTAGACATTTCAAAAAATTACTCAGACAGAACTGTTTTGTTAAGTTAAAAAGTTTTATCTTCTAAATTGATTTATTCATTAAGATCCATTGTATTAGGTGTTTTTAATGTCTTCCATACTTTCTAAAAGATACAGTTCATGTCTTACATAAAGTGTGTGAAAATATTGAAGAAATAGAATTATTTCATAACTTAATTGCACATACATTTGTGTGTGTAAGTGAACACCATATTGTTAAAAATATTATTAACTGATTTTCAAGATACTTGTACATATGAAATACACATCCATGGCCTTGTGCCAGGCTTGACCAAACCCATTAAATCATCATATACAAAATAAGAACTGTGTCTCCCACATATCATCTGTAGCAGCGATCATCCCATCTCCCTTCCTACCCTCTGATTAAACTACCTAAGTTTACTTTCTCCCCTCTCCCTTCCTCTCATGTCTGTAATACTTACAGTATCAGTAGCAGCCATCAGCCAAGCCTATTATTGTATACCTGATAACTGTCAGCAAAGCAATGGGTCATGAACTAGTCACTATAAGCCAAAAGATTTTATTCTTCAAATTATTTGATTTTGAATAATACTGAGATCCATTGTATTAAGTGTTCCTTAATAATGTATATTCTGTAAGATACAATTCATCTTCTGTTTAAAGTGCTTGAAAATATCAAATAATTTCATGGCAACTTAATTGCAAATAGATTATGTATATAAGTAAACACCATGTTGTCAAGAATGGTATTAAGTGTTCGCCACTATGGACATGATAACTTGTCTTAGCAGGTTATCAGTCCAGTACCATGGAGATGATAAACTGTATGAAGATAGTGTATTATCCTTTTGCTTGATGGCAGCATCTCCTTGTGCAAACAAAGAAAATTTCTCATTTGCCTCGGTGATATGACAACTAGTAAATGTTTGCACACCTTTTTGCACAAGTGTGGATTACTTTTTCATATAAATAGATCAAGTATTTAAACCTGTTCACTGCCATGGATGAGATAACTCATCTTTGGAAGTCATCAGTCCAATACCACGGATAAGACATGTCATCTTAGCAAGTTGTCAGTTAAATACCACAGACGTGGCTAGTCATCTTTACAAGTTGTTAGTCCAATGCCATGTCTAAGAAAATCCAGCATAGGAGTTACAACAGGTAAAAATATGCTTGGCAGCAAACTATTTAAGGTACTTGCACATATAAAATGCATAACCGTAGCTTCACCAAACTGATCTATCTCAAATACTCACTTGTTTTACTAGGGCCTTTTGTGGCTATCGCTCACTGTAATTCTTCCTACCTTATATTTATTTAGCTTATCAGCTTCCTATACATATTACTAGCCATATGGTCAAGCTAATATTTGGACTTGCTCCCCCTTACCACCTTCTTAAATGTACTTTATAGTCCAACAAAAGCTGAAATCTCTAGACTAAGTATGAATATAGGCATCTCTGATTTTTGAAAGTTCACTTTGCATTATTGTTTCACTTTTAGGAAACAAGGTGAAAAACAAAAATTGTACTCAGCCTTTGTTCTGCAGTGAGCTTTTATAGAGGCAGTGTACACTCTCTTCCTCTCTCTCCTACACCACTTTTCTTGTTCTTCCAACCTCAAACAACTAAGCCATGTCATCACCATTTTGGGGGTCCTGGAAACTTTTCCCTTATAAATTGATTGTAATTGTTTCTAGGCTTTGTGCAGTTTCGGTTTTGAAAGGCTTTTAAAGGAATGCTTTATTTTCAAATAGCAGGGGAAATGTAGCCAATTAGATTTCCATCTAGATTTAG
The DNA here is from genome assembly GCA_963457665.1 of Thysanoteuthis rhombus. Taxonomy (NCBI): domain Eukaryota; kingdom Metazoa; phylum Mollusca; class Cephalopoda; order Oegopsida; family Thysanoteuthidae; genus Thysanoteuthis; species Thysanoteuthis major. The sequence goes on along the minus strand of OY735232.1, from coordinate 15,526,355 downwards.
ATGTTTTTCATCTATTTATTTTAGATGATTTTTAATAAAACAAGCACTATTTTTGTTTAATTTGATGCCCACAATCAAGGAGTCTGATAAATCTTGGTGAAGGTCTATGTCCAATGATGGATGTTGAAAGGCTGATGATGAATGAATTAAGTAATATTTTGAAGGGAACAAGTAATATCTAAATGAAGTAAACATTGACGATTTAAGGTCATCTTTTATTTATTGATAATCTTGAATATATGAGTGAGAGATGTTTGTCTGTCACAAGATAAAAAGTACCCAAACATGCTGCACTTCTGAATTTTGCATGCCTACTCAATAGACATGTGGAGAGATTTTAAAACAAAAAGTTTCAGGAAAAATATTTTAAACAGTTTCAGAAGGGCGTTCTATTTACAATGTAATGAAAACGCTAAAGTAGAACTATTTTTTGTACATATTCGTATCTTATCTTATATGCTTATATATAATTCTTTAAGGGGTTTAATGTGAGGGACATCCCTTTTAACGGGTCAAAAGTGGAGGATACTTTTTCCTAAATTAGAATTAAAAAGTTTTGAGGAAAAGTATTTTTAAACATTTTAAAGGATAGTCTCTATTTATAATGTAATTATATTGCAAAACTAGACCCTTACTTTCTGTTCAACATATATCATCATCATCATCATCAGTCTTTTAACATCCATTGTTGGACATAGACCTTCCCCAGGATTCACCACAATTCTCTATCATGGGCATCGTGGAGCCAGTATTTCCTGAATCTGTCAAGTTCATCTCTCCATCTTGTGTCCTGTCGTCTTCGGTTTCTTATGTGATCTCTGGGGATCCATGTTGCAAGACGTAATGTCCATCGGTTGTCTTTCATTCTTGCAACATGGCCTGCCCATTGCCATTTGAGTTTTTTTGATAGTTTCTATGATGCCATGAACAACCAATAATTTTCAGCTTGGATGTAAAATATTATTTAGATTTTAAATGTGCATCTGGAAAATCTAGATGTTTCTAAACTCCATTTTAGATGTAAATATAGAAATAAATTTGGTAACATGGGGGGAAACCTTTATTTACTCTAGCAATTCATGGCTCATTTGGTAGAAGCATTGGTTTTTATCAGAATAAAACTCTTAGGAAATGGTTCCCTTTCCCCATTCGGTGAATTCCATCTGCCTGTAATATTAATCAATTATGTTTTTCTGTACACTTAATGGATTGCTAAGTGTAGATTTTTAAAATCTCTTTCAGGGGATTTGGATTTTATCTAATGTGTATCTTTTTTCCCTTTTCTCTGCACTTCCTTCTTCAACTCTAGATAATTCATTTTCTTTCCTTTTTTTTTTCTTTCTTTTGGCACGTGTGTGTTGCGTGATGTTATCTAGGCAAAATCCATTTGTTTTGTTAGTATCCTAATATTTGATCAAAGTTAAAGATTATAAATATTAATAACATAAATTGATTTTCTTCAGGAAGACTATTATTTGTGATTTTTTTTTTTTTTTTTTTTTTTCTCAATTTTTAAAAATTTCTTTTATTTATTAACCTCTGCTAAATTTGAAAAGATATTTGTATTCACTTGTGTTTGTCCATTCATAATATTTCCAAAAGGAGAATAGATTAAATTCGGGGGGCAGATACAGGAATCTTTTTACAGTTACCTTGCCTGCATCATAGCTATATTTGCATACAATATCTCAGAAAGTTCTCCATCACATTTTCTGGAAGAGTAGGTCATAGGATAAGGAAGAAATTTGGGAGCAGATTCAAGAATTTTTTACTGCTACCTTCCCTGCACCGCAGCTGTATATAAACTGATTTTCATTCAATTTTTAGCAATGATGGTGTTGGCACAGGCTTGCGCTCTTTGATTGTTTTTTTTGTATATATTTGTTTTAAGTTCATGAATCCTTTAGATAGAGTATTGGATATAACAGAGAATCCATGAGGTAAGCCAATACCTTCTGCACTCTAGTTTGTCAAGCCTATTATTTCTTGCTGGCCAGTTTCACATATCTCTTGGGATCCATGTTATGAATTATAATGTCCAGCATTTGTTTACCAACTTACAACAGTCCATTGCCATTTGAGTTTTCTAATGGATTTTTTTTCCCTCTAATATACTGTGCCATCTTGTGATCTTGCCATGTGAGGTTGAGCTTGATTCTCTCTTTAGCACGTTGATCAATATTTTGGTTAGGTTCCATGTTTTAGCTCCGTAGGTGATTATCGGTAGGATGCATTGGTTGTATACCTTTCTTTTTAGGACATGGGATTTTTTTGTTTTTGAAGGTTGAGCTTGCTCTACCGAAAGCTTGATAACCTAGGGTGATTTTTTGCTTGATCTCCTCCTCTTTTGAACTCAATTGTGAATCATAGGGTGAGAGTTGCGGAATAGCCAGAATGTTTAATGGCAAGAAATAAATTCCAATGGATAATTTCCTAGTACCTTTATTTTAGGAGTGCAGTGTTAATAAGTGCGACAGAATATTTGTTCTGTATTGTGCTCAGTTCAAACTTATTAATTTGTGTTAATTATGTATCAGGAAATTCCCAAGTCAGATTACACAAATCAGAATTGCTAATTGTCTGCAATTCCACTAATCAGGATATTCACTGTGTTTCTCTTCTCGTGACCTTATAGTCCGATGGAAGACAATTTGGTGCTGACAATTCAGCTTACACATACATACATACATACATACAAACACACACACATATATATATATATATATATATATATATATATATATATATATATATATATATAGCCAATGTACAACAGTGTTTTTATTTTTGAGTTGCTATGGAATTGTTTTAGTTTGCTTTCAAACTCCTTTGGAAATAAATAAGTTACTTAATGACAAGGAAAATCTAGCCAATAAACTGTAGTACCTCCAAACTAAAAAAATGATTTAAATTTTTGTGTATCAATAAATCATTTTAACTCCATAGTTTTTTTTTGTTGGTTCTCACACTGAATTGTCAGCATTGAAATGTCAGGGAACTATCTCTTCTTTACTTTTTGTCTCTAACTCAAGTTGATTCCACATTACCATGATCCAGTATTCAAGCAATTGAATCATGGTAGCCCCACAAACCAACCAAGTGGGCAACAGATTCTTTTCTTATTGAGCGTGTGTGCCTATGGTTATTTCGGGACAATGCCCAAGTCTTGTGCTGGTATTTTTGGATAATATTTGATAAAAGATCTATTTTTCTAAGATAATTTTTTAGGTAATTAGTTCTGGTACATCGTTTTGGGCTCTTCGGCCACTGTTGTCAATAATTCTTAATCATTAAGAACAGGTTTAGGCCTCACTTCAGGTTTATTAATGATATGCGTATTTCTAAACCTAAACATTTTGAACCAATGCTGAATAGTTTGCATAGAAGTAATGTTCACTACAAGTGCTTTTTTATGTACACAACAGCGTAAGCAACAATATATCCTAAGCGGAGATCCTTCTTGAAAATTAGTCCAACTTCTTTGGTAGAAAACGTTGCTATTAAGCGGTCAAAAACCTCCAATAATAATGGTTTATGTCTCTATTTATGTTGAATCCACAAAAAAGTTCTATTACATTTGTAAATCTTTCAGTTTTAGCATTATTCTCAATGATCTAAATGAAAAAAGACATTTCATGTGACTTTATATATCTTATTTGTTAATCAATTTCTTATATTTTCAGTGTTCATTTCAGGATTTGATATGAACATGCTGTGAATGATTGCTCTAGATTTTGATAGACTTTTCAAGAGCGTGCTCAATGTTGCTATGGAGATAGATGACATTTATCTTATACAATTTTTTTTCTTTCCTATCTTATGTTGTTCTGATCAGAAATATTCAATATTTATTTACACGCCAATTCGTTCATATAATTTTTTTTTTTTTTCCATCAAAATGATTTGATATCTAATATGTTAGTTTACTACATGGCAATTACTGACATGTCCTTCTAAGACCACTCAATCTACAAAGTGGACTCTATAATATTATTGCTAGCCCAGAATATTGTTTGAAACTAATATTATTTTTATTAATTTGTTGTCGAGATGTAGGTAGCCTAATGGTTAGCTGCACAGAAAATGGAACCTGCAAACTAAATTCAAACTATGACTGAGACATTTTGCATTCACTTCTTACTAATGTCATTGGGAAAGGCTTGAATCCAGCTCTTCTCTCACTTACTATGGCTAAATAGCAGAGCATACTGGGCTCCTCAGCCTTAGTTGGCAATGGTCCAGGAGACGAACAACTCTGATTTCAAACTAGGCCTATGTCCAATGAGTGGCAGGCAATGAACAGAATAGGGGATGTATTCTCAAAATGCACGATTAACCAGGCTTTTTGACAGGTGTAGCAAGCCAGAAGTGAATTATAATAAATTACTTAAATGAAATAAAGAAGAATAAAAGTTTGCCATCATGGTCAATAAATGAACAACTGCAGCATCAAAATTAAAAGTCATGTAAAAACATTTAATCGATGAATAAATATAATCAGAATAAATTCTATTTATGACCTAAAAAAAAACATCTGGAAACATCAAAAGTTAGGTTTTTTTTTCCTTTTTCTAATCAAAAAATCAAAAAGAAAAAATTTCCAGAAGGCGTCTAGTGGAGTACAGATGCCAATTTTCAAGTCTGTTCTCAAACGGGTATGGCCAGAAACACAAAACAAACACTAATATAGAAAAGAATAGAACCTTTCTCCCTCTTTTATGGCTACAAATGTTCAATGAATAGATGAAAAAATGTGACTGCCATCTCCACCTCCCCATAGCACCCCACTGGTGTTTGTACTCTACTCAGCAATTTCATTTTCCCTTCTGCTAACCATTAGGTGACCTGCACATCCTAGAATTTATATTTATGTTCATATTTGCTCTTCCTGGATAAATTTCATTAGATGAGTTTGCAGGTTCTGCTAAATCCCTATATTGGTTGATTTGATTAACTTAATTTCCCACTTCTTTTAAAAGTTGTCTGTAAAGGTTATTGTAAGCCGGACCATAAGGCAAATGGTTTAGAAAGATATTTGTTAGATTATCACTCATTGTAACACATCCAAGACCTATATCTGTCCATTTGAGTTTCATAAGATGACCTCCTTATACCATTGCCTTCGACACAGTGTAGTATTTGCTTTGTTTTTCTTTTTAAAAATTAAGTGTCCATCTTATATACCAGAATATGCAGTATAAATTTTTTTCTTTTTGAACATTATTTTCTATTCATGAATTAATTTTTGGTTTGTATGTTTGGTCTCTTGTCATCTTGTATCTTTTTTTTTCTTTCACTTTTCTTTTTTTAAAAAACATACCTTAATGTTGTTCATCCATTTTACTAGTGTTTTCTTTTGTGTAAATACTTCTTTCTAGCAAAGCTGATAATTTCATTCAGAGATCCCCAGAGATTTTATTTCTATAATTCTAAAGAACACCTGGTATTTGAATTTTGAATACAATCTAAAACTAGACAAGAAGAATATCAGTTTCACTCGCAAGCAGTAGCATAGTGCTTAAAAAAAAAAAAGTGAGTGAGGGAATGCAGAGCTGACTACTATTGGTGAAAACTATTGAAATTTATCTTATTTTAGATGTTTTCAGGTCATACGGGATGAGTATTTTGACATATAGTGTCGAATCACTGAATGCTGTTTCCACTCCTGTAAAAAGTAAGGGAATACCATTCCCGCATCTTCCCTCAGCACTACACCTATTCTCATAGGGCAAGCCCTTTTCTATCTTCATGTCTGTAGAGAATTGCTATTTGTCTTGAGGCCAACAGCCCTCTTGATTTACCATTCAGTTATGCCTGCAAATACCAACCTTCTGAAAAAGCCTGAGATGATTTTTCTATAAAGCTGTTCAGATTTTGAATTTGATCCAAGATCCATGTTACTTACCTCTGCTGACCAAGTTAGAAGAAGTATACGTATTCACTCATTTCTGTTTATCTCTCTGTTCAAACAATATCTCCAAAAGTTCTCAATGAATTACAATGACATTTTATGGAAAGGTTGACCATGGGTTAAGGAGGAATTAATTGAAGTTTTGGGCAGATACTGTAAAGCCTCTCATTAATGGACCTCTTATCATAGGATTTTTGAAATAATCTGTTCTTTGCAAATATTCACTCTGCCAAGATTCATTTGAGCAAACGCATCTGGGAAATTATGAAAAACATTTTTTTTCAATGTAGTAAAATAGTATGAACACCTTTTTTCCGGAAATATTTAATTTTCAAGGAAAACTTTTTGATTTGGTAAAAAAAAAAAATTCTCTAGCTATAGTAATAGCAGCATTTTTATTATTATTGTAAGTTTTTACCTTAAGATTAGATTATGCACTATTAATCACTCCACATAACTGCACAGTAACAATGAAGACACTTTCTAGAACAATTTTTAGCTATTTTGATCTATATGTGCTCCAGCAGCGACATTATAATTAATATTTTAATTAAAATAAATGTTATTTTGTGATGTAATGAAAATTAATACTCAAATAATGTACCTAAATTATAATATTTTGAAGGATGGTTGGTATATAGAGCTGTTTTGGTTTCTGAAATATCGATCTAAATTTATGTTGAGCCTTAAATTGGACAAAATTCAGACAATTTTGAATCTCTAATCGATTAAAATTTTGATTGGACATGCAGGGCTAAAAATGGATATTCTGGCAACCCTGTGCCCGTCTTGTCTTTTCGTGCCTGAAGTAGAGGCAATGTTTTACTAATTTGCTCCCTTTATGACACCTGAATTAATCACATTTTCTTATATTATTACTTAAAATGTCTCCCAAACAAAGTGGGGGTGGTACTGCTATTACTAAGAAACCTGTGATATTATTATTAAATAAAATCAGTATCATTTCTCTTGTTTAAGGTTATTTTACATTCTCTTAATAATCCTGACTATGTCTATGTACTGTGTCGCGTATGCATTTATGCTGGGGGGGGGGGCTTTTTTCTTTCTTTTAATATAATTTGGTAATACCAGACAATTGGCTGTAACTAACATGTGCCCCCCCCCCCACACACACTTTATAAGTCTATTCAGAGGATGACCAGCACAGGAATTTTTTTTTGATTGACGGGTATATTTTCAATTTTTTATTCATATACATTCATGTATGTTTATCCACACAAAATATCTCAAAGTTCTCAATGAATTTCAATGACATTTTGTAGAAAGGTAGACCATGGACTGAGGAAGAATTGATAAAATTTTGAGGCAAATCCTGAAATTTTTCTTTCAACTGAGAAAATAGTTTGAAGTATAGAAAATTGAAAGGTACACTTACCTCTTCTGGATCATTGCTATATATGTTTTTAATTAGTGTATAGTATTGGCGGAGATCAGCACTCTCTGGTTGCTAGTATTCTTAATGTTTGCTACTTGAGAATCCACCTTAATTCTCCCCAACAATTTTCAATACTCCAAACCTGCCGGCCCTGGTGACATTTTAGGATTGGCCATTATCAGCCAATCCCTTGTTGGTTTCAATTAGCTGAATATCTTATCCACTTTTTGTTCCTCTTGGCTTCTTTCTTTTCATTTTAGATAAATCTTTTGGGACTTTCTTTTTTATTTTGCCATAATTTCTTTTTTTCATAATAACTTCATTCGCATCTGGTATTCTCCTCTCATTTACACATGCATGTGCACACACACACATATTACCACCAAGATTATGACTGTTGTCTGGGAAAAAATTGCTTTTCTATTCAGTGAACCTAAGGAGGTGCTAAGCAGTTAACAGCACAGAGAATAGAATCAGCGAGTCAAGTTCAAACTCAAGCTGAGATAGTATTCACTTCACATGAGAATGCTCCTTAAAAATGCAAGAAGCCGTCTCTTCTCCTTGTCAGCCAAGGGGTAATAGCTATCAGTTTAGGAGACAGACAACAATAATTCTAAACTAACTTGAAGAGAGATGGGCTCTGTCAGGCTATCTCGCCCTTAATGCCCCCATAAAGGTGTCCAAGCAATCCTGTACAGGGTTATTGGATTAAAAAAAAAAAAAAACAATCATTTGCTCAAGGTATAATAATTTTTTAGCTTAATCCTGAAAATTAATTGATACATGATACAGACTTCTATTGATTGCTTGATTGTATCTGGTATACAAATACTATTTTATTGTCATTTCTTAGCCTTGATCCTCTTTGGGGCCAAATCTTTTTGAACTCTCATGATAGAGATATCTCATATCAGTTGATTTGTCATTGAGATATCACATATCTGTCTCTTACTCAAAATCAAATTATGACTTTTTTTCTATTAGTGAATAAAATCTTTGGTTAAGTGTATCTAATAACCTGGCGGGTCATGTGTTCAATCCTCAAGTTGAGTAGTGCAATATCAACTAGCATGGATAGTGGAATGAAAACAGTCTGCCCTCATGGAATGAATGTGGGGTTCAGTTCAAATTTCCCAGAGGGTTACCAACTATGACTGAGGAGTAGAGCATACAATGGCTGAAATGTTGTGACTATAACAACCAAGATGGAGACACTAGACTGAATAAATCAGAGTATGATATTTTAAAGAGTTTGCAAAATGACGTAATTGTAACCAGGGTCTCCGAGAGAAATTCTATAAGGCAGTGCAAAGCTGATTTTGCCCCCAACCCCATACACATTTACTGTACAAACAGCCTCGTCCTCTGCTACGGTAACTCTACCCTCATCAAATAGTCGATTCTGTGGTGGTTGAGATTAAGTGTGAAACTCTGGAAAATGCCCTTATCAGCTCACCCCAGATTTTTCCAGTGTTTATTTTGAACCATCAGACCGTGACTCTCTCTCTCTCTCTCCCCAAGTACAAGTATTCTTTCCCTCAGAGTAGAGTTACAGCCCCACCCATCCAAACCATAATCTCACTCCGGGAGAAGCACTTGAAGGAAAACACTTCTTTCCAGACCAATTCTTGCACTGATGTTTCTATTTGTTCTTACCCCCTCTCCTGGCAGAGATTCTGCAGAATTGTCACCCCCATCACCCAGCGGTTTTGGCATTTCCTGCCACCTGCAGAATGGCGTATGAGTTTTGTTGACCTTACCTGCTCTTCATTTGATAACCACATGTATCAGCTCCAAATGAATAACACCTGACATCTTCATAAACAGATCTATCCAACAAATATTGGGCCATCTGAGGTCAGAGGTTACTTCATCTTTAGTAACAAAATCTTTTACAAAAACCTGAAAGTTACATTGTTTCTTTGATTTATTTTTTATCAGATAAAGTATTGCAAACCATCATTGATTTTTGACTAGTATTTCTTTCATCTTAGTTTCAACTGATAACCATGCAACTTGAACATAAAAGAATCCTGCTCAACATCATGTGGAATGATTACAAGTCAGCATGATATATTAGGGAAAAACAGAGGGCAGAGATATAGAATCCATCAGAAAATTCCAATGGCAATAGACTGATCATGTAGCAAGAATGGCAGACAGCTGCTGGACATCACATCACACTATACGAATCCTGAGAGATCATAAACAAAATTGTGACTTGCAGAATATAAGATGTCGAGACAAATTAGACCAGTTCAAAAAGTATCAGCTCTGCAACGCTTGTGATAGAGGTGTCTGGCAAATCTTTGGGAAGGTCTGTCAAACAATGAACGCTAAAAGGCTGATGATGATTTTATCGAATGGATCATATTGATTGTTTAGATCCTATGATTTCTATTATTATTCGGATTATCCTCATGTTGGTTGTTTTTCATAAAACATTTTGGCCGTTGTACTCTATGGCCTTCATCAGGTATCATCTTGTTGGTGTGAGGAAGTAACAAACCGAACCCTTTATTTAACCGACGGGGGTATATTGACCGCACTCCCCTCTTAGCATTAGTGGTATTATTATTGTCTCACACTGGGATTGAACCTAGAACCATTAGATTACTTGTCCATAGCGTAGTGGTTACAGAATCAGACAAAATAACTGCAAGTAATCTGATTTGTGCAACATGGCCAGCCCACAAACATTTGAGCTTTTTAATGGATTCTATGATGTCCCTGACTCTTGTCTTTCCCCGGATGTACTGTGCTGTCTTGTGGTCTCTCCATGTGAGGCCCAGCATAATTCTTTCATGTGCATGTTGCATAGTCCTCAATGTGTGGATCTGTCTCTTGGTTAGGTTCCATATGCCTGCATATACAGTGATAACTTTAACATAACTTGCGAACTTAATTTTTAAGAGAAAAAAAACAAAACTGGAGTTGCAACGTTGAAAGATTCACTTGGTAGTGAATCCAGTTAACTTTTTTACAGCAACCTCCGCCCCCTTAGTAGTTGGACCTTGCCTCCATCACTGACCCTCATCTCCAAACAAATGTTTAGTTTGAGGTGGGTACTGCAAATCTGTGAAAAAAAAATACTTCGATATATTATGCTCATCACAATATTATGCAAACACCTGTTGAAAGATTTCCAAAAATAATTAGTTTTTACTTTTTTTCCTACTGGCTCGGACTTACTTTTGAAATTACTCGCGTGCCGCCCCCATTGGAGGGGCGTGCCCTTCTTGTTAAAAACCACTGGGTTAAGATATCAAGATTTATTGCACTCGTTCAAATTATCTCCTCCGCTAAAATTTATTAAATGTTTTTTCATAATTTTTCTTGCAATCATAAAATCTGTCTTTTAACTTTTGATGTCGTTTCTTTTTCTTTCACTTTTCTTTCTTTTTGTCTGATTCTTTCTCTTTTTTTTTCTTTGCAAAAGATCAAAGAGACAGATTTTTTTTTTATATAAAAGGAAATATGTTTCCAGTTAGTCTGAACGGCTTTTAGTTTCATCAAGATGAACCACTTTTTAAAAAAAATTTTGTTTCTTCATCTGCAAACAGATTATTTAGCTTGTTTCATATATATATATATATATATATATATATATATATATATATATCATTCTCAATCCACCAGAGTACTCTATTCCTAAGGAAGAGCATTGCATAAGCTTACAATGGATGAGTTACCTCAGTTAAAGAGTGCTCAACCCTGAATAGAGGAGCATTAATTATTGTCATTCACTGTCAGCTGTTTCGTTGTATTACAACTCATCTGTGTGGCTATAGACTTTCCATTGTCCCATCCAGTACCCTGAGGTAGGATTGAAACCTTCGCGTCAGATATATATATATATATATCAATAATTGCGTCATCTACAGACAGCTGTTTCATTGTATCACAACTCTTCAGTGTGGCTATAGACAATCAAATATCTCTCCAGGTACGGCTAGGTAGGATCGAAACCTGCGCTTCAAACCTGGAGGCAGATGTTCTCTCCTTACTCTATTCAGAAATGAATTGAGCAATATATTTATTTGTGCATAATTCCCCATCCACCTGAGTGTTCCATTCCAGTATCATCCACAGACAGTTGTTTCGTTGTATTAAAACTCTTCTGTGTCGCTATAAACAAGCCACTTCCAGGACTGCTAGGTAGGGTCAAGATATATACAGGACTAGACAGCATAAATTGAATAAACAATTGAAGAAAATTTGGCTGGTGCAATTATAATAGTGTACATTCACTGTGTAATAAAGAGAGATCATATGCCCATTTTTCAGTACGTTTTTGTAAAAAATCAAATAGAGTAGATATAAATCTTGAATAAAGAAAATGTGACTTCTGAGTTGAAGCAGTTATTTGGGCTTTTGTATTATTGGTGAATGTTTATCTCAATAATAAGTGCAATGCTATGTCAAAGCAGTACCCTATTGGTCGCAGGTTCGATTTTTTTTTTCAATTGTTTTCTTTATTTGCATTGTCTAGGCCAAATGAAACAGTCACTATGTAATGATATGATGTCATTTCAAATAGTTTCAATATAACGCAATTTATAATCAATGCAAACATTTTCCACAGTTATGTATCCTAATTCACTTATAGAAACTTTTCAAAGTAACTAATATCTTATTCTATTTGAATCTGTATTTCAGGCTTGTTTAGATTTGAGTAAACGTAATTCTTCAAATTGGTTACATTTATTGCCATCTTTATTTCATTTTATATCAAAGAAAATATAATCCAAACTTTCAACAAATATATGAATTAGTAATTTTGTCGAACGAGAGAAAAAATTGTTTGTTGAATGGATGAATGACAAATAAATGAAAAGAAAGTTCATTTAAGATTATTCTTATTCTTGATTGTAATATAGATAGTGCGAAAAGAGAGATCTTCAGAAGTGGTTTTGCAAGAAAGGGAGCAGGGGGAAGTATCATCCCCCCTGAACACATTCTTCAAGAGTGGCACCTTTTCAACAGTATTTTAGCTCTAGAGTTCCTTTGTGTGATTCATCACCATCAGTCTTTCAACATCTGTCGTTGGATATAGACCTCCCCCAGGATTCGCCACACTTCTCTATCATGGGCATCACAGAGCCAGTAATTTCCGAAATTGTCTAGCTCATCTCTCTATCTAATATTCTGCCAGCCTCGGTTCCACATATGATCTTGGGGGATCCATGTCCTGAGTCGTGATGTCTATTGGTTGTCCACCATTCGTGTAACATGACCAGCCTACAGACATATGAGGTTTTAATGGATTCACTCAACAAGGTGTAGATCCTGTATATGTCAAAGTGCTAAAACATATATACAATCACAGCAGCTCCTTTATCAGGCTACATAAAGATTCGGACCCCTTTCAGCTCCAGATAGGAGTAAGACAAAGTGATACCAGCTCACCCAAACTCTTCACAGCCTGCCTTAAGATGATCTTCAGAAGATTAGACTGGGAGAGTAAAGGGATTAGAATAGATGGCGAGTATCTGAGCAACATCAGATTTGCAGACGACATTGCCCTTTTCACAGAGAACCTGCACGACCTCCAACTAATGATAGATGAACTAAACAAAGAGAGCAAAAAAGTCAGCCTACACATGAACTTCAGCAAGACAAAGATCATGTGCAACAACCACATGGGAGATAAAATCACTGAGATCAGAATTGAAGACAAAGAACTGGACAAAGTAGATCACTACATCTACCTAGGACAACGAATCTCCATGAGATCCTCAAAAGAAGGAGAAATCAAGTGAAGAATCACACTAGGATTGCAAGCCTTTGGCCGAGCAAGCTCAACCTTCAAAAATAAGAAGATCCCATTAATCCTAAAAAGAAGGATGTATAACCAATGCATCCTCCCAATAGTCTCTTATGGAGCTGAAACATGGAACCTAAACAAGAGACAGATCCGCAAATTGAAAACTATGCAACGTGCACACGAGAAAATTATGCTAGGCCTCACATGGAGAGACCACAAGAGAGCACAGTACATCCGGAGTCAGGGACATCATTGAATCCATTAAAAAGCTTTGTGTGATTAATCTGATCTTAATATTTTTATTGAGATTTTTAAAAAATGTGTAATAATTAAAAAACTTTCAGATTATGTTCTGATTTCAAGTATGATATAGATTTATGAGCCTACTGTAAAAAAAATTTAGATGTGTTCACACATCTAAATAAGGCGCTTCTTGGTTGGTCTGTCTGTCTCTGTCAAATGATTCCAGTCATATTGAACTACAGAAAGAGGAGGGAAGGGGTTTAGTGTTTTATTTACCAGCTGCTATTACATCATAAGAGTTGTGATGTCATTAAAAGATAATCTCTTTGGATCAATTGATGACGTATCAGGCACTGTTTTTTTTTTACTGTGTTGCCAAGTGTAGTTAGTTGTTAATAGCTGAAACTAATTCCGAAAATGGCTAAGATCAAATAAACTTTTCTCTTTCCTGCTAATTTCATACCTAAAAATGTTATATGAACTCATTTAAAGCCCACCATTAAAAAATAACCATACACCAAGACTCCAGAACAAATTATTGATAAAAATTGTTTGCTTATTTTAATTTAAACTTATCAATTTTTTTTTCGATATCCAGATTTTTGGGTGGACCATTTTCACTTTCCTACTCCTTCTCCTCCTTGCTACTACTACCTTGTTTAGAATTTGAAATTGGGTTTCACAGATACGGGAATGAGGACTCATTGATGAACTCATTGTTCTTGCTTGATGTTTTGAATTGAAATGCAAAAAAAATGTCAAATTTCAAATAATTCAATGATACATACCATGTCACCTTTTTTATGTGGTTGCTCCTCCTAACTCCAGAACCTGGCTACAACCCTGATCTTCTCTGGAAGAGGAAGACATTAGGTTTCAGCCTCAAATTTTCCATCCCTGGATTATAGTCTGGGTCCCATGGCCTAATAAATAAGAGTTAGTTCAGCATATTTAGTAATCTCCATCAGTTCAGTTGGTGCAAAAAAGTTTTAAACTCGGGTTCAGTGGAGGTGGCAGACAAGATACATCATAGGGATGAATGAACTATGTAGATATGACTGATAATTTCATCTGGTATGGACAGCAGAATGAGAACAATCTACCCTCATGGATAGAATAATGGCTCCAGTTTGAAATTCCCAGTAGGTTACCAACTCAAAAAGGTCGAAGGGTACTACAGCCAAAGTGTTGTGCCTTTAATAACCAAAATGAAGACACCAGTCTCAGTAAATCAGTGCATGATTATGATTTCTTGTCTCAGAAATTCAGACAGAAAAGAAAAAGAATCTTATGTTAGCTTCAAGTGGAAACTTCAGTGACAGTTCTGTTTCAAGCAACTTGAAAGGATTTCTGCTAGTCTGAGCATGCAATGTGTACATGAAAGAATCGTGCTCAACTCAACAGGAAGAGATCACAAGACAGCACAATATATTAGGGAAAACACAGGAGTCCGAAACATCATAGAATCCATAAAAAAAACTCCAATAGCAATGGGCTGGTCATGTTGCAAGAATGGCAAACAAGCGATGGACATCATGACTCACAACATAGATACTCAGAGATCACATACATTGCTGAGGCTCGCAGAATACCAGATGGAGAGACAAATTAGACAAATTCAGAGAGTATTTACTCAGATGCCCATGATAAGGAAGTATGGCAAATCCTGAGGAAGGTCTATGTCCAATGGCAGATGTTAAAAGACTGATTATGATGGAGCAGTAAGAAAAGAATCCTTTATTGAAGTGTTTTATTTTGTTGGATTCTTCCTTGAAGCTGTTTACCTCCAATGCCACTTAGATATATACAGAAAATATATACAAATTACATGTTCATGTATACCTGTAGATAAATATTTATCACTTATGCACAAACATGCTTTTATGTTCATATATACAGGTTTTTAATGACATCGGTGCAGTTTTGCTTGTGGGGAAAAATGAACTGAAGCCTGAATTATTTATAATTTTTTACTTTTAAATTTGTATTTATTGAATCACTTTGCTGATGGTAGCTACTGATAGAATAAGTGTGTCAAATGTATGGGAGAGGGAAGAAAGTTAAGTAGTTTGATTTGAGGGTAAGAAGGGAGAGGGTGAGAAAAGTTGGTTCGTGTAATGAGAAACTAAGAAGAGAGGGTCTGATAGCTGCTACTGATAATGATTGACACAGCTCTTACTAAAAACTGTCAACCAAAGCTGCCAACATAGGTTTCTTCAGTTCTTTAGTTCATCTGGCTGGCTGCATATATGTCTAGTGTACATGCCACATCAATGGAGCTAGAGGGCTAAAAATTTAAGTATTTACTCTTTATCATGTCTAAAAAAAAAACTTCTTTTTTGTTATGAAGAGGGGGTCTGAATTTGCAATGACGCTAAATTTGTCCTTTAGCTTACTTCTGGTAGTCCTCACATTGTTTTTCATAATTCAGACTTTTTTTAGTAACCACTACCCAACAAAAAGTGGAAAGTAGTTACTTATTCATTGATCACCTTTTTTTCCAATTGACCGCCACCAACATGATATGCTGCCATAAAACATTGATCACTCAACTTTTTAAAAATTTTCTTATTTTCATTATTATTATTGAATGACTGACCAAACCGGTTATATACGCTGATTATTCATTCAATATTTATTTTTTTGATTGTCATTTTGGTTGGAAATGGCTTCTTAATGAAAAAGACATTAACATTCCTCTTGTGTTTTCATCAAATTAAATTGTGACAAATTTTTTTCATTTTGAACTTTCCATACTTAAATTCATTCCCAAGAATTTAAATATGCCCCAGATAAGGGTACTGAATTCAGCAGGGTCGAAGTAAGGCAGTCCCTAAAAATTTGATTTGTATCACTGGGATATTTATTGTAGAAAATCTCTTGATCATTTATTGATTTTGCTATTTGTCCTTCTTTTCACTGAAAGGAAAAAATTAGAGTTTCCAAAAAAAAATAGGTAATCTCTTACAATGATTTCATTATAAGTAAAATAATTAGCAAATCATCAGAATATATACTGCAATCAACAAATGCAAGCTAATCAACAAAGTAAGGCAAGCAAACTGGATTGATGAACTTGAGTGATTACATACATGTGCTCATTGCTACAATCGCTACAAATGTTATTCTTTTAATGTGAGATTGGTTGAAATCTGTCTTGATATATAGTTTAAATGATATGTCAGAGCCACAACCTGAATTTGCCCTGGCCATCATCAAAAGTTTGATTCAATAAATCTGATACTTGTTAAAAATAAAATTGCTACCTCTGCAGCAATGACTGTATATGATTACTTATGTCCATGAATTCAGCTCACTTCTCTTCAGTTTGTCTACCTTTTTAATTTGCTTGGGGAAAAGTATAGTTCTAGATAACTACTCTATTTTTATGGTATACTAGACAGCCCATTTGGTAACCCTTAGAGAGAAAATTAGTGCAAGCTGATGTGACAAAAATGAACCTGAATTTTTACTCATTTGTGAAAAATATATAAATGACTGTTCTTTTAATTAGCATTTAATAGTTATCTCCCTTAACAAGTCATTATATTATAGATAGGGGGTTGTGGGAATTTGGACCCCACATCTTATTCAAAATCACCCCAATTTTTTTTCTTTTTAATTTTTGACTTTGCATATTTTAGGGGTACCTTCATTAAATCTTTCTAGTCATAATGCTTCATTTGGTTACTTACTGGTCACAAACAGATAAACAAAATCAGACTTTTACTAGCATATATGCTGGCTCTGAATCTAGGTATGATTTCAAATTTAGTTAAATATTCACTGGATAAGTCGAGTCTTGTTCATAGTGTCTACATAGTGTAATATGATCCATTACGGAAGATACACAATGCTTAGGAAGACAGAAGAGAACAGCTCTGTGCAGAGTAGTTATAGTAGCTGTGCATTAATGAAGTGAAGGTAACTGAAATGCTTTGAATCCATAACACTTGTTATTTGGGAAGACCAAGGAATGATTATGGAGACAGGATATCAGTGGTCACAGAAAACACATGGAATCTAACCCACGTGTTCTTCCTGAAGTTAAGAGAATTAAAAAAAAAAAAGATAATCTTGACTGCTGTGTAGTGAATACATTGCCATTTCATTCAAGAGAGATGGAGATGTGAATACCCATTAACTAAAGAGGATACGATTCAGTTGCTAAGTATATGAGAAATACCTCAACATTTTTTAAATGAAATTGACAATACTTAGAAAAGTAAGTGGTCATGGTGGAAAAACGGTAAAGTTTGAATTGGCTGAGAGGCCAGTGAAAAAATACTGGTCGTAGAGAGAAGGAAAGGAAGAAAAAAAGAGGGAAGTTATGGACATAGAAAGATCAGGGCTTCATATGCACACATATTATATAGATATGAACTTTTCTAAAAGTTTAGAATTTGTGCTATTTACCGAGGGTCATTAATGATTGGCATTTTGTATTTTGTGCAATAATAGACCAGGCTATCATTGAGGGAAAGGGTAGTATTTTGAGGTACCCATACCCCCAGGCATTTCAAAAAGTGATGTTGAATGGAGATCTGCTGGTATGTAAGGGGTAAAATTGCGGGTTGAAACAAGCACATTGTACTCTTGCCTTTGCATATGGCATTACACACTATACTGACTAATTCCTAGATCCATCCCAAAATTTAATCACCTATTTCTCAGTCCACAGCCCCCCCTTTCCACAAATTTTAATTAAAATTCATTGAGAACTTTTGGAGTTATTGTGTGAAAAGAAATGATTGAATGCAGTGATGTACATATTAATATCTCTCAATTAAAAACAGATTCATGGATCCATCCCAAAATTTAATCACTCCCTCTTTATAATATGTCTTACCTTTTCACAGAATTTCCTTGTTATTCATGGAGAACCTTTGAAGATGTGTAGAAAGACAGAAGCAAAATACAGAAATATATGGAAAAATATCTTTCAATTAAATACCTGGATCCTCAACAAAATTTGATCATTTCTCATAATATGGCTCATCCATCCACAAACTTTCATTGAAATTCATTGATAACTTTTGGTAATTATAGTGTTTACAAACAGTGAATACAAAAATGTATAAAGTATTAAAATCAGGAATATCTCTCAATCAAAAATGAATCCCTGGATCCAACTCAAAATTCTGTCTTCTCTATAGCTGTGCCTCACCTATCCACAAAATTCCTTTGTGAACTTTTGTAGATATAGTATGGATCATTTACAAGTCATTATGATATAAACATTTTTCAAAAAGTTCTCAATGACATTTTGTGGAAATTGTCTTAATATATCAAAAAAATATCTATCATTCAAAGAGTTCTCTGGGCAATTGAACTCCTTTTCGTTGTTTGTGTAATTAACACAATATTCCGGCCGGTCCATTCTATGACCTGCTTCAGGTGTACTATCTGAATATGAGTGGGCTGAACAGAATTTTCCCAGATAGTAATATTACCATACTGGATACGGGTGATATCCTTTTCTATCCTTGTTAACAATACAAACGTCCAAAAAAACTCTTTGGATGTTAATGACCCTTCTCAAAACCAAATAAGATATCTGTCAATTGAAAGACAATTCCAGGATTCACACCAAAATTTAATCAATTCTTGCTTGGTCTATAGCCAAGTCTTCCACAAGTATGTCATTGAAATTCATTGGAAACTTTTCGAGCTGTTGTATGGACAAACAGGAGTGAATACATATATTTCTCCCTACTTCATTAGCAGAGGTAAACAAGTTCATTTTATTTATCTTGAGATAAATTTTCATTAGAAATTGCTTTGAGCCTAATACTATTCTATTAGATTTGTCTCTACTGACCATAAGCACCCAAGATAATGTTGATGCTATAAATACATTGGCCTTCATAAAAAATCCATTTTTCATGCTGTAAACTTGAAAATTATGATTTTCATTCATGTTTTTCTTTTTTAGATCCAACTTTTCAAGTGGAAACGACAGACTTCCATCTCGGATTTTTTCTTTCTCGTCAAGACATATACTTACTTCTAGAAAAAGAAGGTAAGCAGTCTTCTCTTTAATTATATGTTCAGTCATACATTGACTTACACCCAATCACAGATACATCCCCATAAAAGCTTATAATCTACCATCTACAGATGACAGGTATTTCAATCATTACAGTTCTATGGCTCAACTATTATTGCAGAAATTTCCATCAGTCACAGGCATATCATCATCATCATCAGTCTTTTAGCGTCTGTCGTTGGGCATAGACCTTCCCCAGTATCTGCCACATCTCCCTATCATAGGCGTCGTGGAGCCAGTACTTTCTGAATCTGTCTAGCTCGTCTCTCCATCTAATATTTTGCCGGCCTCGGTTGCGCATGTGATCTTGGGGGATCCATGTCGTGATGTCCATCGATTGTCTGCAATTCTTGCAACATGGCCAGCCCACCGCCATTTGAGCTTTTTAATGGATTCTATGATGTCCCTAACTCTTGTCTTTTCTCGGATGTACTGTGCTGTCTTGTGGTCTCTCCATGTGAGGCCTAGCATTATTCTCTCATGTGCACGTTGCATGGTTCTCAATTTGCGGATCTGTCTCTTGGTTAGGTTCCATGTTTCAGCTCCATAAGAGACTATTGGGAGGATGCATTGGTTATACACCCTTCTCTTTAGGATTAATGGGATCTTCTTATTTTTACGTGCAACAACCACGTCGGGGATAAAAATACAAAGATCAAAATTGAGGACACACAACTAGAGGAAGTAGACCACTACATCTACCTAGGACAACGAATCTCCATGAGACCCTCAAAAGAAGATGAAATCAAGCGAAGAAACACACTAGGATGGCAAGCCTTTGGCAGAGCTAGCTCACAGGCATATAACTATTACTTAATGTAAATGATGAAAATTTCTGTCATGTTGTAAGCTTGCTAGGGATAATGCTGTATACATTATGTTTATTTAAATTCCTCTACACAGGTAAAACTAGAAAGAGAACGTAAAAGAGCAGACACCTTGCTAGGTTGAGCTAATGAGTTGATGAAAGGAACATAATGAATGATACTTGTTCCTTTCTCTTCAGAAGGGCAATGAAGATTCAAGTACAATAAAGAGGTTTTGGTAAAACACTGTCATGGTATCTTATGTTGTACAGCAAGTATATTCCACTTCACCCCATGATGGTCAACTTATGCCCAGATCGAATAGCCTCCATAGTACCATAACTTAACCAAGATGCAAATAGTCAACGCATAGCTGTACTTGATAAACACAAAATTTTAAAAATAACTTTGACATTCTTTGAAAATGTCAATCTATACTAAACATTAAAAGTCAATCTTTAAAAACAAAAGATTTATGTGTAGAAATCGCACATGCCTCAGAATCCGTCACGGCCTGGTCTCTAATTACAGTTGACATTGATCCTTTGCATTATCTAACGCGAAGACTAGAAAATGGCATGTGGTGCAACACAAGTTCAGTTTATTGTATGCCAGTGATATAAGAGACTGAAGAGATAGAACCCTAGAACCTGAAAGATTGTTGCTGTGATAGAATTTGTTTGGGCTTTCAAAAGCACATTTCTTTTTGTTGCTTGTAACATCCTAGTGATTTTTCTATATTTTTCCATCTCGTTGTTCAATGGCATCCATCAGTTTTGTGAGACTATAGATCTGTACTTTGAAATTCTTGCTTTTCTATCTCTCCAGGGTACAGGCTTGGGCAAAGGTATATAGATGACAGGCAATTGCTCATGTAGCAAGTTTCCTCTCTCCACTCACCAATGTTGTCAAAGGGAAGGGCAAGGGTCAATTCAGCATTTCATCAGTGTCATCGCAGGAGTTACCAGAAAGAGACTAAAGACTTTCAGGGATTCCAGCTCCTTGACTTGCATTATTGAGCTTAGTGTAGAGACTACTCTCCTCCTTAGGAGGATAATGAAATCCTCACAGAAGCCTCTCTACATGATCACCTGCAACTTATAACAGCAGGAATCTCCAGATAATCACTCATCCAAGTACTGACCTGGCTTACCATTGCTTCACTCAGGTGATCATCTGAGAAAGCCCCCCCCCACCCTGCCTAAAAAATTGTATCTAACTCAGATTAAACCCAACCAGTCAATGGGTCATGATGCTTTTGATAAGAATATTATCTCTTCTGTTGAATATTACTTGAAAAGCTCCATCCAGCTTTGAGAGGATGCATAACCAGGGGAAGATTTAACAATACATTCTTACCTTGATGAATTATCATTGTCATCATTGTATTTCTCTTCAGATGATTAAAAGTACTATTTGAACATCACTGATCTAGGATTCACTAGTCTGGCTGAAGGTCATGTAGGTAAGAATAGAAAAATTATTTAGAAATCAGCAGCTGAGGGAAAAAAAACAAACTTGAATGAAAGATAATTCAGATGTAGACCACTAGATACTCCTTAACTTTAATTCATGTTGAAAAAGAAATACATTTTCAAGGTGGATTAGCAGCTCAAGTTAATGTAAATAAATGATTACTTTTTGTTCATAATTTTTATTTAATGTTTCACAGGCATCAATAGGCCTATATTTCCTTGCTTTTTCTACAAATCTTGTTACTTTTGTTGCACTTTACTATAAATTTGTGCTACAGGACTAGCACTTGGTCATAAAGAGGTCCAGTAAACCTAGTATGACCAAGTTTTATGCCTATGTAAGTTGTATCAGTAGTGATAATACAGTACAATGTATGCATTATTTTACCTTTTTTTTTTACTCTAAGCTACTTTGGTGTGACAACTGTCTGGTCCCAAGCTTCTCAGATTAGTGAGGTTCAACCTTTATTCTGATAATTATCTGATGGTAGACTCTCTCCTTGATATCAGAAAAGAAACTTTCTACTTCCACAAAATGGTTAGTTTAATTCTACAAATTTTTTGACTTAAACTCTATTGAGAACAATTTTCTCTCTACATTCTTATTGAAAATATAAGCTATGATGTACATTATAACTACCTCATCACTGCATTTTTAGATAAAGACTAAATTTGTTTATTATCTTGAATTTTTTTTGTTATCATTTAGAAAATAATTTTATAGAGATGAATCAAGATAAAAGCCCACCCTCTCTTTTAGGTTACCTAGGATTTTACCCACATTATGCTGTATAGTGTAAGTAAGATTTGATATATATTTATTATATTTTGGTAAAAAGTATAAGAGGATACTAGGTAAAGAATTTTTTGGAGTTGAGAAAGAAGAAAAAGGTCAGAATTCGTTTTTTGCAGGGTTTATCACATAGCCTGGGGAGTTGGTGGTTGTCCTAAAATGTGATTGGTCAGAGGGTATTACTTGGTGTTGTTAGGGCTTCTATGGGGATTTTGGTTGGCTAAATGACACCAAATCTTAGCTAAGGTATTCTGAGAAAAGGTATTTATTTGTCAGTTAGACCAAGGACCATCCCAGCATCCAGACATGCTTTTGGCTCCCGGCCCCTATGGGGATGGGGGCACTAGTGGCTTTAGAAAGCAATTGTTTATTATAGCAAATAAGCCTCCCTTGTTGTCTTTCCCTGTTGCCCGAGTCTATAGCGAGCTATTGTTAGAAAACAATGAAGCCCTTCAAATATGAATTTATAAAATTCATATCTTTTGGACAAGATGGTTGTGTGACTTCATTGTGTGTAATTGCACGCAATGTGGGATTTCATTTCACAGGAAATCGACCATTGGCGACAGAGTGGAATCTGAAATGCAGTCAACCACCGACAATTACGGCCAGATAAGATCACTGCAGGTGTAAGTAATGATGGCGCCCATCTGTCGTGTCACAACGACATTGATTCTTTGGAATCGTTAGATTTCTCTCTTCTTCTGAATCAGATCATGTTGATTACAAAAAAGATCCAAATAAAACTTATTCATTCATTTAAATTTTATTCATTTATTCATAGAACTAATTTTTTTTTCATTGACCTTTGAAAATGTGCAAAATATACAATGTGGTATTCATACTAAAAATTAGGGAGACAACTTTTAATTCAAATTATTTTGATAAAATCTTTTCAATTTCAATAGTTTTATGATAATATTATATACAAAAATTGGGAGGGACAGTATAAACAGTCAATCATAAGATTCTGATTTATATAATTTTTACTTGTGATGATAGCAAGCTGAGACTCTCCCAAAAGAAATATCTCCACAGGCATATAGTTTTGAATGATAAACTATGTAAATATAACTGATTTTCATATTTTTATGCTGAATGACAAAATAATACATAATTATACCTTGTATATTGTATATTTGTGACAATGGATTTCCAATTTTTGATAGACAATGGAAGATATAATGAAGGCATAACATTTGTATAAAGGTGCCATAAGAACAATATCATAGACAAAAACATTGCCTGAATTCATAAGAGTCCTTTAAATTGTCTCTAAAATTTCAAACCTCGGAATTATGCATAGAATTCGGAGCTTGGAGAGTTAAAGCTAAATCTGTGATAAGAACTGGAATCCTCAAAGTTTTATGTCAGTGAATGTCATTCAATAGTGACTGATTTATGAAAGATTCCAATCAACATGCCATTCCCATCGAGGAGAAGGAAGGAGATGTTCCTTGATTGCTTGTAGGATCTCATGGATTTTAAAAAGCTAATTTTGCCTCAAGTGACCTGATTGTTAACTCTTATTTGTGGTTATTAAGACTTTCCATTTGTTGGTTCATCATGCAGACAATTTTCCAAATGATATGACCTGGCCACTTATTGTGAAAAAATCATTCATTTTGCTCTCTGTTGTTTTGTGTTGGTAGCATAACTCGAGGTAGCAAAGAGAATCTTAAACTCTGGATCAGTCCTGCTGTGTGTGAATGAGTGCAGATGCATGCGTCTGTAGCATATGTTTGATTTAAGACGACCAGTACATGAATGGCTCGAGACAAGAGAATCCCATTATGGCAGTGGGGCATTCATTGGTGAATGGGCTCGTTTAGCAGAACCATATTCCCAGCACAAAGCTGACGGTGTTCACTGGTGGTGTCTCCTACAATCAGTTCATCATGGCTGCTCTGTTGTTATCAAATTATAATCAAGTATTTGTACCAAGAGAGAGAGAGAGAGAGAGAGAGAGAGCAGTGATGGATTAATCATTAGGCTGAGTAGGCTTAAGCCTAGGGCAGATACAGCGAACATTTTTAGCATGGTGCGTCAAAATCTTAATTTTTTTCTTGATAACCCGGTTATCAATGTGTCACTTGTATACGTATTTTAGTTCTAGGTAAATGGTTATAGATAAGCTGTTTGTCTTTCTTATATATTTGTGAAATTAGAAGTTTGAAAGAGAGAAAATTGAGATTTCAAAATATATTTACAAAACTCGGATAGAAAAATTAAATCAAAAATTTTTTTTTTAAATTTCAAAGTCCATAGTGTGGCATCTGCTGACACGTGTGTCATGCTCGCCATCATTGGCCCCAGGAACTTGACTTGGAAAGGGAGGGGGCTTTTTCATATCTGGAAATTATAAATTCATTTGTTTTCTAATGTAAGGAGCCTTGGTTGGAGACAAGCTGTCACATTGAGAGAGAGAGAGAGAGAGAGAGAGAGAAAGGAAGAGATGGATTTAGGCATAAATTAGCTAAGAAGCAGTACAGATAACATTGATCTCTGTTTCTTGATACTGAAGTTTTGTTAGTTTGTTTTTTTTTTGTTGTTTTCAACTTTGCTGTTAGAAAGAGATGGCTGGTCAGGTTTCAAGTTTAGGAATTTAAGAAAGTGTTTTTTTTTTTTCTTTAAAGAAATTGAGCTTTCCATATTTAGCTATCCTATGAAAGCCTGTAAATGTAAGTGGGTTTTCATCACTTATCAGTAAAGAAAAGTGACTCAAGACTCACTTTACATTTAAACTGAATTGAAAAGTAACAGACACCCTGGGTGACCCCCATCAGAGAATTGATACCAAGAGGACTACCTTAAAAACGTTCATATTGTTTCTTGTTAATTCTCTTTCTTTTTTTTTTTTTTTCAATGATACACCTATCTGTCCACATGATATCTCCAAAATTTCTCCATGAGTTTCAATGAAACTTTGTGGAACGATAGACAATGAGGGTAAGAACAAGATGATTGAATTTTGGGGCAGATCCAGGAATTTTTCTCTGATTGAAACATATTCCCATTTTTTTTTCCTTCCATTTTTTGTAAATACTCATGACTGCCCACATATCTCTAAATGTTTTCAATGAATTACTATGAAAATTTGTAGAAGAATGAACAGGAGGCAACAGAAAAAGTGATTTGATTTTAAATAAAAACATTTTCATGATACCCATACTTATTTTCTTTATATTATTCCAGTCAGAATTAAAAAAATGAAAGCAAGATGAATCGAATTGTTCGTAGATGTAGGCTTATCGGATCACATTAAATAATATGGGAGAATCATGGTGAATAATATATAATGTATTTGTATGAAAAGATCACCAAAGTTCTAGATATCCTGTAAAGAGAATTCTGGAAAGGGGGTGACACCATGAGTTACCTCCCTCCCCCACCCAAATAACACTAACCATAAGCCCAACTCTGACTGGCTATTTTATATATATATATATATAAGCTGGGATACCATAACACAACCAATGAAAAAATGATTATTTACACTCCCTACATATGAAAAAGTAGCTGTAACTGAAATTATTCTGATGCACGAAAAAGGACAAATGATATTGTTGTTTAGATTGAAAGATTCTGGATACACTACATAAGTGTTTCTCCCATTGGATGCCAGGGTTTAAAACCCTATTACAACTGATGTCCATTGGAAAAGCATGGAGAACTTAGGTGAAGGCTGGCAATCTTGATTGATTGTCCTTGTGCCTTATTACAATTTTCAAAAATAAACTCCAGCATCAAACTCACATTGCCTATAATTTTTGCAGCGTAGAGATGTACCCTTATACAAAACTTCTGCACCCTACATGTGATATTGTGGACGTCAACTTAGAAAATTGACTAGAAATGACATATGGTAACCTCGAATGATCCCAAATCAAGTTTCTAAATACTTTGACTGTGAAAGAATCTATCTCGATATCAGATCTTATTTTCAATGATGCAAAATTATGGCAAGCAACAACAATTGATCAAAAATGATCTCAGGTGACCTCAGATGAATTCTGAGGTCAATGCCTTTGATCTTTGCCAAGGAAAAATTTACCTTTATGCCCAATTTCAGTCTCATAGCTGCAAAATTATTGCCAAAAACTTGGGAAATTGAAAAGAAATTCTGATGATTTCTATTCAATTCAACTGAAACTCGCTTAGCCTGTTACCCTCATGAAAAGATTTACGCATATGCTCAATTTCTGCATCCTTTGCGTAAAATTGTGGCCCACAACTCTGAAAATTGGCTAGAAATTACCTCAAATGTCAGTGGTCAACTCAGCATTGCATATGTTCTTTTCCCTGGAAAGGTGTACCTCTATATCCAGTTCCAGAGGTGCTAAATTGTGGCCAAAAACTTACAAAATTATCCTAACATGTCCAGAAATGACCTTTGGTGACCTGAGAAGTCAAGTCTCATAGATAGATCTTCACCTTGAGAAGATGTACCCATATGGTAGATTTCAGCATCAAGAGTGAAGAATTGTGGCTTGGAATTCTGAAAATTGGCTAGAAATAACCCCAGATGACCTCAGTGATCAACTTCACATAGTATATGTTTTAAATTGACCTCTTCTCAGTCTATACAACTATATTTTTGTTGAGAAGTGATATAAACAAATAGACAAAAGGCTCGATATTAGTATTGGTATGTACAAAAAAAGCATACCCAGCATTGCCCGCGGGGAAAATAACTTGGAAAATAACATAGTAAACAAATTATATTTTATGAAGTTTTCATAAGATTAAATGTTTGTCTTTGCTTATTTGCACACACTCCCATGTCAAATTAAGCAAGAATTAATTGTTCTGAAAAGTGACAAATTACCAAAGTAACAGAGGTCATATGGATTGAAAGCATAAAAAATTGCATGTAAAAACTATTACATTTCAAATTTTTTCCAATTTTTTGCCAAGACAAATATTTGCGCATGGGTCTGCCTGGGATTGGGTGCAGGCATGCCTTAAGTGCAAGACACCCAATATGAGAAAAAGAAGTATGAAAAAGGACTGAAATATCATCCAAAATGCTTATGTGTGCACTCAATTAAACTAGTTTTAGGATCTGTGTTTTGTGTTGTGTAAGAAGAGTTATGTTAAAGAACACATTTTTCACTGTGTTGTCATATTCAAAGTGATTTTTTTCCCTGGGCAATGCCAAGAATCCCTGCAAGTGACTTGAAAGATATGTAGAAAAACAAAATCATTTGAAAATATTAAAACAAAAATCATCAAATGAAAATGTTAAAATTTATCAAAATCTTATCAGGCTCTGTATGTATTTATCTGTTAAATGTCTCTTGAAAGACATTTGTCTAGGAAAAAATTCCAGAAGTTACCAATTTTTTGTAAAATTTTTGGGGAATGAGTTGTCTTTCTTACATTTATCGTACTGAAAATTAGAAATGACCTGATTAACTTGAATGACCTTCAAGGCCAAATTAACTCCAAAGTGAAAAGATGTGCCTATAACCCAAATATTAGATTTGTAGATGCTAAATTGTGCTTTATAATTGCTCTGATTGGCTTGAAAGACCCCTGGTGACCTTGATTAATCTTGGAGTTCAACTTTGCAGATCATGACCTTTTCTCTGAGATTATGTGCTCTTCTGCCAAATTTCTGCTTTCTAGACACAAAATTGACTTCCTGCTATGTTGGATGGGAAGTCAGGGTCCTGTTTAGCATTATAATTACATTGTGAATACTACCCATTATAAAACCCTTAGAGAAAATATATATGTCTATGTGAAATTTCAGAATCCCCCTTGCAGTGGAACAGACAATTGAAGTTTTAGTTTTCATGTATAATTTATTGATCATTGGAGAGAGTGCAATAAGAAATGTGTATCTGGTTTATAGACTTGTTACTTCAAGCAATCGATAGATATATTCATCAGGGGTGGGCAATTTTCAACTAAATACTAATAGAAAATCTTCATGGCCCGGGACATCTTCTGCTGATGTGTTAATCATAGAAGGATCATTTTATTACTTAATAATAAAAAAAAAACTGATCCCTCTCTCCATGAATGTGTTTTAAAAACGGAATAAAACCTGATTTTGGTTCGCAATTTTTTTTTTTCACTTTCATTCAAACGTATTTTGGGGTTGTGTATGCTGAAGATCAAAGTTGTGGCTGGTTTACAGACTTAAATATAAATAAAAATATAGTGTAATCATTTTAGCATTACCAAGCAGCTGGTGTTTATATAAGTGAATGCACTACATGTATGATATCAAAGTTATATAAATTAATTACTGCTTTTTATCAATTTTTCATTTTTGAAGACAATAGCATTTGTGATATTCCAGATATGAAAAAAATGTATCCAAAAGTATTGAAATATCATCCAAAATGTTCAATTAAACTTTTCTTTTTTTTTTTTACTTTCACTTACCCATTCCTTCCAGGTTCCAAGTCTGAAGGCTATTTAGCCTAATGGTTACTATGTCAATGTTTCCACGTCCTGATAAAGGCATAGACATCTGTCTGACAGAATAACTGCACTTGGTATTACATAATTCATAAAGCTTTTGATGGGCCATAAAATCATACTTAACCTTCCTTAAATTTAACCATTTTCCATAATGGTGATTCATTGGGCTGCTATTTCAAGTGCGTGTTTGGTTTATGAGTGTATCAGTACAAGTCCAGTTCTCCATTTTTCTTGGTTTTTCTTTTTCAAAGGTTGGAGAGCTTAAATCTTTTCTATATATTTGCTGATGCAATTTAAGTTTGCATTTAAACAAGTAAGACTGCAGATGGTGGGGATTATTTTAGTTTCAAATGCAGAATTTTTTTTTTTTTTTTTGTTGATAAATTGATAAGTCCATTTATAAAATGATGCCACCATGATTATTTTTGCTTCTACATGCACCATTGACTTGTCACTCAATATGATCATTAGAATGAATAAAAGTTTTGACATACTGTATGAAAAATCCTATCTGTGATAGAAGCCAACCTGGCATCACCATTTCTTTCCTATCTTGTCTCCAAGTCTTTTTGTTTTTCCATCTTCCATTTGTATATTTACTAAGCTTAGCATAGCCTGGCATAAGGCTAAATGGTTAGTAGGAAGGATTGGGGTAGAATGATTGTTACATTTACCTACATGAAAAATCAACATTTAAGACCCAGGGATTTCCCTTGAGATTGAACACTGAACACTGGCACTGATTGTAAATTTGTTACTATCAAACCTACCAAATATGTTAATTCTTAAATTTAACCTAATCTAGCACAAGATCATCATAGTAGGGTACCAAGTGAGAATTTAACTCCCTGCACTACAGTGGGTAGCCCTTCAACATTAAAGCTGATTAGATGTTAATTTTTTAAGGTAGTTTTATAGATGTGATTTCTTCAGATTCTGTTCAGTTATAAGAATGACAGTTTGGAACATTACACAATATTCTTAGTATACTAGGATTTACCAATTTTTAATGTAAGAAAATTTTAAAATTCAAATTCAAGAAAGATTTTTAGTTAAATCTTTAAAATGTTTGCTCAAAGGTAAGTCTCATTATTTCTTAGTAAGTGTTAATTTCCTGTCTTCCCTCTCTCTGTGCCATGTCTCTTCTTTGTTGTTAGTACTCCCCTTGAAACTTTTTCAATTATCACATGCTCTGTCCGTGATATTCTCCAAATACAATTCTCAACATCTGTTGGAGAAACCACATCTCAGTTGTTTCAAGTCTTTTCTTTATTTATGACAAAATTGTCCATCATTCCCCGCTATTTATGAGATCAGACATTATAGCAGAACTCTTTCCTTTGTTTCCAATATTTCTTTCCATTCTTCTAGCTTTTAGATAAAATGTCATTTCTGTTTTGGAGTTCTTTTTAATTGATTTATATGTAAAATGCAAGAATGTCTTTATCCTTATGACTTTGGTTTCCATGAATTCTCTAAACTTCATCCACTCAAACAAATCTGGACATCATTGTGTCTGTCTGGGGCAATTGTCTTTGTGGACATTGGAAAAAGTTTGCTGTTACAACTGCTGTGCAGAAATTCATCCATTCACTTGTTTAAATGTTGACCAAACAATTTACTATGAATGGTTTATCTTCTTCTCTTATAAAAGTCGTAACGTTTTTGTTTGTTTTTTGGTGACGGTCATAAATATTAAGCAAACAGATATATGAAATTAAAAATGCCCTGCTGAAATTTGAACATCTAATCCATGTGTCAGCAATCAAATAGTGTAACCACTAGGCCAACTTCACACAAGTATTTGAATATGAATACATCGTAATATCAATTCAATGAAGGGATTAAACAAGCACCAGACACAGGTCAAATGACTGCTGCTGCAAACTTTACTGACTGCCTTAGCTTTTGTTTACATCTGGTATGTTGTATTGCATATACCAAATGGTGGGAAATGAGGGTCTGGGGAGTATGTTGCACTAGTCCATAATATATCTAACACAAATAATCCTGTCATTTTTTATGGGTACCATGTTAGTTTTGATATAATTACAAAATCCTGCAATGCAAACAACAACTTATAGTGCAATGTAGCTAAAAGACAAACAACATTCTGTTAGGTTTCTATTTGAATTGGGACAAAAAACAGAGAATCTTTGACATTTGGTTCTTTTTTGTTTTTTGTTTTTCTAATTTTTAGTGCTTTGTATTTGCATAAGACAACAGTTTGTTGAATATTTTGTCAGGAATTAAGAATATGCCTCAAAAGTGGAATAACAGCAAGTGTCCAAACACGTTTACATTTCACTCGAGTATTTGCCTACCCACTTTGTCAAAGGCTGTCCATTTAATTTTGCGTCTTCATCGCTGTGCACGAACCAGTCTTGCGTCTATGAAAGGAAACTGTCGCCAAGATACGAAAGATGATTAAACAATCTTTCGGAGATGTGTGTGACGAAGACAAACATACAAACATCTGTGGCACGTTGTCAGCTTTTAATGTTAACATGATGTCTGCAGTCAATCTTTTACACATGAGATCCCTTATCATAAGCATAAGTGGGAAGCATCTTATAAACTGATAAGTCTTTTAGCTTTTTCAAAGATTTTGCTTGTTATACTAACTCATAATTTGCTCACCTATTTTTGCAATTTGTCAAGGTTGCCTTGCACTGCCCAGGAAAGAATAGCTATAAGAATTTCATTTGACTTGACGATGAGTGGTTAATCAATCACTGCTACCCACAACAGATCTGTTTAATCACTGTTTTTGAGTTTTGGTTATGTGTTCTGACATTTATATCTATCTGGACTTTGCCCAGTGCTAATTGATCATTTTAGAAACACCTCCTCCCCCATTGAGTAGGGAAAATGTTGTTTATTTTTGTTTTTTATAATTCTCCCCATTAAAAAGGTTTTTATTATGGGGTTTAACTTACAATGAAAGTTTATGCTAAATCGGTTCCTTAGGTTGTGTCCATTTTGTTGTTTTTTTTCTTTCTTTTAAATCATTATTTTTTTTTTTAGTATTTTCATCAAGGTAAATTGATTTCACCACCATCACTGTTTATGAGGTAAAATACAGCTTATATGTGTGGTGAAGATTCATGATTTCTTTTGGAATGCTAGTATTATGTTTTAGGACTGTTGGAGTACCAAATTTATTTTATAAGTTAAATGCTAATCTCTGCATCACTTCATTTCATAAGTAATTTATCAGTCTGTTGTATAAATAAGATAGTCACTTGTCAGTTGATATGTTAATGCTTATCTCTTTATTAATTCCATAATAATTTTCTCTCTTTTTTCGCTATAGGATCACATTTTATTTCCCCTTAAATAAACTTGATTTTAAATAGATTATTCTTCTCAAACGCTCCTAAATTTCCAAGTAAACTAATTGATATTGTTTGTGATGAATGTTATTGACTCTTAAATTCATACCGCAAAATTTGAATGCCAAAATCAAGGGCAAAAACTACTCCCTTCAACCTTTTTAGGTAAATTTTTATTTACCGGGGAAGAGCTTGATTATTTTTTTTTTTTTCCTGTTTACTGTTTGAAGAAGTATCAAGCAGTTTATGACAACAGGATTCGTCATCAACAAAATAAGTTATCTTAACAAGTTGTCAGTCCAGTACCATGAATGAGATAACTCATCTCACAATAGTTTATCATTTTTTTTATTTTATTTCATTTTATTTTTTGTTACAAAACAAAACGACGCAGGAGTTATGTTAAAAAAGATACTTTGCAGCAAACAAGTTAAATCATTTCTATTTTCACACAGCTTTTCTCAATTTATTCTTTCCAAATAATTCTCAAGGAAAAGAATCAGTGACTTGAGGAGAAGAGTCTAATTAATCAAACACTACGATTATATATCTGAACCAAAAAAAGGAGTTCCTATTCATTTACGGACTTTTTTGTTTTTATGAATTATTTATGATATTCAAACTGCTTCCATTAATAGAAATATCTAACCATAGAAGTGAAACTGTTTTTCTTGTCACATTCATACAAAAGTGTCTGAATCTGGATATAGCAAATACTTCCTTCAGTCCAATAATATGTGAACTCAGAAACATTGTTGGGAAGCCAAAAACATTTTTCTATAACCAGTTTAAAAATTTGTGTACAGGTTTACATAAACTACTCAATACTAAACTGTCAGTTGAATGAAAAATACTAATCTCTCTGTGAATTTATTTTATGAATGAAATGTTTACTTGTCTGCTGATCAGTAAATACAAATTTCCCTACAAATCTTTATATGTAAAAGTGTGTGTATGTATGTTCCAAGTTGTTGGCCACAATTTTACTCCTAGGTAGCTGAAGTTTGGTATAGTGGTACATTTTAGCGTAGTGATGGTCATAGACTATTTGTCTTTTCTAACTATATGTGTGGATCAAAATTTGATTTTACTTTCAAATTTTACCAAATTTTGTTTATTCTACAAAAACAAACAATGAGGCACGACTATTTTCACCTGAATTATACCACTTTTACACTTGAGTGGGTACAACTCAATTTTCAATTTTTACTTTATTATTTCAACATTCACCTCCACTGATACAAATTTTGAGGTTGTTATTGTAACTGCATGTTTGTTAGTTCCATTAGTGCATACATTTGCATATTCCATGTTTTGTTACTGCAATATATCAGCATATCTTAAGATTTCACTGCATATGTATATTGGAAAAAATAGATGTATATTTATTTCTCCTACTTATGATAAAGTATCTTTGCCTAATGGGCTAACATTTTATTTTTATGAAAGTTATCAATTGTTCGTGTGGGATGAATGTACAATGGCCCAGAAACTCGCCCTTCAAGCAGTGGCTTGACACTGTGGAACATAAAAAGGTAATAACATCATGGGCAGAATACATAAGCAAAGTCGGGTACTTCAGCTCATTTATTTTATTTATTGAATGCTCACTTGTTAGTTAGCCAGTAAATACTAATCCCTCTAATGAATTTATTTCATAAACTAGAAAGCACTCAGAGAGTGCATACCTCTAACAATGCCACTGTCATGCAGAATAATTGTGCAAGAATACACCCCAAAATTTAATCAATCATTCTGTAGCCTATTGCTCACCCCTTCACAAAATGTCATTGAAATTCATTGTGAACTTTTGGAGATATTATGTGAACAAACATTAAATTTTGGTGATATTATGTGGTGTGGACACATAAGCACGATGTAGTGGAGGTATTGAGCATGGATCTGTCCCAAAACTCAATCTCTGTAGTCTTTTATCTACCCTACCACTAAATATCTCAGGAATTCATTGAGTTTTGGAGACATTGTGTTGACAGCCATGAGCATATACATAAATGTATGGAGAAAAAAAAATGGAAAAAATATCACTCAATCTAGGAAAATATTCCTAGATCTGCCCTGAAATTCAATCACCTCTTCCTTACCCCATTGCCCATCCTTCCACAAAATATCATTGAAATTAAGTACTTTCAGAGATATTGTATGGACAGACTGGAAGATAGAAATACACAACCAAATACATACTCATCTCCAACTTCATTGACAGAGGTAAATAAAACTATATTCTCTGATAATTTCATAATTTCCATATTATTTTCTACAAAATAATATTCTATACCTCAAAAATCAACTTGAAAGTAGATTCTCCTTCCCAACCAAATGCAATTATCGAAATAAACAAATAAACTTCAATATGAGGGCATAGCAAAAAGCTTCAACCACAGAAATCTACAGGAGTTCGATGTCACTAACTTATCCAGAGTTACCAGTCTGTGGAACAGTCACTTCCAAAATATGAATACTTTCAAAAGTAATTTAAAAAATGTCATTAGCCACAATGCTTACTTATAAATTCAGTTATGATCTCAAAATCTACCTACTAAGCGATAACTAAAAATCACCAGCAAGCAGAAGAACCCTATCTACAGACTGGTTTTATAACCCTTTTGCTAGGTTTATATCTATCAGAAATGGAGGTAATTATTAAAGTCTGATGATTTTTTTGATATATTCTTTTCAAATAATTCTCTAGAAAAAGAATTGGTGACTTGAAGGTCAACATCTCCATGTTTCATCCAAACGTGGTGTTGCTGTGTCAACCTGTGTTGTCATTCTTGTCTGCCAGAAAAATAAATTCTACCCAAGTCAGCATTCAAGCTTGGCAACCGTTGAGATGTCTAGTATTACATAAATACTTATGTATTGCTTGATAAGTACTTACATATGAATATTTTATCATGGGTCACCTCTGTTCGGTTCTGACATTCATACAGTGTTTCAGTTATATAAAGGTTTGCATATATCCAATTTTTATCCAAATATTTTATAGTTTACTATATCTTGCTTCTATGTACTGAATTTATTGTGTGAAAAAATTTCATCAGAGATCAAATGTGGTCTGAATAAATTTTAGTTATGACATCACTGGCATTTTCCACTAGAAAATATCTAAGATGGAGTAAAAACAAAAATTTAATACAATCTGATGAATGTAGAATAAACTTGTCAAAATAAGGACCCCAAAAAGGTCAGTTTTTTTTTTTCCAAAAATCAAAAAGAGAGCTCTGGTCTTGAGTGTTGATGCCAAATTTCAAGTCTGTAGATAAAATGTTATGGCCAGCAGTGCTGGAATTCATAACAGATGAACCTGTCAGAATAAGGTCCCAAAAAGGTCAAAGAAGCTTCTTTTTTCAATTCTTTAAAAAATATTTTATAAGTGGTTCAGTTAGTACTGATGTCTATTTTCAAATCTGTAGACAAATGGTATGTAAAAAAAGATAGAACTCTTAACCATCAAAGATGGCTTTTGTTGCTCAATTGTTATACATGAAGTGCTATTTATTTACTAAATCAAGTTGAAGATTCACTAATGTAATCATACTTCAGTGTAAATAGAAATATAATTTGATTTTTGAGATATTAACAGCAATGATATCTACCCAAGAAGCTACACTAATTTTCAAAGTAGGACATAATGCTGCTCAAGCTATTGATAATGTCAACAAAGTATTTTGAGTGAAAACTACTGCAGTGTGGACTGTTCAGCATTGGTTCAATAGGTTCAGGCCTGATAATCGATAAACTTTGAGGTAGGTCCAAACATTAATGATGAAGAATTATTGACAACTGTGACCATAAACAACAGTTTGAGCACTTTCTGGATATTTCTAGGATAATGGTTCTCAACCTCTGTCAATCAATTACCCATTCAAATTTTCTGTATTTTATGTCATGTAATAAAGCCACCAATGGAAAAAAAATGCAAAAACTTATTTCAATAAAAATATAAGTAGAGAAACTTTCATTTTGCATGGCATATCTGAGTTTTTGGCAAGGAAAGTTTCCAACTATCACTGGCAAAAACCTCTCTTTGCCACGCATAAAGATGAAAGAAAGGGGGGGAGACATGGCACATTCTCTTATCGGCATTCCTATTTCTCTACCACCAAAGCAGAAGTGGTTTCTATGGCAACAGGAATATCCCATTTTTTATTATTCCCCTGCTCAACTGTTATCAATGTATTCCATTCGGTCATTCCATTTTGAAACATAGGTTAGTCAAGCATGTGACAGTTTAAGCAAACTCTGAGGCTCATCTACATATATTTTGAAATGGGATAAAAATTCCCCTCTGGTTGAGAACTAATGCTTGAGGACTTCAACAGCGACTATGTGTTATCTCAAGGCAATAGGAAAGATTAAAAAGTTGGTAAAATGGGTCCCACACAAACTGAATAAAATGCTCCATGATAGTATCAGACCTCACACCACTCAGCTGACTGGATCTAAGCTTGGTAAATTGTGATATAAAGTTTTGACCTGACATTTTTCCTATACATTATCATTTTTTCAAGCATTTTCAGCTTCATATCAAGCCTGGCTGCTGCAGGGTCAAATTCCTCTCCCTACTTCTATTCTAACTGTAGATAATTACAGAAACTTTTGTGTTGTATACATTCCAAAAATCATTCATTCAGAAACTACTACAGAGCTTTTATCTTGCTCTCTTCTCTCTCTCTCTCTCTCTCTCTCAACTTGTTCAGCAGATAATTTTAAAACCCAGGATAAAAGTTGCTCCAGAGGTTTCCTTAAACTATGGATTAGACGAGGATTGTCCTTGTTCTTATGGCGGAAAAACAAAGTCAACTCCGACCTCCAGTTTAAACAAAAGTTTAATAAACCTTTGAATTTATCATTTCTGTCACCTTTGATATTACTATTCAAAAAACGAGCTTTCATATGCAATAACCTAATAATAGCATTGATTTCTTGAATAGTTTTGTTCTTATGCAACATTTTATATGCCTAGAAAATCAACTGGAGTCCCTTGATTGGAAGGAATTGTTTCTTGAATCACATAAATTATGAACTTGAAACAACTCAAGAGCTGTTGAGGTGTGGAGTAGCAAAACAGTTACCAGCTGGCAAAACAGAATAGACAAAAAGAGTTTGAGTCTACTCACCCACACCTCAGCTATGGCTAAATATCAGCACGTTTGGAGCCCTTTGGCCATGTAAGACAGTCCATCTTGGGAATGAGGCTTACAATTCTACTCCATAAAACCTACTTACTACTGAAATGGCAATTTGGCCCTATGCTCCACAAGGAGTCCAAAGAAGAAAAAATACAAGTACTCTGCACTCTAATGACCCTGCTTCTCAATTTCCTCTAACCATTAACCAATTTCTTTGGTTTCTACTCTCCCGGAAAAATCAA
This sequence comes from Thysanoteuthis rhombus, assembly GCA_963457665.1. NCBI lineage: Eukaryota > Metazoa > Mollusca > Cephalopoda > Oegopsida > Thysanoteuthidae > Thysanoteuthis > Thysanoteuthis major. Next base: position 15,488,747 of record OY735232.1, on the reverse strand, counting down.
TCTTTCCGATGGTCTTTGCCAGGCACTAACCAATTTAGTCGAGCGGACAGTTTTCCGAAAATAGAATTTTATATTTATTGTCTTGTCAGGTCTGCAATCATCCATCATGAAGTTTAATTACACAAGTGACACTCATTTTCTGAGGCTTCTCAGAAAAACCTGTGGAATGAATGACTATGACAAAAAAAAAATAATTCAAGTAAAGAAAAGTAATTTTGGCTCTGATGGATGTAGCTTGGTGGTAAATTGTTGAACTACTGGCCACAAGGCCTAGCTTTGTACATAACAAGCCTATATGTATAGGGGCACCCGGTGAGGATCAGATTCATTTTAGTATTAATGGTCTGTGAGAAGTTTGCTAACCACTGCTCCATGGCAGACACCCTACTTACATATTTACTAAACTCAGCGTAATGTGAATGAATGGGTTTGCTTTGTGGACAGAGACTTTGGGAGTGTTTCCCACAATTATAGGACCCTTAGACAGTAGGGGCTATGTATGTGAAATTACTCTCCAATCTGCATAATGAAGTTTTGAATTGAGATGCGCACAGCTTACCCCACCCTTTTAAACCAAGGGTTTGCATCATATGGTCTACTGAGCCGGCAGAAATTAGAGTGAGGGTCAAAGGTTAGACAGAAGTTTCCTTCTCCTGGCAGATGCCCGATCTAGCTAAAGGGATCTGCTGCCCTTTTCGCCCCTTCAGAGCCGTTCAGATTGAAATGGAGATATGAAGATCATGTTTCTGAGGCTTCTCTAAAAACTGTGGAATAAATAACCATGACAAAAAACAAGATAAAACAATTTGGGCTCTGATGGATGTCGCTCAGTGGTAAATTCTGGACATATGGCTTGAGGTTGTATCCTTGTACCATTTTAGGGAGTTAATTCTATCAGGTGTCATGCCGTTCTGTGTGGGCGACCATGTCTCTCCATCCATCAGTCTCCTGCCCTCTAAACTGTATCCAGCCAAGATGATAATCCATCTATCATTTTTATTCTGTCTTTATCTCCTGCTTTTTCCCTCCAGATTTCCAGTGTTTCTAGGGATATTCAGTTTTCGAATTCATGGTGGAGTAGGAAAATTGACCCCTTAATCACTTGCTGTATCACTGTATAAATCACTTGTATTGATAAATACCTCAGTGTTGCTATGAGAAACAATGGGAAGAGCTGATTTACTACAGATGTGCCATACCTTGCCTCTGGATTTATCAGAGGCAAGAAAGGATCAGTGCTGTGTGGATCCAGTGTTTATTTCATTTTTTCTCCAAGTATGGTTACTTTGTTGTTGCCATCACTTTTTCTCAACATTTCAGCCAGTTCATTCTCCAGCCTCCTTCAAGTTCCAAAAATAGTACTCTGTAAGGTGGTGGTCTGTAGTCAACAGGATACAAAACCAATTGTTTTTATACTGACATATCAAGTTTTGCCATTTACAATGCTTTGTTTATCCTATTATTGATTGTCAAACTCCCAAAGTTGAGTTTGGTTCAATTTTCTACCGTTAGAAGAATGACAAGAACAATCCTCCCAAAAATTAGGGATATATACCACTGCATAAAATTCATATTCCTCTACCATGATTTGAACTCACAATCAACTGGAGGCTGCCTTACTGACTGAACTCAATTGATAACTAGCCCTAACCCTAATTAGATATTAATGAAAAATTATCATACAGATACTTAAAGGTTTATTTCACTTTTATAAAGAAATACATTTATATAAAAAAAATGTATTTTTATGATTTTACATGTGTCTGCACAACTCGAGTAAATGCATTTCTGGTGGTCTGTTGGTCCCAGTTATGCTGAAGAGAAGGAGGGGGCTTGGTATTTTATTTACCAACTGCTGTTATATCATTAGAGGGGTGATATAAAAAGATATGATGTCGTTAAAAGATTATGTATCAAGTGTTTGTTTCTCTCAGTGTTGCCAAGTATCATATGTCATTAATAGTTAAAACTGTCTGCAAAAATGGCTAAAATCGGCTAAGCCTTTAAATTCCCAAAGAACTTCTTTAAAGTCCATTTAGAAAGTAACCATACACTAAGACTTCAGAACAAATTATTGATAAAAATTTTTGACCTTCATTTAAACTTACTAATTGTTTTGTTTTTTTAATAATTAGATCTTTGAGTGAACCATCCTCACCTTTCTCTTTCTTCTCCTCCTGCTACCACTGCCGCTACCACAATTAGTAATGCTACTACTACTACTTTGTTTAGAATTCCTTTTGAAATCAGAAATCATAGAAATGGGTGTATGGATGGTGGACACATTGCTGAACTGATGGTTCATGTTTATCTATTAAATATATAATGGAAAAGTTGCCATAAACATCTACTGTTAGAATAGAAGTAGGAATGAAATTTGACCCTGCAGCAGCTAGTCTTGTGATAATTCAAAACACATTGCAGCTTTCACTCATACTTGAGGGGAGGGTAATTTCTGACCATTAATTTTTTTCCCCCAAGAAAAGAATATAAAAGTTGGCTTTTCAAATATTTTTCTTTCTCAATACATCTGCTAAGAGAATATTTTGAAATTTTCTAAATAAATTATCTTCCGAATTCCGATAAAAGACATAAAAATTGTGCTGAAGTTTTTAACTTTATGCAAATTCTGTTTACTCCAAAAAATGAAGGACATTTATTTGAGATAAGATGAATTAGCTTTCTGAATAAATATATTGTTTTTTAATTATCAAGACCAATTTAAATGAAAGATATAAAAATGAATAGTATATAACAGGCTTGGCTGATGACTGCTACTGATACTGTACATGTGATAGAAACAGTAGGAAGAGAAAAGAATATTTTGATAAAAGGATTGGAAGGGAGAAAAGAAAGGGAATTTGGTAGTTTAATAAGAGGGTCAAAAGGGAGATAGGTAGATTGGCACAATGAGCATCTCCCAATTGGCCGGGACCAGGGCTGCAAAAGGGATTTTCAACAAACCGGAAATTTTCAGTTTTGGTGCAACACCTCTGGATTCCCCATTGTATCCGGTCCCTGTGCCATAAAACTAAAGTATGGAAGTGCCAAGTATGCTAGTATTACTTTTTGCAACCATCTTTCCAGGATAGTCAAATTTATGTAAAGAGGTCTGAAGTATTTCCTTGTTCTACCTTGAGTCTTTAACTTAGAAATTTCTAACCCAAACATCACTGGGCAATTTCCATGCATGGTGTGAAGAAAAATGTCTCTCAAGGATTTGACTTCAAAGCCATGTAAGAAGACATTTTAGATGGCAATAATCATTGTTGATAGTTACACGCATACACATGCACACCTTTGTCTTCAGCTAATTAATAATAGCTGTCTCATAATATTCCTACAGAAATTTATATCAGTCTGAAAATCCTGCTTTCATGTCAGGGAGATAAATATGAAGCAAAACAAATTAGGTCGGAATCTAACTATTAATTTAAACTGGAAACAACCCGACGATGAAAGTTTCAATAGATTCTATGATAAACTACCTTATTATTAATTGGGCCATTCCAACTCAGTATTGAGAACTTATTAGCTTTTTCATTCTTACTTTGTTTTGCACTGAACAGATAGAAAGAATAAGCTCTAGGCTTTACATTGAAAATCCTGCCCATGTGAGGTATCTGCATTACCAAATAAGCTACATAAGTACATCATGTATCTATTATATTCAATGGCATACAGGAAAAAAATGCTCCTTCATTTAGGAAATACTGGCTGTCTAAATATTGTACTAGTCAAAGCTAAATATTGGCTTAAGGAAGGCACCTCATGTTTGCATATAAAAGGCAGGGTGATATTTTTCTTTAGTCATTTTGTTTGATGTGGGTATTGCATCATATGTGAAGTCAAATACTGTATACAGGTTGTTTCAAAAATTGCAAAAAGGTTTCAAAATTCATTATCATTTTTCTAATTGTGACGAACCCACAGCTAAGTTGCTTTCATCAAATGTATTGATCACAGAACTGCCCCATATTTCGGAAACTATTAAAGATAGAAGCATGGAGTTTCCACCATTTGAGAACGTGTTTTGAAGATTTGTTTACAATTCTGAAAAACGTACTCTGCACAATCTGTTTGTCATGCTATTTGGTGTTTAACTCATTCAGGCTGGGAATATCCCTACTTGCGCTTCAAATTTTGGCTTGTAGCAAAGCCGTCAAATATGAATTGTAATGAGTACATTTTTTGTGTGTTATTTACAAACATATATTGCCTGTGTCATCTAACTTTATCAAAATATCTCATTTCACTAACTGACTTAAAAACAACAATTTTTATTGAAAAGTGGGAGTAGCTTCCCTTTATTGACCAAAAAATGTCAATAATCAAGTTCATGAAATCGGAAGGATTACTGTAATCGACTAAAATTTCATATACCTGTGTACACCTTTGTACAATTATCTTGGAATATTTACTTTCATAGTGTAGTATCGGTGTAGTTCTCACCTATTACTGCAGGCTTGAATTAGTTTTTCATTGTTTATGACAAACACTATTGGTGTAACTTGTCTATAAGGTCTACACATCACTTTATAGTCACAACTGTGGAATAGTCCATGCCTTGATATATAAGTGATACATCATTGTATATGAACATTTGGATTTTGCTTCAAATCTGTTGTACTGTAGTATTACAAAAGCAGGAATAAGTGACATACCTGAATATGGCAGCCATTTCAAATACTTTGTTCATGTGATCATGATATTTATATAATTCTGCCATAAACAAATTCTTCATCTTGTTCCAAAATGATGTGACTTATCATGGTTTCTAGCAAAATGAGAACACTGAAATCCATCCTTTATATTTTTACTATCCTTGCTTTGTAACCCTTAACAAAAACCTCCTAAATAAGTCAATAACTCAGAAACCAATGGAGATAAAAACATGAGGTTTTCACCAATTGATAGCTCATTATTTCAAGATTGATTACATATGTGGCAAGTGCATAGGTATCCAGTGCTTTGGGGATTATTGTAGTTTTTCTGAACCAAGTCATTTTTAGTAAACCTTGCTTATATGGATGTAAAATACAGTAGCTAAAAACAGCATATAGACAATGTTATTTCATATCCGTGTAAGCAAGGATTACCTCATTTTTAGTATATCTCTGGAACGGATAAAGATTTTTTGAGTATATTTTTTACTAAATGATATTTCTTAACAATGCAATAATGAAAAATTCTTGTTTACATCCGTTGTGTAAGCGAGGGTGCTTTATATCCTCACTTTTAGCGACTTTAAGAGAATCCTGCTCAACCTCACAGGGAGAGATCACTTGACAGCACAATATATTAGAAAGAAAACAGGGGTCCGAGACATCATAGAATCTATTAGAAAACTCAAATGGCAATGGGCAGGCCATGTTGCAAGAATGACAGACAACGGATGGACATCACGTCTCACAACATGGATCCCCAGAGACCACATGCAAAAATGAGGTCAACAAAATACAAGATGGAGAGACGAACTAGATGAATTCAGAAAATACTGGCTCCGCAATGCCCATGATAGAGAAATGTAGTGGATTCTGGGGAAGATTTATGTCTAACGACGGATGTTTAATGACTGATAATGATGATGACTAGTCTATTTTGTTTTATTTTTAAACTTAGATAAAAATTTATCTCCATTTCATTCCTTCACAAAAATAATGAACAAATATTAGATGATTATGAACTTACAAGACTTCCAATCAATCCAATCAAGTGGTCTTATTATTGGGCTTCATGGATGACAGTGCACATAAAAGATTACATTTTCTGCCTTTGCGGATCATTTGATGACCCATAACTGTATGCAATGGATAATTGTTAAATATCATTAAAGTATATGCAGTATTTTTAAATCGCTGCTATCCATAACAGACCTGTTTAATTCCAGTTGCTGGGTTTAGGTTATTCATGTGTTCTGACACTTATTTTTGATCTTCCAAAGCAAGAAATTTTGCCTCTACGTGGATTTTAGCAAAACAAATGTCATGTACAACAAACTACATACAGGACTAGGACACAACAATCAAAATTAAAAACTGAGATGGAGAAAGCAGACAACAATATATACTGAGGACAACAAATCTCCATGAAATCCCCAAAAGAAGAAATTAAGCAAAAATTCACACAAGGCTGGCAAGTTTTTGGTAGAGCAATCTTGACTTTCAAGAGCAAGTAAATCCCATTAGTTTTGAAAAGAAGGGTATACAGCCAATGCATCCTGCCAATGGTCAACTATGGAGCAGAAACATGGAACCTGACCAAAAGATTGCATGGTTCTCAGTTTGAGGGTCAATGTGCACATGAGAGAATTAAGCTCAACCTCATGTGGAGATATCATAAGACAGCACAGAATATTAGAGAAAAAACATTCTAGAAACTCTTCCCTCTGGAAAAAATTTTCTAATATTTGAAAAAACAGCATAAGAAGAAAATCTACATTGTTCCTTATTTATCAATTTTGTGTTTTTGATTTTTAGAGCTTTGAGAATTTAGCAAGGATTAGAGAAAAGGATTTTCCAGAAATTTCAGCTGGTGATATGGAAGTTGACCTGTTTTATGGGACAGCTTAAAAAAGTCTACGATTATAAACTGATGGAAAATCTCCTTTGATTAACTGCAACCAATTTGTTTCCTGATGACTTGTTATACTTAATTAAGTTCATTGAAATCATCAAAGTATTTTGGGAGAGAGCATCTTTTCAAAGAATTTTGCTGACATTAGTGCCTTCATATTGTTAGGGTGTCTGAATGTATCTTGATTGAACTTGAAATATCACAAGATGAAGAGATGTCTTAATGTCTTCTTAACCAATGATAGACTAGAGGAAAATTGGCTGTTATATCTTTCTTTGTTGGCACCTCCTCAACAATTTCAGAGTCAATATCTATGGCTACTGTCATTTACTGACCCTGTCCAAGTGGTCAGTTAGTGCCTTTTGATTCAACTGGTCATATTTCCTATCTTGGCCTCACTACATTGATCTCAACCATTGGATTTCAAACTGTATGCCTCAACTATCTCCCCAGATGTATCGTATACATTTTTCCAAATATGCAAACATGTATTTCGAGCCTTGAATGCAGCAAAAAAAAAAAGAAAAAAGAAAAAAGATTCCTGGATTCACCCTAGAATTCAATCACTTCTTCCTTAACCCATGGTCCACACTTCTGCAAATTGTCATTGAAATTGAGAACTTCTGGAGATATTGTATGGGAGGACACGAATGAATACATGTACCTCCTCTGATTTCCCAAATAAGTTGATTAAATCTCTTCATATTGTTTAGAGATGAGGATGATTCTAAAAAGAACCAAATAAAATGCTGAAAGAAAAAAAAAACCAGCTTCAACTCGAACGATGGTTAAAAAAAAAACCCTTAGAAATGGCAATTCCATAGAATTTTTTAAGTGAAAGTAACTTTTTTTCTTTTTTTTTTTTTTTTTCCCCTTTTTGAAAATGACTGCAGACTGGAAAAATGTTGATCCTCTTTAAAATGATGTGTCAATTCTGAAGATATCCTCGGGAGAATAGGATAATTTTATTTTCTTTGTCCTGATTCACAAAAAGAAAGAGAAAAAAAAAGGTCTGATCAGTCACACAATGGAAACTATCATGTGACCTATGTTGGGGATGATCAATGAATTTTACTTCTCTCAACTTCTATTTGATTGTGAATACTAAAAATGTCTGAATTGGAAAAAGAATAATAAGTTTGAATGCTAGACACAAACTAAAGGACCGATTTAGCATAAATTTATATTGCAAATTGGACCCTACAACTAAGATCTATTTGAAAAAAAAATTTTTTTTAAAAACCAAAAACGTTTTTTCTAATCATAATGAGTAACTCTCAAAATTTTCAGACTTATGGTTCTGTTGGTGTTGCCTGTACACACAACACATACATACATAGCCAGCCAGCCAACGAGACTTACTTAAAAACAGAATAAACTTATGTTGACAGTTTTGGTTGATTGTTTCTAAAAGACTTACAGATGAAGCTTTGAATCTTTCTTTGTTTCCAAGTGCATGACCCTGTGTATTTGGGATGGAAGCATTCATTCTTCTCTCTGCAAAACTTGTAATTTCCACCAATTCCCAATGGCCATGGCGTTTATCTTTTGTAATAAGATAGAATTTATCTCGTCTATTTTTTCTTTTTCTTCCCCCCCTTCTAATCTTCCAATTCTTTTATCTTCTTCTCATTTTTCTCCTCACAAAGAAGAATTACAAAAATAACATATTTAAAATTGTCGTATTTTATTTGCTGATTTTCAGTGCATTTCTGCTGTAAAATCATGAGCACTACATTTCTGTTGTGCAATCGCAAGCAATGCATTTCTGTTCTAAATTGCTGCTAGAAGAAGTAATGCTTATGATATGATGGTTTGGGACATAGAGGATGGATTTTTAGAAACCTGAAGGATCTGATGATCCTAATTGTCACTGTCATCGAAATATTACATCAGACCATATGAAGTATGAGTGCAAAAATTGGGAAATTAAAACCCCAAAAGTTAATTGGTGAGCATACCATTCAAGTCGCTGTCACAAATACCGTGCCAATGATAGCTACTTTGCTGGATATGTTTGCAGCTCCAGACATGGAAAGGTTAGCCACATGTTGTGTTGCTGTTATGTTGTACAGAAACACTGCTATATACACAGCTGGCTCATCAGTATGACAAGAAAAGCCAAGCCATCATATCATAAGTCTTGTACACAGCTTTCTTCTGCTTTTTGAGAGTTTCTTTTACACCACTATTGCAGCAAGCTGTTATAGATGCAGCACGTACCTGCTTCTTCTCTGTCCTATCCCCCAGTCTCTTATACTGGTATTTATTTCACTTGTTTATTTCAAGATACATTAAAAGAATATCTTCATATCTTAGAGAGATATGAAATATTGGGGGGGGGACTCAAAATTTTTTGTATATAGATTTATGGTAATTATTTCTTCACTTTGCACCATTTTTGCTTACAAAAGATTTTGATGAGAACGCAAGGGAGAGGTTTGTACTAATTGAATTGTTTATTCTTAAATACATTAAAAGAATATCTTGATGCTCCATTGGTGGAACATAAAACATCAGGGCATGCTCAAAAATTTTTCCCATATGAATTCATGGTAATCACCTCTCCACTTTATGCCATTTTGGCTTGGAAATTTTTATAGGAATGCTCTACTTCCAGATGCTGGCTGGGCTTGTATTTATTTTATTTGTTTATTCTTAAAAGAATATCTAAATGCTCCATTGGGGAAACATGAAACATCTGGAAATGCTCAAAATATTTTCCCATATAAATTCATTGTAATTACTTCTTCACTTTATGCCATTTTGGCTTATGAAAGCTTCTTTTAGGAACACTGTACTTTCAGATAGGAAGGGAGGGGGTCCTGTATTCATTTTACTCCTTTATTCTTAAATACATTAAAAGAATATCTTAATGCTCCATTGGGGAAATATAAAACTGGCAAGAAAAGCTCTTAATGGCTTTCTTTATTCTGTATTCACAAAACCAACTTTTGATCCTTCTAAATTACCAAAGGTCAATATCACTTGTTTTCTGCATTCGTTTTGTATGACTAGTCCTGCTTTCGTCTTCATGTTTGCCTCTATTGATTCATTCTGAATTTATCTACACAGATCGAGTGTGCCTTCATAATAATCTGCACCAACCACAGTTTCTCATCCATTGTGATAATGCCAATTTGGATGCATTGACCTCTGACCTGCTGTTCAATAAATGTTTTTGATTTTCTTTTCCACCTTTTCTTTTTTTCTTCCTTTCCTTTGTTTTTCTCTATTAATATCACATAGGTGATTTGTTAATGAGTCCTGCATTGCAAATCCACTGTAAATAGAATATTAGCTTTCATGCAGTCCATGGTTTTTCAACCTCCTCACCCCCGCCTAGCACCTCATTTTGGGTAGTTTTCAAGTCTATCACCCCTTCAGCTCAACCTTTGCCCCCCTCCCCTACGAGAATGACTGCTCTACATAATATCATGCCTTTAGCCAAATAAATACTTACATTAAGTAGCTTGACTGTACATCTTCCTAACGGAACATCACTTTCCATTATGTAATGCTTTATCTTGGCTATAACAAGTAAATTTCATAAATAGTTTACGGGGGATATTTGGAGCTTCCACACGACCTACGCAAGCTTGCATAAAGAACATGACATAATAATTGAAACAAATTAATAATTAAAACTATTTTATCTTCAAAATACATATATTGTAATTCAGCAAGTGGGAGTAACTTTCCTTTATTTCTTGATATGGAATAAAAGGTCGCCTATTTTTGTAAAAGAAAAATCCATTTGTATGTGTCAATTTACTCTCCACCCTAACCCCTGCTCAAATTCGCACCCTTGGAAATAACTGATGTACTCAGTGTTATTTATATACTAGTAAAGTACCCATAAAAAATGATGGGATTATTTAGAAAACACAGTATGGCAAAAATGTTGACTATTTTTCCTCCAATTTCAATAATTTTTAACAAGTCTTTAATCCAGATTTTTAAATTGGGGCATTAAAGAGAATCTTTTTTTCATCCTATTGAATTTAACATTAAAAGATATTACATAGCAAGAAAAAAAGATGATTGAAAGAGTAATTTTGTATTTAAGACTATGGTATTTGTCTGCATATGAGACAAAAATTCAAATTTAAAGTGAAGAAAAAATGATCTTAATATTACACTGACCCAATATGGACAGCTATTGGGCCTGGATGAGTTACAGTGAGCAGCAGTCCCTAAAATATTTTTAGTAAATCATGTCTCATAGGACAGCAAATTTGGTAATTTTTTCATGTGTTTCTTCAACCCAATCTCTAATTTGACTAATCATCTCTGCTTGATGGGTTTGTGACGTTGGTCAACAATGAATAAAGTAGCCATTTTTTGATCCTAATATTTCTGCATTGAAACGGAGGGTTAGTGGAATGAAAGAAAGAAAAAAAGGAAGCAAATTGTGACGTAGAATCGATTCTTTCCCATCTATACAAATTTTATTTATAACACACTTTGAAATATCAGCCATGCCAGGAGCTGCCACATCCATCAGCGAAAATTATCAAAATTTTCATCCATTTTCTTACATTTATTTGTGTGTTTCTCTATCACAAATGATGTCAGTTGACCCTGGTTACAACTAATTTCATTTGATTTTCCTGTCTGGTTGTCAATAAGTCAAAAGCTACAAACTCGGCAGATCTATTTTGTAATGAACTTCTAGACATTCCTCTCTCTGATTTTTTTTTTTTTTTTTTTTTTTAGTTTTTTTTACCCAGAAGTTGCTTGTGATCCCATTTCTGCTAATTAAAAATATGTTTTCATTGCACAAATTAATGCAATTAAAAGCAGTGGAAATCAGTTTTTACTTCTTTGTCTTTATTAGGTAAATGGGTGAAAAAATATCCTTGATTAGTAATTAGTATTTGGAGAATATCATGAACCAAGCATGTAACAAATGAAAAATTTTCAAGGAGAGTAGGAATTACAAGGAAACTGTTGCTAACAATCAGAGATAGACAGTTGGAATATTTGGGTCACATAATGAAGGAAGGAAGGCTTAGAGAACTTGATGCTCACAGGGTGCATCAAAAGCAAGAGAAGCTGGGATAGATAGCGGATAATCTACTTGACAGATTTTAGCAAATGGATGTTGGAATGAGTACGAGAAGACACAGAAGAATGATAAAGGAGCAAGAATTGCTGAAAACTTGAGAAAGGGAGTTGTGGAACCATGATCATTCACATCCTGAAGTGGTATGGCACATAGAAAGTGAGATTTAGAATATTTGATAAAGATATGTTAAAAAAAAATGTCGAACACTGTTCGACAAATCTCCTCACAGACTGCACTATTCTGTTTACAAGTTACAAAAAGCCCAATCTTATTGGATTATGATAGATTATTTATAAGTAGTAAATAAAAAAATTTTAAAAATCTTCAATTTGATTGCCTTATTTTCATGCTTTTTTAAAATTTTTACAGCAAATCAGAGTTAATTATTTTTTAAAATAATTTTTATGTCAGGTTCATTAAGGTTGTTGTGAAACAAATTGATGAAATGTTTTTGTTATTTATTTGCCTCCCAAAGAGGGCAGAATGTGAAGTGAAGATGAGTTTAGTATGAAGACCCTCATGCATACATATGGATGGTTACAGTTGTTATCTAGTTCACTTGACAGTTTTTCTTTTGGGACTCTTCAAACATCAGGCAATGAACCTGACTCTATTTCACCAAGTGTATTTGAGAGGTGCAGTCTGATAAGAATGACCCTCTAAAACTAGACATTCAATTTTTTAAAGACTTTCCTACCAAATACCAGAAAACAGTAAAAGATTCTTTCATCAAGTCTGTTTGCTTTTTATTATTATCATTGAAGTTTGAAACCCCCAAAGCAAAACTAGATTTTCTCTCTTATGTTTATAGAAAGCAAAAGAAAGAGTTTGGTGTACAATTCAGTCATTGTTGACTGATAATTATTAATACATGTCAATGTTGTATACTATTATTAAATAGTATTTGTTTCGGAGAGCTGAAGTGTGGCTATGAAACTGAAGAGAAATGCGTTCAATGAATGTATCCTACCAGTTATGATGTGCAGCTGCGAGACTTGGACAATTAACAACATCCAAGCTGAGATACACACCATAGCCCAGAGGAAGATGGAATGGATAATGTTAGGCATTACAGAGATAGGAAGCACAACATCTGCATAATGCCTCGAACAGGATCAGTTCAATCCATCTTGCATGCCAAACGCAAACGAGCAGGGCATCTAGCCTGTCGCCATGACAGCAGGTGTACCATCAGAGTTACAGAATGGACACCAAAAGACAAGGCCAGAACCCAGAGCCAATTGAAGACAAGGTAGATTGATAAAGTAGTCCACCACAGAGATCCAATATGGTCGTGCGTTGCCAAGAATAGACATATATAGGATTGACACTTGAAGGCGTCATCCTCAGGAGTAAGAAAAATCTAATGATAATTATATGTTTAATACCACTTCTTGATTAATATTGTTTTATGTCTTTTGAGAAATTTCTTATATTTTCACAAGTTACTTCCCTAATTTTTAGAAAATGTTTAATCTTAATCTTATGTCTAAATTACAGTTATTAAAGGAACTGAAATGAAAAAAAAATCAATTCTAAAGTATCTCTGTATATCTATGTATTTTATATATGCTATCATCATGCTAGTGTGCAACACTTTTCAATATTCATTTTTAAAAATGATAATGGTGATGAGTCACTTTTCCCATCTATATAATGGGATGGATTGTTTCTAATGTTTTTTTTTCATCTCTCAGTTGGTATTAAACATAAGAGAATGCAGAGCAACATAATTTTTTGATATAATGTGTGTTAAAATGAAATAGCAAAATTACTTAAATATCGTCCATCGTTGTCAGCAAAAGCTAGAATTGATAAAAAAAATTGTTTGTGGAATTGCCAATTTATTAGTTGTAATCATAAAATTTGTACATTGCGAAATTGAATTTCAAAATTTGTTGCCATAGAAATGTTGCAGTTGTCTGTTTGGGAAGAAGTGGGTTGAGGAAATTAGTGTAGGAAGTAAAACAATAAAGACTTTAAGTTTCAGAATTTAGAATTTTATGTCTGGACATATTGGTTTTGACTTCTATTTATCGGGTAAATTTGTAAGATCTTTGAAATGGAGATTCTTATATACATTTGTCCTATTTTTGTTGTGTGAAAAAGTATTAGCTAATTTGACCATTTTTGCCTTCTTTTCAATATGTTTTTGGCATATTTTGACCATTTCTGGCCTTTTTAGGTTATTTTTGTGTACCAAAAGAACACAAACCTTATTTATATGATTGTTTCTATGGTTAGGTTCAACGTGATGGAACAGACAAAGTGAAGAATTTACTCCCCTAAATTATGTGAGGATTGTTGTTATGATAGAAAAACAGTCAACTCTCGACTTGGACTGGAGTTTGACTAAATCTCATGGGACATTTGGTAATAAAGCAGTTAATCATGACTCTGACTCATCGGCAAGCTGCTTAGCTCAGATGATAAGCATGGCGTAGCATTAAGACGGCCTCCTTTTGGATGCAGGTTTGATTCCTGCAGCAACTTATTTCTCTAATTGTTTACTTTATTCATATTGTCTAGGCCAACTGGCATATTCACTGCGTAAAAATGATCCGTCAGTTTAAATAGTTTCAAATAAAAATGCATTTGAAATTATTGTGTGATTATAGATCCATTTCTATATAATATTCATACATTTGTTTTGTTTTTGTTTTTTTTGGTTTGTGTAACACACTTCAATGAGCACACAGATATTACACTCTGATCCTTGGCAGAGGGCCAAGGAGCAACACTTAGAGGAAGAAGTGCCCAATCTATGCGTAAATAATCCTGTAATTTTTGACTGGTACAATGTTAGTAATAGAATAGTAATAGTTAACAACAAAAATTCATCTTGGTGTCAGAGAGGAAAAGCTGAAGATAGTTGAAACTTTCATGGACGGACTATTATATGTTTCTTTATAAATGCATTTATTATTTGATTATGTTGTCTGTGCTACCATCTCTTTTTATTTACAACATTTTCTCCATCTTCCACTTCGGGGGCTTTCATATTTTTTTTTGATTATCCATTCACATTCCCTGACCAGCTCCTCATCCAAATGGCAGCCATTAAATCCCATCATGATGTAAATTACTGCAAATTTTCCGGCCCATAGAACAGATGACCCATTGATGCAATCAGAGGGACATGACGCAAAGACTTGCAATTATCTGAAGATGTTTTCCGTAAAGATTTAATCAATCAGCTTATTTGCCTTTGCAAAACAAATCTTTTTCAGCTTTAACTCTCTGCCAAGCTAAAATATCGAAGGAAAATATTTTCTTCATTTACACAAATCCAGTTTCTCTCATTTAGAATTAATATGCAATCGGTCAGCCAATGACCTTGGATACAACTCTCTCTTTATGTATATATATATGTGTGTATTCAGGCAGCGATCTTTTATTTATGCAGGTTTAATTAGAGACAATATTCATTGTCTTTCCCAACGGTATTAGTCCAAAATGAATGCCAACTGTCTCAGTCAGAGTTTGAACTCGGCTAGCCATTTTTTTTCCTGCACCATTAACTGTTAGGCTACCTTCATCTCTGTCATGTTATATACAGTGTACCTATTTACCTATTTATTCAACCTTGTACAAGTGCACTAATCAAAGGCTCCTATTTGGTCACATGATATGATTTGAGAATTTTTTTATCTCTGCTGACCTTGTCTATTGCTGCCTGTATTGAGATGAACATATCTGATGCCATTCCAAAAAACTGTCTGGCAAATATCAGCGCATTTGACCCCTTGGAATCTCAGAATTTTAACCTGAAAACTAAGCCACTGGGTTAAATCGTAGATTTGACATTTTCTCCTTTTTCGGATTGAAAATTATATTTGCATTCTGGGTCAATTTTACAGTCAAGATTTGTGTTTCCAAATGGCAAAATTTGTTGTCTCTCTAGAATTCTTTTTTTTTTATTTTTCAAATTATTTAACTCTTCAATGTTTCACTTCATTTTGTTGAACTGATTCTTTTGAATTTTTTTTGTTGTTGTTCCCTTAACATTATGGCTGATCCATTCTGCAGATCTCTAGGTGTATTATCCATATAGAAAGGAGTTTTTCTTTGTTTTGTTTTTTTGTGGTAGTGTAAAGTAAAAAATGGTAGCAAACAATTTTCTTTCTTAAATCTACAAATGACAATGCTGGTATGTTTTCAATGCCTTCCTTTTTTGAACAAAGAATTCCATATCTTGTCTCTCTCTTCCAAAATGAAAAGGGCACCTGATGAAGGCTGTAGAATGGATCAGCAAAAAAACCTTTTTTAATGTTGATGATTCTTCTCAAAAATATAGACAATGTTTCATGTTGGTTTGCTTTATTCTGGAGATGTGACGGTCTTAGTTTTTAAGTTTGAATTTAATTTGAAAATAGAAGTATTGAATCTTTAATAGGACTTAGAGAAAAAAAATAGCTGATTTAAACAAGTTTTTTGTGAGTATTTCTTTCATCTTGATTTTAGTGGCTTTTTCTCACTACTGCTCTGATCATCAGTCTATAGCAGTAAGTAAACAGCACTGATCAAAAATGAAGAATAAGCTCTTTTATTTCAGGAAGCTTTCCTATATATAGCCACTTCTCTACCAATTGAACAAACAGACCCCTAACAGCTACCAGAAAATGAAATCTCATCCTTACACCCCTGGATGCTATATTTGGTATTATTTTTATGTACATTAGTAGTATGTGTAGTTATAATGTTAGTATATCTCTGAATTTTTGAGATGAGGTATTATTATTTCTATTAATATTCGGGCTATCCTCATCTTAGTTGTTTTTCATTCAACGTTTCGGCCGTTATACTCTACGGCCTTCATCAGGTATCATCTGCTAGGTGTTGGGGAAGTAACGAACCAAACCCTTTATTTAACCGATGGGGGTATATTGACCGCACTCCCCTCTTAGCATTAGTAGTATTATTATTGTCTCGCACTGGGATTGAACCTAGAACTATCAGATTACTTGCAGTAATTTTGTCTGATTCTGTAACCACTATGCTATGTGTCCTACCAGATGATACCTGATGAAGGCCGTAGAGTACAACGGCCGAAACGTTGTATGAAAAACAACCAAGATGAGGATAGTCCGAATAATAATAGAAATAGTAATAATGTTATCTTGAATTATTTTTTTTCTTAGATGAAGCATTGTCAATCATCATTAATTTTTGACTGATATTTCTTTCATCTTAATTTTAGTTACTTTTTATCACAATTTAGTCAGCCTGTCAGTTCATGGCTCTGTATAATGGAACCCCTGAGTGGGTCTCTGCAGCCTTCAACAGTCGGTAAAGTGCGATGCTGGTCAGGCCACAGTTGACTGGTCGCTGTTTCTCTGCCTCAAGTAGCCCCTGTTATGTCCAGATCCGAGGGGGGTCCAGCTGTGGACAAAAGGACTCTGCATTGCTGGAACAAAGACCCCTGGAGGCGTCACAAGTTGAAAAGGAACAATCAACACTGAGTGTAAATATGCAACAAGATTTATGTTCGTATTATTACAGGTTGACTGGTCAAAATGTACGCTGATGTGGGTGAGGACACTATGGAATGACTATCAGTCTGTCTTTCGGGTTATATGCTTGATATCTTTTAGTATTTCTGTTGGTATAGCTTCAATGAAATTTGCGTGTCAAAATTATTAGTCATTCAGGGAAATCCACTTGATGTCTCTTGGTTTATCTACTGGTATAGCTTCACCAAAGATACAATCTTCTGGGGGTTAGGATATCATGGTGACAAGGAACATGGAATTCTATGCAGTGTCCTGGCAGCTTCTCTGCACCCTACTGTCTACTCAAAAATAGGTGGCTTATATAATAGCTGGCTCCCCATGTGGTAGTGGCCGATGTCTCGAGGGTTTATGATTGATTTCTTCCTTTCTCAGCTGGCAAATATTGAAATCATGCTAGCCTAAGCAATCTTCATTCTAATCTCTCTTAATTTGGGAATCCATAATTTTCCCTTTGGAAATATGCATAGGCAATAAACGGGGCTATGTTCCCTGGTAATCAATTTACCTGCCCAAAAACTAGAGATATTTTCTGAACAGAGGCAATTGATAATGAAACATCTGTAATCTGTCCAGGGCTTTGCTTGCCCAACACTTTAGAGCAAAAATATTTTCCCAACTCAGGGATTTTAAACTTCTCAAACAAAGGCTATTAATCATACATCTGTATTCTGTCAAGGCTTCACTCATTCAACACTTGCCAAGAGTATTTTTCAAATTCAGGGTTCAATATTAACTTCTTTATAGTTTTAGATTTTTATCTGTTCCTTATTCACCTGGTTTCTCACGGAAACTCGTTTTGGTAAGCATTCTTTTTTTGTAAGTACACTCAACCTTCAATGGTTATCTTATTTCCAGTTTCAGTTTTTTCCAATTAACCCTTCATTTTCATTGTGTCCTTTTTCTAATTAACCTTTCAATTCCATAGTGTCACATCTGAATAAACAGTGCGGATTAGAAATGAATGATCAGCTTCTATTGATATTCAAACTCCTGTCCTTTTTTTGCCTCAGACACCTGATTAACCATACCAGCTGCTCTTACTGATCGAGCCACCAGAGCCTTTATTGTTGGCTGAAGATCAAGTCCTCCCTTAAAACTCAATCATTATTCTCCTTTAATTGCCAATATTTATTTGTTTTATGAATTCTACTAGAAGTAGCACTTGATTATTTTTTTTTTATTAGATGAAATTAGTCAACCATTATTTATTTTTTATTAGTATTTAAGACTCTAACACACAATGCTTTATCAAAAAAAGAAAAAATCAAAATAGGAAGAAATTATTAAGAACATCCAATTTCAGCCAGTCTGAATAATTGGCTCAGATGTGTAATTTTTTTTAGTGCATTTTGCTTCCCACAGAAACATGCAAGAATTGAGCTGACACTTAAAATGTGGAAACGATAATTTATTGTTATCTACTCAGAATTGTGTCAGTTTTTAAAAAAAGCAATTCCCACTTCACTGACACCCCACCCACTTACGTCAACACTTACAGAAGGACTTGTTCGTATTTTCTCATCCAGACTGCGTTGTGTCCATTTTTATTTTTGCAAAAACATGCCAATCTTTTCTTTTAACTTATGGAACCTGGAACAGTTGAGTACAAGACCTGAGGTTCAATTTCAAGTGCCTATTCAATTGTTGCTTCCTTGCCATGAAAAAGTTTTGAATACAATCATAAGTATTATTATATTTCCCAGACTGTCTTAGCCACATGAGTCTTCTTGTGGTTATTTTGATAAACTAGTTTGCTTATCTTTAATTTAATAAGTCTGTTACATATCACTGATTCTGAGTGCCCCATTGTTGTGAATATGGACTTGTTTTTAATTTTATTCAGTGGTCATTCTCTGATCTTATTTCTAATTGAAATGTTTTCCCAAAAATGGCCAAATTCAGTGACTCAGAGATTGAGTCCAAATGGAAACTATCAATTATACTGAACAGTTTGGTCGTAGTAATTTGACAATGTGGAAGTGAAAGTTTTGAGAACAAGTGTTACATTTCACTGAACTTCCATCAGCTTCAAAGGAGCTCTTAGTGATGCAGAAAAGAGTAGCAAAAATTGCAGCTGTTCACATGTCTGGATATAAAGTTCAGCAAAATGCATCAAGCCTATCTTTATGATAAATTTTTGAGCTTTAGCACAATTGTTTTCAAAATCTTTCACTTCAACGTTGTAAAATAACAACCACCATTTTTTTTCAGATTACCATACATCTACTCAACAAAACACATTGAACAGTTTGAAAGTTTAAAATTTCGGATAAATAGTTTCATTTCATCTTTCTTCCCCCTATGGGTTTGGTTACTTTATTGCATAATTATCTCAGAAGTTAATCCCTTGAAAATTGCTGCTAGTAATGCAATCATGTTTCTCAAGTTTCAGGTTTTCTTGTGGGTTGAAATAATTTTTTCAGCTAACCATTTTTTTTGAATTTCATAATTTGCTTCTTTAATTCAAACTGGATTTCTCATTTTCCTGTTGTAACTGCCAAAATAACTTTGTATTTTCAAAGATCTTCGGAAATCTGATTTAGTATTTTTTGAAAGTCAAAATGAATTTTTAATTTGTATGAAATAACTATATAAGTTAATATTTCGATGTCTAAAGTTATCTTTTAATTTTGCTGTAGTCTCAATGGATTATCGTTGAGAATTTCAGATGTTGGAGATTTACCCTAAAACTTTCACTATTACTATAGGATGCTATTCTCGCAAGCTTTAGATTTCCATCCACACTCAGTGTATCACTAGCAGGGCTCCATTCTTGGCTCAACTGAGCTTAGTAAAGAGGAATTCCTATTAATTCCTTTATGATCATAGTCATATCACTGAAGATGTTGGCAGAAATTTTCAGCTTGATTTTCATTTACATAAGTAACTGAAATTAATATATGATATATTTGGTGCAATAATAAATGATGTTAGGTGCTAAGTTTTTCTAATACAGGGCATTTGATAGTAATTTAGGAAAAACAGGAGTCCGAGATATCATAGAATCCATAAGAAAACTTGAATGGCAGTAAGCCGGTCATGTTGCAAGAATGGCAGACAACAGATAGTACTGGCTCTGTGACACCTATGGTAGAGAGGTCTTGAATATCTTGAGGAAGGTCTATGTCCAACGACGGACATTAAAAGACTTATGATAATAAATAGGTGCTAGATTATTGTAATTGCTTTTATACATATAAGTTATTCATCAATTCAATCATATGTGATAAATATATTTTTAAATTGCTTAGAAGTAATATTTCTTATATTAGATTGCCTGTCAAATATTATCTGTCAAAAACATTGTGAGTGGCAGTTCTTTTGGCACTATTTTCTTCAATCTTACAGCTAAATGCATGATTTTTTTTTTTTTATCAATATTTGTATTCTTTACATTTTAATAATAAAAAAAATTATAAAAAAAGGAAGCGCCACAACCTGGTAATTGCAGGATTTTGAAAATTTGCAAAAAAACCTGTGATCAGTAACACACCTGCTATTTATTCTGACAATAAAAGTTAATATAGTCAATATTTTGTGCCCCCAATGTTGCTTGAATCCTTTAAGGCATTAACTCGTATAAGGAATGTAAGTATTCATGCATTATTGTACTTTTGTGGGTAGTTCGGATTGCAGCTATTAAAATGTCTTGAGACATTTTTTTCTTATTTCAATTCTTCACCAAAGTCATTCTCCTGTTTCCCCCCAAACGTTTCCTTTTGTATTTAAATCAGGAGAGTTGGCTGGTCAGTCTAGAATGCTGATTTGCTTACTTGAAAACCAATTTAAAACGAGACATGGAAAGGGGCATAATCATATTGGAATATCCAGTTTCTTGATTCATTTTCTAACGTACATTTGAATGGCAAAAGTTTATCCACTAGAATGCCTAGGTACATTGTTGCATTCATCCGACCTTAAATGACATATAGGACACGCATGCTTTTTGGGAATATGCATTTCTTTACAATGATTGACCGAGGGTATTTCAGAGCGTATTTTATTGCAAAATTTGCAGCTCTTTTCCTCCAATTATTCTTTTCCCACTGCTTGAAGCCTAATCAGTATTGCACTAATCACTAAAAATCACCTTTCTCAAGTTGTTTACAGTCCATGACAAAAGTCTAATCTGGCCATCACATGTTTTTTAGAGTCCGGATTCTTTTAGTCTAATTTGGCCTTTTACATGTTTTTTTTTGTAAGAAGAGGTTTCTTAACCTTACAAGCGCTTACCAGTCCAGATTATTTTATTCTTTGCCTAATAATTGACCTGCTGCATTCTATACCCCACTTTTGTTTCAAACTTGACAAAGAGGTTCTCTGTAAATATTCAGCAGGTAGCAGTCTTGTCGATGAGTACTCAAGCGTAGACATCCTGTGTGCCCTTAATGGTTCAAATATTGCTTCATCCTTTATTGAACCATTGCGTCTAAATTTCAAGTAAATAAAATCCCATCAAAGAATAAATATGGTCAGAATAAATTCTATTTATAACATCAGTGGTGTTATACCCTGGGAAACATCAAAAATAGAGTTAAAAAGAAAAAAATTCAGAAACATCTAGATTCCAGAGAATGTAGATGTTATTAATAAACTTGCAAAAAAAGGTGCAAATTATTCAACTGTGCTGTTTTTTATAATAGATATGTCATAATTTTGACGTGCCCTGTATAAGAATACTAACAACAAAATTGTTTTGTAAACTTTTCCTACATTAAATTACATTATTATAAGCCTTTTTTTTTATTTTTCTCCTCATTTTCCTTTAATTATTGCTTCAAACTCAAAAAGAAGTTGTTGATATAGGTTCTCTAACACTAATTACCACAATATTGTAGCCAAAACACTAGAAAATCTGACCAAATCAGCAACTATAAAAATACCAGCAGCAATGAAAACAACAGCTTGTGCAGCCAAAACACTCTGATAATGTCGCCTGGTGTGGTCTACATTCCCCTAGTGACGCCAAATATTTATCCACTTGCAAATGTTCAATGATAGCCACTTCTGAGAAACAAGAGAAATCTATATGATTAATCTAATATACTCATTAGTTTAATTGTGTTTACATAATTAACTAGAAAAAGGCTGACCCTTAGGTTTTTGTAATATGATCCAAAAATATTGTATTTCCTAATTTCAGGCATAAGCTCCTAATTTGTGTTATTCAGTTTTGAAAAAAAAAAACATTTCAAAGAGGTTTCTCTATCATTAGGTGTGGGCCTATGTAATATAAAATTTAGTCTGGAAATTGCAGGGTAAATTTTCAAGGTTTATTTTAGGAAAAATTAATTTATCTGATGATGGTGAACACCGTACAGGCTACCGTGATTTTACGCTGGTTTAAATATTTTCCCAAATTACGAACCACCAACCAAAACTGTGACTATAGATTCCTTCATTTTTCCAG
This sequence comes from Thysanoteuthis rhombus, assembly GCA_963457665.1. Taxonomy (NCBI): domain Eukaryota; kingdom Metazoa; phylum Mollusca; class Cephalopoda; order Oegopsida; family Thysanoteuthidae; genus Thysanoteuthis; species Thysanoteuthis major. The sequence continues at coordinate 15,466,177 of OY735232.1, read as the reverse complement.
TTGTTTTGGCTGGCTATGTAGGTACACAGAATACTGACTGCACCAATAGAGCTAGAGGGCTGAAAATTCAAATTTATTCCTTATGTCTAGAGAAAACAGTTTTATTAGTTTTTTTGAAAATTTCCCCACAAACAGGTTTTTAGTGGGGTCAATTTGCAATGTAAATTTATGCTAATTTGATCCCTTATTTGTGTCGAACAAGGCTCGGGCTTGTTTCCTAAAAATTGAACTACTTACTTTAGTAATCATGACCTCACTAAAATAGAGAGAAAGTAATTTATTCATTGATCACTCCTTTTTTTCCAATTTTCTAATTGATCACCCCCAATACCCTATGCTTTCAAAAGACATTGTTCATATGATGGCTTCTAATAAGTGACTAACCAGAACTGTATTTCTTTGTTTTGGTAATTCAGGTAGCATTTTATTGAGTTATTGTTTATTATATATATTAAATTACAATTAACAAATCAATATAGTTATTGACACAAACTTGTACTAACATGCTTACATAATGGATTTATTTTGTGCCGATTCCTCCTGAAAAGCATCCCAGCTTAAAAGCAGGGTAGCCTGTATCTATTTGGGGATGGTTAGTGAAGATTCATTCACTTGCTCTATGTTATTGTACATATCCACCTTTCTTTGCTCATCAAAAGTTGGTTTAAAATCTGAATGTTTTCATTGCATTCAAGTAGAAAATCACACACATGAATATAGACCAGTGGGGGTTTCTTTTGTTTGTGTGGAAGTCACACATCAAAGTGACTAACACAACCAAGCTGATGCAACTGATTTTCGACACTTGATTTGGATATTTCTGTATTTTAAACTAATTTCTGTATAATTTTGTGTATTCTGAAGAAAAGTCTTGATTTGTACGCTATCAACCTCAACTGGTCTACCTGACCATAAAGCATTATTCAGCGAGGAATCTCTTTCACAAAACTGTGCAAATCACTTTCAATGTGTACGACCATTCACAGTACTTTGTTCATAACCTAATCATTTTGTCAAGTGGCGCATTTACATTTCTTAAAATAAAAGCATTATATTTTTCAATCTTGAATTTATAAAACTTGCACACTGTTATGACACTGATGTGATATGAAAATCAATCTTTATGAATGAAGTTGCCTAAAACTAAGAACTCCTCATGCCATACGAAATGATTCTCCAGACTTGAAACATGATACATGCTCAATTAGTAAAAATATCTTGCTCATTAAAAGTCAATATCACTTTTTTTGTTCATTTCTATCACACTTAAGCAAGTAGAAAGGAATTGGCTAAAGCAAAGCTTGTGTCTGGTTGTCCATGTACACCAAATCAAGGAGCTATGTGTCTGTGTTTGCATTCACATCATTAGTGCTACTATTTCTGTTGCTGCTGATGACTTGATTGTAGGCACATATAGGCACCTCTGATTTCTCATTAAAAAAAAGGTTTTCCTCTTACTAAAATGGAAATTGTTTTTTACTCAATTCTTTTGGCTCCTCATTTTGAAATTATCAAAAAATAGAAAATATTAAGATTTGTAGAAAATAAGTTTTGTTCGAGTTATGTGTTTTTTTTGTTTGCTATAAATTTATACTGAAATATATATACTTTTCCTTTTAAAATGTATCCAGTCGTAAATAATTCCATCATTTTTGACTGGCGCTATACTTGTTGATTAATGGAACTATAGATATGATCATTCTGGTGAACTACTTTTTTATATATACTAAATTTCTCATTATATAGTACATGGCCAAATGAATGGGAGGAATATTGTTTTATCCCAATCATCCAAGCAAAGAAACCCTGACTGCTTAGAAAATTAGCAATGTGTTTCCAATATTTTGATATTGAGAATGCAATTAGTGAAGAGTTGCACCCCATCCCTAAATTTAGGTGGGGATTGTTCCTGTTGTTACGGTGGAAAAACAGTCACCTTCGACTTCAACTGAAGTTCAACAAGAACATTTGAAACTCACAATACGAGCACCTGTCTCAATTATTTACAATGACATTTTCTGGGAGGTTTGGCACGGGCTATGGAAAAATTGATTGAATCTCGGGGAGATCCAGCTATTTTTGATTGACAGGTATTTATTTTTTCATATCTTTAGACACTAATCCAAAATATGGATATCACTTATGTTTGTCTGTTTGTCCACTCAATATCTCCAAAAGTTCTCAATGAATTTCAATGGCATCTTGTGAAAGGATGAGCCATGGGCTAAGGGAGAATTGATTAGATTTCAGGGTAGATCCAGGAAAGTTTCTCTCAATTCAGAGATATCCATACATTAAGACAATAGTCCAAAGTATGGAAAATCAAAACTTTCAATTACCTTGTCTTCATTGCAGCTGAATATGAACTGATTTTCATTCAGTTTTCAGTCAATGTTGGTGTTGAGAAAGGTATATGCTCTCTGAGTGCTTCCTTTTTCTGTTTTAAGGAGAAGGCCAATCTCTACTCTACACTCAATTATGCAATTCAACTCCATGAACTCTCAGAGTTGGACTGAAGTTTGACCAAAACTTTTGAAACTCATAATATAGGTGCTTGTTGAATATGGAGCTGTTCTGTTATGGAATTATTACATAGATTGACAGCCATCATCTGTCAAAATGATAATCCCTGGATTATCATCTGTCAAGACTATGATTACAAGATTATCACTTGTAAGGAGGATTAGGATTATCATTATCATCTGTCAGTATTTCTACTTAAATTCCTAGTAACAAAAACAGTTGCTCTTTTGTCGCATAATACATGAAACAGTCAAGATCCCTTCTGTGTATGGATCGTCAGCTCGTCTTGTTCCACCTTTTGTTGACCAGTTGGAGGTCCTTCTCTACTGTCTATTGCCAGCTCATCTTGGGCCACCCTCTCTCCCCCTGTTCTCAATGTGCGACATACTAGGCAGTGAAGATGCTCCCCAAATACAGCGGGCCATTCTGCTGGTTTCGTTCTACCTTCGGTCTACCAGTTGGAGGTCCTTCTCCACTGTCGCTTGCTCACCTTAGTTCACCCTCTTTTTCTCTGTTCACGTCATGTGACACATGGCGCCCCAAAGTGTATGGTCCTCAGCCAGTCTGGTGGTGGTGTTTAACCTTCTGTTGACCAGTTTGGGGGTTGCTTTCCCTGTCACCAACTCACCTTGTACCACCATCTCTTCTTCTGACCAGTTGGCATGCATTTAATGGCTTAATTTGCTAATCTTATTGTTTGGAGCCTCAATACATGCTCCAATCAGCTGAGACATTGTCTGGAAATGCTGGTTGATATAGTTAGCTGTTGTGATCTATCCCTGACTGCTTCATTTAACATATGGTCATTTCATTTGATGCTCAGAATTTGATGTAAGCTTCTAGTATCAACAGCACCCAATTTCTTCTTGGTGGTCTCAAGTTGCCATTTTTTGCAATCATAAACCATCATAGATTTGAATTTGAGAATTATTATTAACAAAAATCACCAAAAAATATTGAAAGAATTTTAGATCTCAATCAAAATGCTTTGAAATAAAATTTTCTACCCTTCGAAGAATAGTTCTTTTTAAAAAAAATATCTTTGCTGTGTTGAAAACTTTAGTGAAAAAAAAAAAAAAAGCCTGATTATTGTAATCTTTGGCCAGCTGTCCATTGGTTATAAATCATGAACATGGAAGGTGCAAAGTGGCATAATGGTTTCAAACAAACTGAGGGTTTTTTATGTTCACTTCACATTAATGCCCTTAGAAAACGCAAGAATCCACTTCTACCCTGAGTTATGGGTAAAAAGCAAGATAGTTGAAGGCAGTCCATATAAGAGAAGGTTACTTTGACAATAAAAACCTACTGCTTGGCAGTCACCATAGCTGGTCTAAAGCCCAAGTAAGGGAGAAGTGTTGGATAAAGTGCCAGCAGCTCCAACTATGAAAATAAACTTACTACTGAAACTGCAGCAGAACAAGTTGCTATTGAAAAATTGGGGCTTCTGACCTGCTGAGGTTCCATCTCAATTTTTTTTTTTTTTTCTTCGAATTTTTGATCTATAAGATCTTCACAGGGACTTTGCAGTCTCGGAAACAGTTGTTTTTAAAGTTTGGAAGGGGGTTCTGTTTACAGTATGGATATAATGTGAAAATGAGTGCATACTCTGTTTGATTCCGCTATTTGTGTAACATGATTTTCAAATGCCAACTTTTTATGAAAATGTAACCTATGACATTACGAAAATTGATTATTTTTGAAAATTTGTTTGAAAAAGCAAGAAAAAAGAGAAAATTTATTAGTACACAAGGTTTTCAGTACATCAGTGAACATGAATGGCAGAATTGGCACAAAGGGCTTGTTTTCACATTATTTCTATTGTAAATGGGCAACCCTCTGAAACCTTTGAGAAAATCAACTTTTTTCAAAATTGAAAAATTCCCTGAGGAGAGAAAATGAGTTGCAAAATGTTTTTTCAAATGTTTTTGAGGTGTGACCACGGCATTTCAGAAATGCCAAAAAATCTTAAAAGAATTTTTTTTTTCTTAAATTCTACCCCAAAATATGTTTGTGGTGCTGGGTTTTGATTTTCAATGTAAGTTCTTGCTAAATTGGTCCCTCAGGATGTGTCCAGCAGCATTCATTCTTGATTTCGGCCTTTTTCAGTGATCAGCAGACCACCCAACAAAAAGTGAGATCGTCTCTTTTCCTAATTTTTTAATTGATCGCCTCAATATGATATGCTGCCAAAAGTCATGGATCATATGACAGTTTCTATTGAATGACAAACACAACTTGTTATCCTGATTATTTTTCATTAGTTAGAGCATTGTAAACCATTATTATTTTTCGACTAATATTTTTTTGGACAAAGCAATAGGGAAAAAAACGAAAATTCGAGGTTAAAGAAAATGCTAGTTAAGAATTAATAATGATTGATAATGCTTCATCCAATGAAAAATAAATCAGGATGATATCACCTCTACAACTAGTGTACATAAAGACAATAACATATATGGTGCTGAACGATCCGAGGCAGATGAAGGGTGAGTTTAGGGGTTAAATTTGATATTTTGCCAGATGTAAAAGCTTTGGTTTCTCTATCAGTTGAGCAGTGTCATATATATGGGCAGCTTGAGATCAAAGGGATACAAGTTCAAGTTTCACCTCAGGCTTATTCTTTATTCTGTATTTTCCTATCTGCACTGTTTACTCACTACCTTAGACCAGTGGTTTTGAAATTTTGGAGGCTCAAGGACCTCTGCTATAAAAGAAATATCCTAGTGGATGCCTATTTTTAGCAGTTGGTTTTTAAATCAATTCATCATCATCATCAGTCTTTCAACGTCTGTCGTTGGACATAGACCTTCCCAAGGATTCGCCACACTTTTCTATCATGGACGTCGCGGAGCCAGTACTTTCTGAATTTGTCTAGCTCGTTCCTCTATCTACTATTCTGCCGGCCTCAGTTGCACATGTGATCTCGGGGGACCCATCTCGTGAATCATGATGTCTATCAGTTGTCCGCCATTCTTGCAACATGGCCAGCCCATTGCCATTTGAGTTTTTTAATGGATTCTATGATGTCCCTGACTCCTGTCTTTTCCCGGATGTACTGTGCTGTCTTGTGGTCTCTCCATGTGAGGCCCAGCATTATTCTTCCATGTGCATGTTGCATGGTTCTCAATTTAGGGGTCTGTCTCTTGTTTAGGTTCCATGTTTCAGCTCCATAAGTGACTATTGGAAGAATGCATTGGTTATACACCCTTCTTTTTAGGCTTGTTGATTTACAAAAAAATCAACTTTTAACCTTTTTGAATTATATATTTTTTTTAAAATGGATTACATTTATCTGTATGGTAAGGTCTGTGTATGATAATTATTAGATAGCTGTATAATGGACAGACCCCTGTTTCAAAACCACTGCATTAGACTGATATGAATAAGTTGTGATAAAAATCAGCAGAAAAGAAAATGCTAGTCAAGATCATTAACTGCTAAAATTAAAGAAATTTTCCAGGTGAGATTTTATAATTCAAAATTAAGATGTCTTGCATCTCAAATTAATGCGAAGTGTGATGTGGTCATTTTTTGTTAATGTTCGTTCAAAAAACTACCTGATCACTTCAGCACTACCAAATTATCAAAATATGATTAAAAAAAAATGCTATTATACTTCACAAATCATTTTGGTATGAAAACTCAAAATAAATAGAAAAATCATTTTTCTACCTACCCATCTCCGCTGAGTTGGCCTTATGCCAGACTATACAAAGTTTAGTAAATATCTATCCCCTAGCTTACCTATGCTATGGAAAAAAATGATAGCTTCATTTAAATCATTAAGCATTGAACTCAAAAAAATATTTAAAAAAACATTCTGTTGCTCTGAATTAGTTTATGTTCATCCAGAATGGATGATTTTTTTTTTTCAAAGAATGAGTAAGGGAGGCTACTCTAAAATTTGTATTATTGATAGTTATCTTGCTTGACAAATGTTACAGACAGAAAATATAGTCCATCTCATGGCATATATAAGTAGATGTTTTTTTATCTTAATTTTGAGCTCAGCAAAATATTTTGCACACTTGAATGGTTAGAATATGTGAAAAAAGTTTTTAAGTTTTCACTATGTCAGTTCTGAAAAATTCATTTTCATTTTTCAATTTTTTTACATCAGTTGATATTTAATCTATGTTTTTTGTGGTAGATTTATAGAGGAGTTTTACTTATGTTTTCTTTTGCTTATTTACTGTAAACTTGTTTGTTCTTGGTTGCAAGAAAACAACAAAAAAAATGGTAACTGGAAACTAGTAGAGCTTAGCGTCACTGACGTCCTTGGTCAATGACCACATTTTGCCACTTCCTCCACAGAAAACTTTCTGCTTACATTGAATGCAAAAAGCATCCGATACTTTTCAAAAAGTTTCTTTTTACATCCTTCAATGCCTTTAGAATTGAAAGAATCTAGACAATGATTTCTGATCTTTGTACAATAACTCTCCAATTTGCAATCTCTATGGCAAATTTTACCAATTTTGAAAGCATAAAATGATGTCAAAATAAACTTTTCGAAATGTATAGGATACTTTTTGCCTTCCCTGTATATCTGAATTCACATTGTTTATGCAGAATCTCTTTGGAAGAATCCTGAGGAAACACCCAGGATTTTTCTTCTCTTTCTTCCCTGGGAGAAATCGTGGTCCAGATTATCTAGTTAGGAAAGAAAATCCTTGCTTTTATTTGTTGTTTATCTCTGCCAACAATATTAGAAGAGGTATGTGAATCCATGCATGTTTTTGTCTAAACAATATCTCAAGTTCTCAATGAATTTCAAAAAAAATTTTTGGAAGGTTGAGCACAGGCTAAGGAAGAATTGATCGAATCTTGGGGTGCATCCAGGTATTTAATATTGAGAGGAATTCTTTTATACCTCAAGACACTAATCCAAAATATGGATATCACTTATGTTAGTCCACACAATACCTCCAAAAGTTCTCAATGTATTTCAATGGCAATTTTGTGACAGGATGGGCCATGAGCTTAGGAAGAATTCATTAAATTGGGTGTGGTCCAGGAATTTTTCTATTTCAATTATATTAAGACAATAGTCTAAAGTATAAAAAATCGAAACTTAGTTTCCTTTGCTAAATATGAACTGATTTTCATTCAATTTTTAGTTAATGTATGATGTTGGCAGAGGCATACACTCTCTGATAAGTTTTTACTGTTTTAAGGAGAACTCTGATCTCTACACTACACTCAATGCAATCTAAAGCCCACCTGTCTCCTACCATTTCATGAACCCTCTGACTGGCCTGGCTGTAAGCAACTAGAAATAAATATGCATTTGAATCATGTTGGACGCTTTAAAAATCTTTTGCAAATTCCAATGTTTCAACATTTAAAACTTTTTCCATCAATGATCCGACCAGTTTGAGTAATTTTAGGGGGAAGTCATTGCTGGAATTTTTTGCTCAGTGGAACCGAGTCATTTTTATTTGATGCATGATCAAATCAATAGATTTAATAGCCAGTACTTGTTTGTCTGCACTTAGAGATATCTGTAGCTTGATGATATTTTCGTTTGTATTACTCATCGTCATATTTATCGACTGTATGAGGAAAAAAATGTGTCTGTGCTGCTTCCCTGAATGGTCTGGGATAATTTTAACCAGACTTGCATTGACTATTTTTTGTTAAACTCCAGTCCAAGTCTGGAGCTGATTTTGTTTTTCTGCCATAAGAATAAGAACAGAATAATCCATATCTAATTCAGGGAATTAAACTTCTCACTGTTCCTCTGTTCTGACATGTTAAACCGAACTGATATAAGATTAGCATTTCCGCGATTTAAAATTATGACCAAGTGATTGTTAGGCAACTCTCTTACCAAATGGGCCAAAATGACAAGTGTCAAATATTTTATTCTTGTAAATGAATAAATTTTATATCAAAAAAAATGTTTTTATAATTTTCTTTTATAGTATATACAATACAAAAGTTTCAGTAATCATCTTCAGTGGAAGGAGTGGAGTATGACCCTGCAGCAGCCAGGCTTCTTTTGTTTATTCCTGTAAACTCCTTGAGGAGCATAGGACTGCAACCACTCTACTGTGGTTTCAGTAGCTAGAGGGTATTTATGGGGGTAGAATTACTAACCCAACATCTTTACCTAGGCTTGGGACCAACTATGGCGTCTGCCAAGCTGTAGGTTTCTCCTTTCAGAGTAAACTTCTCTTAGATGGACTGCTTCACTGAGCTAAAGGGTTCCAGTTGCCCTGCTATAGCTGTAAGAAGTGGATTCATGCATTTTTCAAAGTCGTTAGTGAAAAATGGATGTAAATAACCTTGACTGAAACTCTAACACTATCATTTCCCGTGCCGGTAACCATTACGTCACAGTAGCCTCCCCAGATGCTACTTAATGGGTCTAAAAACCATGTAGGAATCAAAATTATCAAATTGCTGAGAGATATTAGTCATCGTCACTAAATTTACTTATCATACAAATTTATCAACTTTATACATTCCATACATGAGCGGATGTGCTTAGTACTCAAATGCTCCATTTTTAAAGCGTTGAGATAATCTAATTCAAAGTTTGACTATCATTTGTGATATTTTCATTATCTTTAGAGCAACAATACTCATTTTTTTTTTTTTCAAATTTTGAAACGTGAACGCTTGGAATTATGATTCTGATGCGTATTACATTCATCATCAGTCACTTATTATACGTCTTTGGGCCCAGGATTTGCCACATCTCTCTATTTTCTGAACCTATCCTGTTTGCCTCACCATCTGCCAGCCTCAGTCCCGCATTTGATTTCTGGGATCCATATTGTGTGTCATGATGTCCATTGGTTGTTTGCCATTCTTGCAATATGACCAGCCCATTACCATTTCAGTTTCTTAATGGATTCTGTGATGTCTTGGACTCCTGTGCTGTCTTGTGGTCTCTTCATGTGATGTTAAGCATGATTCTCTCACGTGCACGTTGCATGGTTCTCAGTTTGCAGGTCAGTCTCTTGGTTAAGCTCCATGTTTCAGCTCCATAAGTGATGATTGGGAGGATGCATTGGTTGTATACTCTTCTTTCTAGAAGTAATGGGATTTTTCTTGTTCTTGAAGGTTGAACTTGCTCTATCAAAGGCTTGCCATCCTAAAATGATTCTTTAATTTCATGTTCTTTTGAGGACTTCATGGAGATTTGTTATCCTAGGTAGATGTACTGATCTACTTTGTCCAGCTTTGCATTTTCGATTTTGATCTTTTTTGCTTTCTTTTGTAAATGTAATAGATCACAACTTCCTGAAGTTTTTATTGATATGTTACTTTTTGTCAAAGGTCTATGGTAGTTGCTATATTATGAATATATATGCATTTATGATTTCCTATAACTTTCACATTTTGTTTACACTGTACACTACTTTTTCTGTGATGTGTTTTTTTTTGTGGTATGCCACAAAACTTCCTAAAGTATTCCCATAGTATTATTTATGGCTGAACCATGGATTATTGAAACTACAAAAGGAAAACCCACAAATGATAAGGGGTAACTCTGTATGCATGTGTGTGTATATAAATACATATATATATATATATATATATATATATATATATATATATATAAAGAATTTTTTGTGTGTTACATATTATGCAAACCCTGTATGTCAATGTAGTAGTATAAGACAAATGGTTCACAAGGGATTTTAAAAGAATACTGTTCATTGCAACATAACTCTCCATATGATGTTTTGCTAGATGGCCCTTGCTTGTCATAATTTCAGCACATCAGATGTAGTGTAATATTAACATAGTTTTTTTAGAAAAGGGAATGTCTGTCTTATGGCATATTCAGTATAATTTATACCTATAATTTCATGAGTAGTGTATACAGTATGTCCACCTTATAACTTCTTTAATCATGTATATACAATGTAGGTATGTGTATGAATATACATTCGTATATGTGTACATATCCCAATCTTACACGTGTATAATTATTGTGTGCTTCTCATTTTTCCAATCATGTCCTCTTGATTTGGCCTCTGACAAGATCTGTGCTTCAATGGAAATGGTTTCCTGATTATTAGAGACTGTTGACTAAAACTGTCAATACTGGTTTCTCCAGTTTTTAAGTTGTTCTGACTGACTGGGTATATATGTATCATGTACACATACTGCACCGATGGAGCTAGAGGGCTGTAAATTTGAACATTTACTCTTTATGTAGGGAAAAACATTTTAATTTTTTTTTCCTTTTTTTAAAATCCCTAGCCAGAATAGGTTTATAGAAGGGTGGTTCAATTTACAATGTAAGTGTATGCTAAATTGATCCCTCAGATTGTGTCTATCTGTGTTCACACTTTTTTTTTTCACCACCCAACAAAAGGCGAGAGAAGTTACTTATTTATTGATCACCCATTTTTCAATTTTTTATCACATGCTGCCAAAAGACATTGATCATGTGATGGTTTCTATTGAATGACTAAGCAGACCTGTTCTATAAACACTTGCTTCTACTAATTGCAATGAATGTCAAATGAGCTGTCCATTCCGATTATCCGCCTTCTCTGCTGCTGCTGCTAAAAGTTACTCATCAGGCATGAAAGCCCTAGAATGCATCTGTCAATTTTCTATTCCTCTTCTCTCTCCTTCTCTCAAGTGCTTGACAGGAATCAACTGTTACCAATATTTAATATTCGCTGACAGTTATCATAAGAGTTCAACAATAGACTCAGTCGATGGTTGCTACTGATACTATTAAACTTGACAGTCGCAGTACATAGTGATAAGGAAGACAAGAAAGTTAGGTAGTTTGATACGATGGTAGGAAAGGAGGGGAGAACATTTTTATATCATGACGTAAATACACAGATACCTTTCACTATATATTCATAAGACGATATATAACGAGCTGTCTATCACACTTATAGTACCAGTAGCAGCTATCACTCCGTCTCCCTTGCTACTCTCTTTTTATCCTCTTAATAAGATACCAATGGTCTCCCCTCCTTTCCTACCCTCTTGGTATCTTATTAAGAGGGTAAAAAGAGAGTAGGAAAAAAAAAAAGGAAGTTCAAGAAAATAGGAAGAGAGGGGTAAAAAAAGGTTAGTTTGATAAGAGTAGGGAGAAGGAGTGATGGCTGCCACTGGTACTATAAGTGTGATAGACACAGCTTTTGTTATATATCATCTTATAATTATATAGTGAAAAGTATCTGAGTATTCACATCATGATATAAAAAGTACCTAAACATTGGTGCAGCCCATCAAAATTTGGCATGCTTACTCAATAAAACAATTCAAAATAAACATTTTTTAAATATTTTTAGAGTGGGCTTCTATTTACAAGGTAACTATAATGCTAAATTGGAACCTACTTCCAACCCATGTACATATCTTATTTTTCATGTTTGTATACAATTTTTTAAGGGTTGCCAGGTGAAGCTTCCTAAATTAAAATTGAGTTAGAAAATTTTGAGAAAAAAGCATTTTTAAGGGTTTTAGGTGGGGGGGGAGCTCTATTTAAAATGTGACTATAATGCAAAACTAGACCCTTACTTTCTGTACATTATATATACATATATATATATATTATTATTATTATTAAGAAATGGATATACAATCTGACAGATATAATTATAAATGTGTTAGATTACTTTGAAACTCTATTTGAAATGCTCTTCCATGATTACACAATGAATGTAACATTTGGTCTTGACAGCATGAGTAGGATGAACAATCAAAAATGGGATTGTAGCTGGAATCAAAATTTTATATATATATATATATATATATATATATATATATATATATATATATATAAACTGAATAAATCTGTCCATTTGATGGTATTCAGCTAGTAATAAGTATATTCTGCATCATACCTTGCTTTACTTAGTTTTTCCCAAAATGGCTACCCTGATGTTCTGAGCTTGTAATGATTAAGAAGTTGTTTGCTTTTTTAAACTCTCTGCCCCATCTTTTGGGTGTGACAATCTCATAATATTTCAGTTGGCAAATCTCCATCATCATCATTTTCCTCCTCATTGATGGTGATCAACTGGTACAAGTGTTTATAAATAACACATTAGGAGGCCATGTCTTACAAAAACAAATTGGGAGTAAAAACAAAATTATTCAAAGATTTGCGAAAAATCAGAAGGCTGATCCAATGCTTGTAACGAAAGTGATTTGTGTCTGAATTTTTGAGACGGGCAATCACACTGACTCTGTTGATTATATCTAGTATCCTTGGCTGTTGTATGCTCCGGTCTTCTTCAAATGTCTGATGTGTGTATGATACAAGTTCTGAGCGGAGGATATCCACCCATTTTGAATATATTACTCGGTTGACAGTGATACACCATTAAAAGAACTTGTGTACTATGTGACCATCACATTTACAATGACTGAGCCAACTCATGTTCCATGTCATCCCTCAGGTCTGTCAGCCCCTCTGCTGTCTAGTTTTGGCCCCCTGCAACTTCTGTCTTTTCCCTGAGAGATTTCATATTGGCAACTGATGGTGATCCAAAAAAGTATTTTGGCAACTGTTTTGTGTGTATGTGTGTTGTTTTTTTTTACAGATATATATATATATAATTTTACTCCTGAGTTTATCTTACCTCCTATTGTTCACATGGATGCTCTTTTAGTTAATCTGGCTTAATCCATCGCAAAGATAAGAGAAAGTAGAGGCAGAAAGAATCAAAATCCTTCCGTTTACCTGGGCTTCATTTTCTGGCTACTAGCATCACTTGCATGTATTCAACCATCTCAGCAGCTAAGGAGTTCCTGTGTGGTGTGTGTGTTTGTATGAAATACATATATATATATATATATATATATATAAATAGTAGAATGTGGATTTGCTACATAAACTAGCTCATGTCTCTGCCCTGATGAGGCCCGAAGAGGGCAGAAACATGAGCTAGTTTGTGTAGCGAATCCACATTCTACTATTTATTTCCAGCTCTATTCTAAAACAACTCAACTCCATGAGTAAAATGTTGTATGTATCGAGCACTCTATAAAATAAATCCATTACATTTTAGAAGTGGCTTTATACTATTGATATATTATTATATTATGTTATACTGCTAGCCTGATTTGTACCATATATACTGTGCACATATATATATATATATATATATATATATATATATATATATATAGTTCTAAAATTTGATTTTGTATATCTGTTTGTGCAGATGAACGATTGCAAACAATTCTTTTATTTTTAAACAGCAATGCTTGTAACATATGTTGCAGATGTTTTCAAACTCCTTTCTTTGTTAGGCAAAGACTTTCATACTTTGTCCCTATTGAGCAACAAAATCCACGCTAGTTTGACTTGTACATCGTAAGTAGAATAATCAATGTTTGGATTTGAGGGAAATACAAGAGAGGAAGAGAGAGACATGCAATGAACCAAGGAGTTAATTCTTGCTTTTGCTTTGCTCACGTTCACCTCTTCAAACTCTTCTCATTGAGAATCAATTCTACGCTATTTTCCATCTCTCTTACTAATGGTGTGGGAAGACGAATATGTATTCACTCATGTCTTTCTGTTTGTCCACAAAATTTCTTTTTTCATTTGTTTTTTTTTATATATATTCATGTATTTATTTGTGTCTGTTCGTGCAATATCTCCAAACATTCTCATTGAATTCCATTGATCTTTTGTGAAAGGGTAAACCAAGGGCCAAGGATGAATTGAGCTTGTGGAGCCAAGAATTCTTTTGTCAAGTGTTATTAACCTTCCTTTCATCATAGCAGCATAGATCATTCCATGTTAATTTAAACAAGGCATTAATACTACCTCTCTAAATTTCAGGAAAATTTCTGATTCTATTGAACTTCATGTTAATGAACCATATAAAATTTTATTCCAGTCTCTTGTGTCGTTTTGGACTTACTTTGACCGCAAATTGTAGCCAAATCCTCCCTTTTTTGGCCATCGAAAATGGTTAATTTTCCACCAGTTTTCAAACTATTTTATATTCTTCTCACTTCGTTGGTAAGATATTCTCAAGAAATATTAGAATCTAGTTATTTCAGCCATGGTTGATTTTAAAAATGCTAACCTCACTGACCTTTGTATTATCCAAAGTTGGGCAACTTTTGCCTTAAATAACTAATTTCTATCAAATATATGAACCATTATGTATTAAAACAGCAACCCCAAAAATGGTTTGGGCCAAACAACTAGAATTTAAACTTTTTAGTAATGTAGGTGATTAAAAAAAAACTACTGGCAAAATTTGAGATTAGTCTGTTTTCATACTGTTTTTGCAAGCATGAAAATTTGGATCAAATTACACCATTTCTTCGGAATTTTCAACTTTATCTTATAATATACCACTGGTCTCTAGCTGAGCACACTCATAATATGAACATTTTTCTTGAATTATCATCTAAAATTTATTAAGTCCTTTTATCCTTTACTCTGCAATTGCAAATTCCATTTATAAACCATTTGAATGTCATTTCATTTCCTCTCCTCCATGAAATATATCAATTTTTCACATTTGATATTTTTTGTAGACCAAAGATAGCACCTTTTTTATTATTGCAGCTCTGTCAACTTCAAGTGGAAAACAATACAGGCTGGTTGAGTGTGATAATACAGAAAAAAATTTTTATTTAAACATTTAAAATATCAGATGGGAAACATTATTTTTATACGGAGGTAATGGAATGACATTCAACTGGTTTATAGATGAAATTTATAGTTACACAGAAATGGATAAAAGTGCTCAATAAATTTTAGATGATGGCAATTCAAATGAAGTTCCTGTTTTGAGTGTGCTTGGTTTGAAACCAGTGATATAAGATAAAGTTGGAAATTACAAAAAAATGGTGTAATTTAATCCTAAATTTTGTGTCTAGTTTGTTTGAACCATCTACGTAACTAAAAAGCCTAAATTTCTGTATTCTGAGCCTTACCATTTTGGAGGAGGCTGTGGCCTTGAATCAAAACCTAAGCTAGGTTTAGTAAATAACAATTTTTTTTTTTTTTAAAGACTTTTGTCTGAATTTCTGGAAGAATCATCATCATCATCATCATTATCATACACATTTACTTGGACTAGCTTACTCTCCAACCTTCTTCAGGTGTTTGTCGCAGTTGGTAACCTGGGAATTTCAAAGTGAACCCTTTATTCATGATGTTCTCATTCTGTTGTTCATGTTGGAGGATATCTTGTTATCAGTCAACTCTTCTGAGTGATGTTGCTTGTCTGCCTTTTCAGCTGAACCAGATTATGTAACATGTGACCGCCAGGCAGGTTACTAGATATGCTTAACTAATGGCTTTAACCACTAGGCTATGTATCCCGGTGGTGGGAACTTGGAGCCTAAAATCTGATGGCTTTTTTTTTTTCTTTTTTTTTTCGGCATACACATAGTGTAATCAGGATTTGGAATTGTAGATTCCTAAGCCTAATGTTCTCTTTTCCTTAATTTTCTTTTTTTTTTTAATGAATTCCCTTTTTTCTTTCTTTCTTTTTCCTTTTTCTTTCTTTGTGGAAAGTTGAGTTTTAATCTAATTAACCCAGCTTCAGTTGTTTGGATCTCAAACTCCAGCTGAGTCTGCAAATGCCAGTTTAAATTGTGATGATGAGGAGAAATGCTATGCAGTAAAACAAGAGCTCTTATCTTCATGTCATTATGGCTAAATTGTATTGGACACACCAGTTCTTGTATGATCATCAAAGTTAAGTGATGTCAAACCTAGACAGTCCTTAGATGGGTGACCACCTGGGAATATTAGGTGTTGTAAGCTAAGCAGCTGTAGAGAACTTCCCGTAGCAATCTCGTTGATTCTCCTAAGGAGGAAACAGATCTCCACACTATGTTCAATAACAAACCAAAACATAATCTCGTGGCCTGGCTATGAGCAACAAGAAATAAATGAATAACTGAATGCTTCTGTAAGTTATAAGTTTTATATACTCCAAGATGGTCTGATGGAACTATTTTTGGCTCCTCCAAGAACCAACCTCATTTACATTTCTTTGAAGACCTTCTGGTTGGTAAAAAGAAATATGAAAGGAAAAAAAAAGAACAGGTCTGGTTAGTCATTTAATCGAAACTGTCCTGTGACCACTATCTTTTGACAGCATGCCATGTTGGAGGTGATCATTGAATAAGTTACTTCTCTCGCCTTTTGATGGGCATTGATCATTAAAAAGTATTAATTTTCAAAAAAATAAAACAAGTGCAAATGCTGCTGGACGCAAACTACAGACCAATTTAGCATGAACTTGTATTGAATATTGCACTCCCTATTGAGAACCTATTTAGGAGGGGCATTTAAAAAAAAATGCTTTTGTAGACATAAGGAGGAGTAAATATTGAAACTTTCACCCACTAGCTCCATTGGTAAAACCTGTACGTGCAATACATACTTATGTAGCCAGCTAGCCAGACCAGCTTAGAAATTGAAGAAACCTATTTTGACAGTTGAGGTTGATGGTTTCTAACAAAGAACATCTTGAATCCATTGTCAAAACTTTTATGCTTTCAACTCAAAATTCATTGTTGAAAAATCTCAGTCTTGCATATAATTAGAAAAAAAAGTTCTCTTTGCAAAAAATGCTCTTTGTTATCGTAATGGAGGCCTACAAGAGAATTGCAATCTCTTTATTCTACATATACAACATGGAAGGTATTGCTATATAAGATTAGAAAGCACTCAGAAAACATACACCTCTGCCAATGGTGTTCACTTACTCAATCGAAAAGAAATTCTTGGATCCACCCCAAATTTAATCACTTCTTCCCTAGCCCATGGCCCACCCTTCCATGAAATTTAATTGAAATTCATTGATAACTACTTGGAGATATCACGATATGAACGAGAGTATAAACATAGACATCCCTCTCATAGCAGAGGACCCTTACAATAAATCTGCACTGAGCGAGAGGTCCCCGTTGCCAAAAGAAAATCTCATAGAGAAATATTTTGTTTATCAGAAATAAAAACTATGAAGATTTCATGAAATCATCTAGAATCCATTCATAATTATCTTGATTTATATCTAGTATTTAGACGCTTTTATCAGACTGATGGACATTTGGTATATTATCAGGTGATTATTTATTACATGATTCACATATCTAATTTTATTTATTGATTATTTAGAAAGTAATAAGTACATTATACATTATCTAGAAAGTTATTAAGATTTTAATTATTCACTTAACAAATTTTCACCCAATGAGATGTTTTGTGGAACAGATTGTCCTTTTTAAGAGAGGTATATTCGATTGTAAAAGATGGAAAAATTCTTTGAGAACTTTTGGATGTATAATGTTAAGAGACTGAAGGAAAAACACAGGGTAGTACATATACCTTTTCAACTTCGTTGCCAGGGTTAAATAAGTAACTGCTAAGGTATTGTGAGCTAACTGAAAAATATCACTACACAGGTACACTGCATTTTTTGATGATTCAAAAAACAAAAAGCAAAGAAATACTGTTTTGCAGTGGATCTTTATAGAACCAGCACACTCCCTTTTCCTCTCACTCTTCTACATCCCTGTCTACTGTGTCTCCAACCAAGCCAATGCTCAGAAAATATTCCCTATAAAAATTAATGGTAATTTCTTCTTTGCTTTTTGCCATTATGGTTTACTAAAGGTTTTTTTTTTTTTAAGGAACTATCTAATTTCAGATAGCGGGGAAATGGACACTTCTACTTGAAGGTAACAATTTTGCTTATAGATACATTTTCGACCCAACATTTGAAACGATTGACCCTTCCACTCAAAGGATTTCAATCACTTTTTATCAAAACCACATGAAATTGATAAGACGTAAACATTTGCTTACACCATTGACATTAGAGTTGAGAATTATTTCCTTTAAGCATATAAAAGAATGTGAAGAAACCGCTTTAACATAATAAAAAACATAGGTAGATATTTTTACCAAATGTATCACTTCCTGCGGTGTGTGTATGTATATGTATATATATATATATATATATATGTATACGACACAGCCCTAAAAATAAATAAATAAAGCTATATATTAAAATCCTAGCTTAAGGGGAGGTGGTGTTTGATCTACACTGCTGAGGAGCCATGTTAATGTAATTGTTTTGTTTTTAAATCCTCAAAACAGATGGTAAACAACTGATGATCCCAACAAGAAAAATTCACACGTAGTACCAAATTCTGTGTGAAACATAAAAACCACTGGAATTACATAAATCATATTTACAGATATTGGGAAATAATTGACTGAAATGACATAAATTTTTGGAAAAAAGATTTTTTCATATATTTAGTGTTTTAAACTGCAAAGCGTTTGAAACACGTACATGTGTGTGTATATATATATATATATATATATATGTGTGTGTGTATGTATGTGTGTATTTTTAAATAAAAGCATGAATAAAACACATTGGTGATTGTGTTTTTTATATATAGAGAGAGAAAGGAGACAATACATTAAATCTGCTTACCCCAGCCAACACTATTGCCATTTACTAAAGAATGAATGATTGTGTAATGTTGACCTACAGCAATGATGTATAAAAGGTAACTATGGATCCACCCCAAAATTCAATCAATTCTATAGCCCATTGCCCACCCTCTCACAAAATTTCATTGAAATTCATTGAGAACTTTTGGAGATATTGTGTGAATAGACAGACGGGTAATATGTATACCATTCCAACTCTTTGGCAGAGGTAACAACGATACTTGTCTGAAATTTTTTGTCATTCATTTCTTTTTTCTCTCTAATTTTATTCATTTTCTTTCTTAACTGCTTCCTCCAATTGCAATTTTCATATTTCTCTTTCTCAGCATAAAAGCGAAAACTCCTGTACCTTTTTTTTTCTCTCTCTTTTTTTTTTTTTTTCAGCTTTTATGGCTTACGTAAATCTCTCAGGACTTTTGGCAAAATTTCTTGGATGAAAACGTAGACGATTCTTTTGAATTTCAGACTCTCTTCATTCTTTCCATTTGTTGTAGTGGATGAGAGCCAATTTCTCTGTTTGGTGAAAACAGTTCCAATTTTTTTTTTTTTCTTTAAATGCCTGACTAAATATTTTTGTCAGGAAAAACAAAAAAAATCAAAGTATCTGAAGAACACGTTTCGGTTTCACTTCGCTATTTTTAATTGGAGAAGCGCTGCATTTTTGGTAATCACTTTCATCTGAATCATGGTTTTTTAGGTGCTTGTGACTTTTATAAGAAACCTTCTAATAATCTGAAAATCCATGTAAAACACAATATGTATATATTTACATGTTTTTTAGAAACCGTCAACCAAAACTGTTCACTTTGGTTTCTTCAGTTTTCAAGTTTCTCTGGCTGGCTGTGTATGACGTGTACAGGCTGCAATAATGGAGCTTGAAGGTTGATTATTTTAACATTTACTTATTATCCCTATTATTGTTTGGACTATCCTCATCTTGGTTGTTTTCCATACAACGTTTCAGCCGTTGTTCTCTAGAGCCTTCATCAGGTATCATCTGGTAGGTGTGATATGATGAGGTGATGATAATAATACCTCATCTCAAAAATTCAGAGAAACATTTATTTATGTTGAGAAAAAAATTTTTTTTTGGTTTTTGAAAATTCTCTCTCTAAATAGTTTAGTTTATGCTAAATCGGTCCTTTAGGTTATGTCCAGCAGCTTTTGCACTTGTTTATTTTTTTTTTTTAAATTCAGACTTTTCAGGGATCACTGCCCAACAAAAACCGAGAGAAGAAAATCATTCATTGATCATACCCTTTTTCCAATTTTTTAATTGATCACCCCCAACATGGTATCCTGCCTAAAGACTTTGGTTACATGATGGTTTTTATTGAGGTAATAACAAGATCTATTGTTTGTTTTCTTGTGTATGTGTGTGTAACTTGATGACATGATGTTAGATATTGCTAGGCAATTCATATAAGGTGAAATGTTACGTGGCAAGAACAATTTCAATATGCAAACACCTGTAATTTTTTTTGCTGTGTTTGTGTGAGTAACACTTAACAATTAGTGAAGAGATACTACATTCTGATCCTTGGCAGAAGTGCTGTAGAGCATAGGCAGAGGACATATATACTATACTTTGATCCTAGGCAGAATGTACAGATACTCTGGTCACGGGCAGAAATGCGAATCTATATATAAATATTCTGTTATTCTTGACAGGTACTGTATTAACATCTGGAATAATCTGAGCACACAAATCCTAAATCCCTGAAAACTTGGGTTCTAAACTTTTTGATGTGTGTACACATGATTATCACATCATTTGTGCTTTTTCTTTTTCTCGGAATATTATATTTTCTTTTAGACATTTTATTCTGTTGTTGAAATATCAATTGTGAGTTGCTTTGAATTCTTCACACAAAGAACTACCTTGACCTTTTTCAAAAGGACAGGTAAATGCATTCAAACAATCGGATCTAACCTTTATCGGCCATGTCTGATTAAAATATTAGTCTGACAAAATGTCATTAGGCGGAAGGGGTTTGTGAAATGAAACGTGTTACAGTTTGGGAAATAATGCTTAAAATAGTCAGATTTTATTTAATTCACTAGAAAGCGTCAATTTTTCTTTTAATTGAATAATCTACGTGTAATGTTTCCTATAATGATGCCATATGAGGATCTATATTTTCCGTCCTTCACATTTGTCAGAGGAGATAACTATTGAATACTAATTATAGAGTTGTGTTCCTTATTTAGATTTTTTTCTGTTAATACATAAAAAATCCAGGTTCAGTATTGTTGAACACAAATAAGAAAATGCTGAGTAACATGTTTTGAGTATTTTACAAGTACAAAGGAATTGCAAAATTATTTGAATTTTTTAATGGCATGAGCAAATTAGTTTCTAGTTATTCACCCCCTCCCAGTGATATGTTGTCCTTCGAGTGATATCACCGTTCTGTTGTCCTTCGAGTGATATCACCGTTCTGTTGTCCTTCGAGTGATATCACCGTTCTGTTGTCCTTCGAGTGATATCACCGTTCTGTTGTCCTTCGAGTGATATCACCGTTCTGTTGTCCTTCGAGTGATATCACCGTTCTGTTGTCCTTCGAGTGATATCACCGTTCTGTTGTCCTTTGAATGATATCACCGTTCTGTTGTCCTTTGAATGATATCACCGTTCTGTTGTCCTTTGAATGATATCACCGTTCTGTTGTCCTTCGAATGATATCACCGTTCTGTTGTCCTTCGAATGATATCACCCTCCTTCTCAAGCCTCAGTTATTTTGAGCTGATCCTCAATTAATAGATTTTATTACCACCAGTGTGATGCTCTCCTCACTGAATAATATTACTGCAAAAAAGTATTTTTGCAGATTTTTTTTAACTTTTGCATGATAAAAAAAAAAAAATCCCAGGTTTCCATTCCTGGTTAAACATCACAAAGGCAGTGAATCAGATTGATTTTTTTGTCTTTTTTCTTTCCTCTCTATGTTGTATATGAAA
The DNA here is from genome assembly GCA_963457665.1 of Thysanoteuthis rhombus. Taxonomy (NCBI): domain Eukaryota; kingdom Metazoa; phylum Mollusca; class Cephalopoda; order Oegopsida; family Thysanoteuthidae; genus Thysanoteuthis; species Thysanoteuthis major. Next base: position 15,444,240 of record OY735232.1, on the reverse strand, counting down.
AGAAAATATTGCACAAAATTCAGTGTTTGCAATCTTATGCTCAACAATTAGTATCTTTCCCGATGCTTTTTTTTTTTTCATCCTACAGCATTTGTTTTTCTCTGATGTATTTCAACCTGCGGCTTTGAGAATTTCTTGCTTCTTTTCTGTCTATTTCTTCGTCCAACTCAAACACAGGGTGTCTCCACCATCCAAAACTAAAATGTTGCTATAGAAACCTTTCATATGCTGAAATGGCGTAAAGAAAAGCAGCAATTACTATTAATTTCTACGGGAAATTTTTTGAGCGTTCTTAGACAAAAAAAATTTGCATGAGATTTTCTCAAAAATTAACAAAATGATTGCAGAAAAGTATGACTTCAGTGCACATCGATTCAGGCAGTTTTCCAAGAGGTTTTGAGTGCTTATGAAGAACTGTACAATAGAATGATGCGTAAGGCTCGCAAATTAGGCCTACTGTCCTATTTCAAGCCTTTCACATCAGATGAAGAAATTCAACCTTCAACATTGAAGCAGGCAGACATAGAAAGTTATTTTAGGCATCTGGGAATGCTCAAAAAGTTTTCAGATATAAATTAATTGTAATTATTTCTCCACTTTACACCATTTAGCATAGGAACCTTTATTAGTGTAGATCTTTCGTTAAAGCGATGCAGCATTAAATGAACTTTCAAAAAGTGGGATATACCTGCATTCAAGTCTTAAGGCTAAGAACCAGGTGAAAGATGATGAAACAATGCAACACTTATCAACAGGATTTGAGAACCTGACAGCTGAGATAAAAATCTAGGTATTTTGTTTTTTCTTTTCCGCTTCCAATCTGAATCAATCGCGCCTCCACCTTTTGCCATTCCCTCTTCCCTGTTTCAAAAAGTTATATCTGCCAACACTCACGTACCCAACCTCTTCCACCCACAGAGAGAGTAGACCTTTCTTCCTCTGATGTTTCTCTCTGTCCAGGGGGTCCAATCTTTTGTCCCCCCCTAATTGGAACGTGAGCACTACACTATTTCTCTTCCCTCCCCACCAAAATAGAAGATCTCGTTATCTCTACTCCAAGAAAAGATTTATTTGAAGATTTGCGATGGCAAGGTGTTCCGTCTTCTCTCTGCACTTACAGGTACATTCCATCAGTGCATGACGCATTTATGCTCCACATATAATTCTCTTTCTACAGCTGTTACCCCCGACCCAGCCACTCCTGGTGCCATTGCGGCTGCTACTGCTAATAAATAAATGAGATTGCTTCAGTAACATCACGCTTAGCTTTCAATTAAAATCATGAAAGCCGCAAATGTAATTGTCATATTCATAAATTAGAAAGCACTCAAAAAGGGTCTATCTCTACCAACATCATTGTCAGGAGGAGTAATTGCGCATGAATCCACCAAATTCAATCAATTTTTATCTTGCCTATCACCTAATTTTCCTCTAAATTTTTGTGAAATTCCTTGCAAGTTTTGTGATATTGTACCGACAGACATGAATTTTTGACAACATTACACTGAATATACATACAACTACGGCAGAAGGTAGATGATTGTGCATGGATCCCCTTCAAAATTGATTCAATTTCTCTGTAGCCCATTATCCATCCTTTCATTAAATTTCATTGAACTTCATAAGAACTTTTGGAGATATTGTGTGGATAGTCATGAGCATGTACATAAATGTATGGGAAAAAAAAGCCAAAATGATCTCAATCAAAAAAAAAATCAGTGGGCCGCTCCAGAATCCAATCAACTTACCCCATTGCCAAAATTTTATTGAAAGTCATTGAGTACTTTTGGAGATATCTTGTGAACGGATGAAAAGATGAAGACAGACCCAACTGAATAAATAAAACTCTCCAACTTCATTGGCAAAGGTCATAAAAATTTAGCATTTTTTTCTTTAAAACTTAATCAGTTTCACTCTTCCATATACCATGTATGCTGGTATTGAGTTGATTTTCTACTCACATTTTCAACCGAAGAACTTGATAATTTTTTCCACTAACCTTTAAGTTAATTTTTTCACATAGTAAACCATCTCGCTTCCATCAAATTTTTTTGGCAGAAGTCATTGATGGAAATATGATTATATTTTTTTTAATTTTTTTTGTAATATATACGGTCTGTCTAAAAAGTAATGAGACTGATTGTGTAAAAACATTTTTTATCAACTTAATTTCAAATCAACATTATCCCTTTCAAAATAGTTCCCTGGGGAAGCCACTCACTGAAGATGCTGTTCCTACTCCAGGAAAAAGTGCTCAAGGTCTTCAACTAACACTGCCTTTAATTAGTTTGTTACATCCTGTTGAATGTTCTCAACTATTTCAAAATGATAATCAAGGTTTTGAGTTTTGATCTGAAGACAAATCCCCCAGATTTCCTCAAACATGTCGTAACAGGCAGTTTTTGAGTCGGTCCTGGAAACGAAACAGGAAAGTGTGGGATGACGCAGGAGTAACTCACCACATCCAAAGAAAGCAAAAATGAGCAAATATAATATCAAAATGATGCTCATTTGTCTCTTCGTAATGAATGTGCACTTAAAGGACAGACAGTCAAGCAATTTTACTCCTTGGAGATCCTTAAACGACTCAGAAAAAAGGTCATTTAGGGCCAGCCTGAGATTGCTGATTCTGGGATGCTGTTTCATGAATCACACCACACTCTCTTTGAATGAATTTTAAGCCTAAAAAAATATCCCTGTGATACAACTGTCCCTTTACTTCCCTGATCTGAGTCCCTGGGACTATATCCTGTTCCCAAAAATTAAAATCAAAATCTGTGGCCACTATTTGGAAACTGTTGAGAACATCCGAGAATTCATTAAAAACCAAGTGAATGCAGTGTCGGTTGGAGATTTCCCACACTTTTTTCAATTATTGGAACAATATCTTCGTCGATGAATGGCTTCCCAAGGGAACTATATTGAAGGGGATGATGTTGATTTGCAATTAAGTTGATGATAAATATTCTTACTCAATCAATCTCATTACTTTCTAGACGGACCACATATTCTAGTTATTTGGTGGTACTTATTAAAAACAAACATGTGAAAATGACTTTGATTACTTGTTCAAATCTCTTTCAGATATTATACAGCAGACAATGTTTGCCATCTTTCCTATCATAACCCAGTTGGCTTTCTTGGATCCCAAAACCCATGTTTTCACAGACATCTATATCCCAGTTTGGAAGAGATGTTGACTGAATCTGATTACCTTTTGGAAATGCACAAATTCTGTCTAAAAAATGAGATCTCAATAGACAAAATCATTCACAAAATCTAGGTAGCTTTTCATATACTATACTCTCAAGAAGTTAAGTATATTGGGATTAAGGTGTATCTATTTTTGCTAGCAGTGTTTGTTTATCATTGATGGCCTCATTTTTGTATGGTCACAAGTGTCTGTATGTGAGGAAAATACTGTATTTGTTTTATTTGCTCACATTTTGTTCAATCGGATGAAATAGCCTACAAGGGGTCACAGATTCAAAATCACAAACAAGTAGAGAGTAACCATTGTGTACAGTTATGTTTAGGGCTAAAAAAGACACAGGGTACCTTGAGAAGCATCTTGGTGCTACTTTGAGTGTTCAGAATTTATTGTTGCAAGCTCTGTAAGCAACAACATCATTTAGTGCTTGGCTAGATTCAAACAGGAAGTAGACTGGTTGATGTCACCCAGGGACCACATATATCATAAAGTATGATCTGTTGACTTCTCTCCACATATCAGGCAACGGGACCAGTCCGTAACTGGCCAAGTTTCCAAGCTCCATGTGCAATTGATGGTAATGATGATCATTAGATCTGTCCCGCATCATCGCCATGCATTGCATTCCAGCCTGAAACACATCTAAATGCTGTGAGGGGGACTAGAGTATTCCGAAAGATAAAACCCAACAGGTTTCACTATTATGGACTGCATAGTAGGCAGCTGTAATATATGATGCCCATAACAGATAAATATTGCCAACCATGTCTGCAGGGTCCCAATAATCCAACTCCTCATCATGCTTGCATTGTTTCCAATAAAGCAACACTAGATTAAGAACCATGCAAAGTGCACATGAAAGAATAATGCTGGGCCTCACATGGAGCTACCACAAGACAGCACAGTACATCCGAGAAAAGACGAAAGTCAGGGACATTATAGAATCCATTAAAAATCTCAAATGGCAGTGGGCTGGCAATGTTGCAAGAATGGCAGACATCCGATGGACATCACGACTCACAACCTGAATCCCCCGAGATCACATGCGCAACCAGGGCCGGCAGAACATTAGATGGAGAGACAAGCTAAACAAGTTCAGGAAGTACTGGCTCCACGACGCCCATGATAGAGAAGTGTGGCAAATCCTGGGGAAGGTCTATGTCCAACAACGGACGTTAAAAGACTGATGATGATGATGAAGAGATTAGTCAATAAAGCTTATAATCTAATGCTGTGCCTTTTTTGTGCAAAAGAGAAACCCATATTATGCTTATTAAAATTTAGAAACCAGCTTATGATAAACAGTAAAATCATACCTATAATAATCCCATATCCCTAACTTATAAAAAAAAATATATCTGTGTATATTTTATAGATATGCGAGAAGTGTCCATTTGTATGTTTGTCTGGTACCCTATAAAATGTACCTAAATATGAATGCAGCCCTACCAAATTTTGTATATCTACTCAATGGACTTGGGGGGGGTCAAAACAAAAAAATTTCAAGAAAGATACTTTGTATCAAGCTTTAGAGAGGGTTGGAGGTTATATCTACAATGTAACTATAATAGCAAAGTGGAATCAACTTTCTGCCTATACACATCTCTTCTCATTTTATGTGTTTATATATAATTCTTTAAGGGGTGTAAGAGAAGGGAAACCCACCCTCTATAGGGTCAAATATGTCAGACACTTCTTATTAGTGAAAAAAATATTTTAGAGGGGCGCTCTATTTATGTAACTATGATGCAAATCTGGACCCTTACTTTCCATTCAATATATACATATATATACTAGCTGAATAAACTTGGTTTGGGTATCCTGTTATATATATATATATATATATATATATATATATATCTCATAAAAAAGGGGGGAAAAATTCTCTTTGCTACTGAAATTGTCTTCATAATTTCTGAAGCTTTTCAGTTTTGATGTGGTTTATTCTATCCTGCAGACTTGAAGAAAGATTTTCCTCAATGGAAAATTGATTTATGATTTCAATGTCCCAAAAATTAACCCTTTGTCCTCTAGATTTTCTTTTCAACCTTTAGAACTCTGAATTCTTTTTCAAGGACACCAAGATTTTGTGCACTCGTTAACTTCTATAGCCTATAACTTGTATGTCTATTCATGTATGACTAAAAGTGACAAAAAATTGAAATGACAACAAAACCACAACATTCAAATACCCTATTGTTTGGCAATCAGTTGCCCGCAGTGCCTGGACAAACTTTTTGTTCAGCAAACTGGATGAGCTTGCCTACAGAATGCTAATCATTATTATATTTAGTTGCCTGTGATTGAGGTTATTTGAGAACATTTTCTTATCTCAAGATTTTAGAACCTGAAGCAATGAATGATGTTCATTAGGATAAAATAGGATGATTAAACTTATTAATATTCTTACTAGCTAGTAGGTTTAACAATTTCATCTTAAAGGACTTCATTCATTGCAATTCCATGGGTGCTAACAAGTAGAGTTCTCTCATGCCTTCTGTCCCTCACCCGTTTCAACCCATCTATATTATCATCTAAATGTTATACAAAAAATGGATTAGCTTCCATTTCGAAAATTTTTATAACCCATCAGTAAATTACTCAGCTTTCTCTTCTGCCTTCTCTCTTCCTACTCTCTAATCAAACTACCTAACTTTTCCCTCATTATTACTGAAAGTGTAACATTTGAATGCAGTTAGAAACAAGCAGAATATCATAGATGTATCTTCTATCTGTATAATAAACAGTGTGAATTTTTCTATTTCTTCATCAGTAACTTCCTCCTATACCTTGATCCTAGGTAGAGCGCTCAGATAATCTGATCCAAATAAGAAGTAGCGGTTCATGTGTAAATAATCCCATCGTTTTTATTACAAATGCTATGCTATTTATTTGAATAAGTGGCTATGTTAAAAATCTATTATTTTTATAGCTATCATATGGATAATAAAAAGCTTTGCTGTTTGCAAAATGAATTCTTTTAGAATATATATTTTCTTTAACTTTTCCCCTTTTTTACAAATCTATTTTTGATTGACACTGGGGCAGTGCCTATTCAAAAGGTCCATGTTTGGAAGGGGTTGGACTTTCTGGTATGTGGAGCCGCTTGCAATAATTTTCTGTCTGTTGTACAAAATTATGGCTTCAAAGTATTTTGGTTGCCTCTCTCCAGTGTTACCAATTTAGATATAAAATATCTAAATTTTGATAATTTTAGAGATTGGAAGTCAAGGAAGATTATCTATAGAAACTATTATAAAAGATCTATAATTCTTAATGTCTTATTTATTCTTATTAGATTTCTTGAACTATTGATCAAAAAAAATTCACAGCACTGACTTATGTGCTGACTAATATATCTGGCAATTGTCAACTTCTTACATTGCCCCAGTTGCCAGGTAATTGTGGTGCATACATGGAGATTCCTTCATTGTAATTAGACAAATAATTTGTTTTTTTGTATTTGGAGTATTTTGAAATTCAAAAATTCCTATGATTTCGAGAAGACTCCTTAACATTAACGTTCTAATATTTTGGGCTATTTATGTTCACTTTGCACTAATACCCCTGGGAAAGTCTTGAATCCACTTCTCTACCCAGCTATGGCAAAAAAGCATTGCAGTTAGAGCCCTGTCCAACTAAGAGAGAAAGGAGGAGTTGAACCCTTAAGGAAGACTTGGTAAACTGTATTTCCTCTCTGGCAACTCCTGCAGCCGAAAAGGCTGCCACATGTGACTGGAGAACGACCTTGGAAGCTTAGAAAATGGGATTGTCCTTATGCAATGACCCTCCTACTTTCATAAACATTTGCGCACAGGTTGCTATGCAAGTCTCCGCATGGCCACTGACATCATCAGAACGATGGTCAACCAATGATCTTCTCAAATCTAATGCCATGTTGTTTGCTACTGATTGGCTGAGTCTTATGGTCATTTTCAGTATCCTGTTGATTAGGAGCCATTTTTATTCTTTGTTTATTTGTGCCTTCAGGTCTGTTTATAGAGGCTCATTCCTCCTTCATTCCAGAGACATGGGCGTTATTTATTCATTTATTTACATTTAATGCTTACTTCAGCATCTCAGTACATAATATTATAATAGTCAACATTTGAAAATATGTAAAAATACAAGAATTACTTTTATTGGATGAGTAAAATTAGAATAAATTAGTGAGGAAAAAATTTTCAATATCAAACAATTAAATCGTTGATTTATTCGGCAAATAACAGTGATGACTCCTGTTTGGTTTAAACACGATCCCCATTTTGTTTGCGATAAATACATTTATACAAAAACATATGTATTTGTATACTTTATCCATGTGTAAATAATGCCTTCATTTTTTATGGGTTCCATGCTAGTTATATAGATTTCTACATTAATGTTTATCAAGATGTCATGTTATTAGTTTATTTGCATAGAAATGTCACTTACTCTCCTTTTCATTGTATCTTTGCCAGCAATTGCTATTTCTCTTTATGTGCCATGTCCCTTCATGATGTGGGCGATCATGGCTCTCCACAGCTTCTTTTCTTTTGTTTTCAGCAATTCCTACTCCTTTACTACCCGTCTGTCTTTCTGTTTCTTGTTCTGACATCCATTTGCTCAAATTCACCAAGTAGGTTAACCGCTGCTTTTGTCTGCTTTTCTCGCCTTTGATGCTCCTTGTGAATGTAAAGTTCTCCAAGCCGTCCTCCCTCATTGTGGCCCAAAAATTCTGCCTTCTCCTGATTGTTTGCAACAGTTTCTCAGTCATTTCAACTCTCCTCAAAACTTCCTCATTTGTCACATGCCCAATCTTTGATATTCCCAACATTCATCTGTAAAAACATCTCGGTGGCTTCAAATCTTTTCTCCACAAAATCATCCAGCATTCTCTACAGTAAATGCTAGATAATTTCCACTTCCAGATGCCTTCAAATATTCTCTTGGCTCATCATACATTGCAACATGGTTCTTCCTCAGTTCAAAAAGCACAGACATTCAGAGATGCTAGTTTAGTAGATTTTCTCTCAAAATGTAACAGATGAATAATTTTCTGTTTGCCTGCAATTTCACTCAATGGATCAGCTTTATTGTTTATTTTTCAATGATTGTATTGCTCTGTCAGGAACATAGTCTAAATTGCAGCACTCATTGCTATGTCATTTATTTCATGTAGAATTTCCATGGTATCCAGGTATCTTCTCAAACAAGATGAGGTTTATCTACTTCCTCCAATGCAGAATATGACACAGTTGAAAGCATAGGCAAGCCTCATAAAACAAGATTGCACTCTTTTGATATATATATATATATATATATATATATATATATATATATATATATATATATATATTCATTCCAAATGGAGACTATAATTCCTGGTGTCATAATTTCATGGTACCTTTTTCATTTTTTATAGGATTTTTATAGGATCCACTTGTGCTTTTTCACTTAAAAATAAAAGATATTCTACAGAATCCTTAGTTCAAGGTTAACCTGTCATTATCCTCATCTGGTTATTTAAAGTCTTAGTCTAGATAAAAAAAAAAGGTGGTTGCTGTCCTAAGCTCCATGAGGAGTTGACAGGAATAAAGGAATAAAAAGAGAAACTCTAGCTCTTACTTTGTCAAAAAAGATATTTTTAAAAAAAGTGATGTGAAAGAATCAGTTGAAAATCCAGTATTACCAGAAAACTGATTTTTCAAAAACTGATTGTAGTTCACTGCTCAGCTGCTCTTTGTTTCAATTTTTGTGGTGTGGTTGAATTGTGTTTAGATGTATATCAGAGAATTGATATTGATTAAACAGACCCTCTTTTTGGAGCAGATTAAATGATATGTTATAAACTAATTGATTTTTTTTTTCATCATTTACTTTTCATCATCTTCTATGTTTTGTATTTTATGTTTGAATGATTTTGAGTGAATTATCAAATATATAAAAAAAACTACTTTAGGAGTGTATTAATTTGTATCTGTTAAATACAATAGAAATTCGGGAAATTCAGAAATCCCAGTCATCTCAGCTCCCAAGCTTGCTGGGTAAAGGACCCAGTTCTGTATCAGACATGAAGAAATTTTACAAGTCGACTTTTGCTTTTATTGTTTTTCTGTTAATTACGGGGAGCTTTTCTCCCCAAAAGTGACTTGAGCACTCTGCTCAACATTCTCTCTTTCACCATAAACAAAATTCAACACTTTTCTTGTTTGACAGCAACAACAAAGGACAAATTCAAGAAAACTAATTTCTTGCTACCCTCTGCCAATATAGACCAAGACATCCAGCTATGGTTATTGTTTACTCATGTGCTATGTCTGCCCAGGAAAGTATCCAGCCACTTGATATTAATGAAAATATAGCCTGCCTTAGTCCTCTTCAAAGTACTCTTCATGGAATCTCATGCACATCCCGTCATTCCTTCCACTTTCAGAAGTTTGCAAAGTTCTCTTTTGGTATCATTATCACCGGCTGCCTCATTGTGTTCTCCTTAATCTCGTCCATGCATTCAGAGGGAACTGAATCTTTTGCAAAAAAAAAACCTGCACAGGATGTGAAGAATAGGCAGGTTTGGTCATTGTGAATGTGACGGTCACACAGTGCACTAAATGGCATCTTGCTGCCAACTGAGTAACCCAACGGGAAAGTGTTTGTTCACACATGCATTGTAAGGTCTCCTTTGATTGCAAAGTTACATCAAGTCAGGGCAACTAATTCTTGAGATATTCAAGATGATTGAATCCTTTCTGGACACACCTCATAAATGTCAAGTATCCTTTGCTGTTTGAGGTAATGTTTCTCAAACTGTGTTTTGAGACAGTCTTCCAAGTGTGCTTTGTAAATTTCTTCAAATACTTGTATCAGTATGTTCATATAAAAATACATATTTTATACATATGATTACAACCGAAGAAATCTGTGCATGTTTGTGCACGCATGTACTGCAATTACCCACCAACTAGCCATTGTATGAAATTGACATTCTGCAGATATACTAGTCAGTACACAAGTTGTTTGGATCAGCAGTTTTCAAGAGATCTAAGAATAAATGAAAAAATGTAGATCATAATTCTTCTTTCATAGTTTGTATAGTTTATCTCCCTCGACTCCCAATGTTTAGAATTATCTGAATTTAGATATTTCTCATCTAAATTGACCACACTGGAGAAAAATGAACAGAATACTTTGAAGCTATAGTTTCATACAATAAACAGAAAATTTATTTTGCGTAAGAATTATGGCAGGCTTCTCCACACACCATGAAGTCTGGCCTTTTCTAAACTTACACCTTCTGAACTGACACTGCCATTGTATATATAAAGTTCCAAATCCTAAGTTGGTGTATTGCTTGTCAGATTTATTTCTTAGTGTGCCGTAATAGTTTGAGAACCACCCATTTAAGAAATCTGCTTTTCAGAATATTTATTACTGAGTTGCACTCAGCCGGGTACTTCTCTATCCACCCATGTGTTCATCTATCAGTGCAGATTTATTGATATGTAAGATAAGCACTCAGTAATATTGCCTTTTCTTTTCTTTCTTACTAATCAAAGGATTCAGATTTCTAGTTGCTTTGAATTATATAAAATTGGTGCCACTATTTCGCATGCAAAGACTTGAAAGAAATCTTTTCTGAACTCTGCGTTTCTTCATATTGATTAGATCTACAACTAATTTTCTGACATTATCTTGTTTGTTACATGATGAAAGTAAGGGTCGTTTTTTTTTCTTTCATTTCACTCAATGGCATTTTTTTTTTTTTTTTGCTCTTTATTTCCCTTAAATTTACTTTTGCTGGTTTCCAAACTTCAGAAGAATTTTTCTAGTTAGCCGCAGCGGCAGCACCGTGCATCTCAGCTACAATGCCAGTTACCGCTGCACACTGATTTTTCTCTTGCAAAAAAAATTTGTCGAGAGAATTTCTTTATAACCCTTCACAGACAGACCAGCCAGATCTGGTCAGTGAAACACGTGCATTTGTTTACAACCGGTTGTAAATCATACAAAACACAGAATTTTGCTTCAATTACCTTTCTTTACAAAAATTATTTTTCTCTCGCTGATATTTTGCCCTGTTTTAACATCGAGCCTCATCCGAAGGAACTTTTTTTTTTTTTTTTTCTATCATTTACTACACCATTAAGAGAATTATTAACTGAAGTTTTGTATAATTTATCAGTTTATTACCTAAAAAAATGTCACTAAAGAACTTTTTAACTGATAATGATAATACCAATTGGCTGTACAGGGGTATCAGCTATTGAATCAGTCCAATCAACATGGCGGCTTCCTGGTTGCAGGCAGCAGCAACTTGCTTCAAATTTAGTGATATGATTGAATTTCAATACCATGACAACCAAGCATAGATTTATGAATGCCCAAGAGGCCTTGCAGGCCATTCTGGACTCCAATGACTTGTTTGAAGTGTGTATGTGGGGAGGGGTTATTGTTTTATTAGAATTCATTGAAAATACTGTTACATGATTCTGAGACATAATTGTTACAATTCATTTATTTGTTATAACTTTATCCTATCCTTGATACAGTTATATCTGCAATATATTTTGCATATTTTGGCAAATTTATTGGATTCAGTTTCACCCATTAATCCTAAAGAGAAGGGTGTATAACCAATGCATCCTCCCAATAGTCACTTATGGAGCTGAAACATGGAACCTAACCAAGAGACAGACCCGAAAATTGAGAACCATGCAATGTGCACATGAAAGAATAATGCTGGGCCTCACATGGAGAGACCACAAGATAGCACAGTACATCTGAGAAAAGACGAAAGTCAGGGACATCATAGAATCCATTAAAAATCTCAAATGGCGGTGGGCTGGCCATGTTGCAAGAATGGCGGACAATCGATGGACATCGCGACTCACAACATGGATCCCCCGAGACCACATATGCAACCGAGGACGGCAAAGTGTTAGATGGAGAGACGAACTAGACAAGATCAGGAAATGCTGGCTCCGTGACGCCCATGATAGGGAAGTGTGGCAAATCCTGGGGAAGGTCTATGTCCAACAACGGACGCTAAAAGACTGATGATGATGATGATGACTGGCACCAAATATGAGTAAAAATGCCTCAACCATATAACCTTAGCATGATCCTACTAGAATATATATGGTATGGAGGGATTAACTTGTGTAGATAGATGATGATTTGAACTTAAGTGCAAGTTACCGTAAAATGGTAAGATCAGAAATAAATTCAGTTTGCAAAGGGATAAAAAAAGGTTTTCAGGCAATTAGACAATTACCAGGTAGAGCCAGATAATATTGCTAGTGTCATAAAATATTTGATAGCAGTTTGTGATCTTTCTTTGGCCAATGATCTTTAAGTCTAGTAGTAGGATGTAGGAAATACCACTCAGTTCACTTTGGTTATGGTTAAGAGATCTACTTTTATTCAGATCTATAATACAAATTGAAGAAAAAGAGAGGTTGGGTGAGGGATGAAGTTTTTTCTCTTGTAATTACTTGTCAAGCAAGGAACAAGCCCTTTTCATTTCATTTTGTATGACCTCTTCCAACCACACAGAAAGGTAGAATAGTAAGTTGAGCAGTTAGCCAATTCAGACGAAAGAAAATGCAAGACAAAAATTAATCATAATTTTTGTATGGGATTTTCTTTGAAATTTTGTCAAATGATGATGATGGATTGTGAGAAATTTCCAAGAATCTGTGTTACAAAACTGATTTTGTCTGAATGATTTGAGATACTTTCAACTTTTTGAACTACATGAACTGCCAACACAAATTGTCATTCAGTGCTCAAGAGAAAGAAATATGTATGTCATAACAAAAACAACAATGACCAGGATAATCGTCTTAGAAACTGACGAACATTTATCTCTGGTCTGTCTTGTCTCTCTTGCTATAACAATCTTTAATCCGACTTCATAAAAATAGGAATCCAATCACATAAATCGTATCGGTAGTTTTTTTTGAGGGGGTAGAGATTTTTTTTTCCACTAATTCTTATTCGTGGTTCCAGAAAGAAAGAAAAATCTCATAATTGCCGTGTGCAATTTCTTGTATTCTTCTCCTTTAATACCAGGGTTTTATACCATCCACACCACCACAACCTCGACATTTCTTTGCAAGATTCCCACACCCCAACCCTCTGAATGCTTCAACCATGCAATAACGACTTTCTTTCGTTTCATTCATAAGAAATTTGTCTGTTTTAGAGAATGGCCCGAGGCGAACTATAAATTCTGATGACACACACAGAAATATTCAATGCTTCTCATTAAGTTGCCATTTTGAGGGTTTTGCTTCAACTTTTTCTGTTTTTTTCTTTGTTTTTTTTTTCTTTTTTTCTTCTTTTTTTTCTTTTACTGTCTCGGTTTGCTACCAAAGGGAAGTGAGACATCACCTCCCATAGCCAGGCAGTTGGTTGCCTATGTTTGCAGCTTTTATCGATATTAGTTTCTATCCACATTCTCTTATTTTTTTTGGTTCTTCATCAACTCGCTGAAATCGTGGAAATTCCATGGGTGTTAGCAACAAGGATTCTCTTATCTCATGCCTCTGTTCGTCTCTTAACCATTGCTTGCCTCTTCACGTTCTCACCCTTATCCCTTCCAATCTTCATTGCCCGTCCATGTTTTTATCTAAATTTTATGCAAACATCAATGTGAAAACCTCCTTACCCTCTCAGTTGACCTAACTTTCTTTTTTCCCTACTTCTTAAACTACTTAATCTTTCCCTTATCTTATTATTGAATGCGTAACATTTGAACACAGGTAGAAACAAGCAGAAAAATATTATAGAAAATATGTCTCTCTGCAGATGTTCACCTGCCTGTTTCTGCACTTTTTTGTCTCTGCTGTGTTTGCTGACCCCTGGGACATATCCCGCCTTTTTTTTTTACCTGCTACTGTTCCTTGCAACTCATCCCGAGCCCCAGATTCAACAGCTCGAGCCTTCAATGCTTGGCCTCCCTTCCATAATACCAGAATGTTTGATGAAACCTTTTCCTTTTGTTGCTGTTTTTTTCTCTTCAGTTTTGCAATGAGGAAAACCATTGACCAAAACAAAAAAACTCATATTTTGGGAATGATCTGATATATATAATACAGTCTGTGTTGGTTGGTTGATTGGTCCATCTGTCCTGGAGAAAAGGGAGTATGACATTTTAGATTCTCCATGTTTTACTTCTTTCTCCCCCCTTAATCACAGCTGCACACCATCCAACCTCCACCCGCATGGCAACCCCCAATCCACTCAATGAAATAAAGTGAAAAGGAAGAGACATCCTGAGAGAGATTGTGCTGTCTGTTGAAAATAAGACATGAAATATCCTCTGTACTAGTTTTTAATAGTCTTTTCTTTTTGTTGTTTTCAGGTGAGTTGATTATTTTATTTTCTGGAATGAGACAAAAATCAAGGTAAGTGAATCATACATTTTTTATGTATACATACAATGGATTCTACTCAAGTGGGGCATCTTAGGGCTACAAATTTTGGTCCCTATGAGCAGTTCCTTTTAAATAGATTTGCATGAAAAAGTAACAAAATATTACATTATATTTGTATTGTGTCCTTGTATAACTGGTCCTTCTCAGCAGCTATTATTTGTTGTAAACCAGACCTGTTTTAAGGATATATTAAGGACTGGTCCCAAGCTTGTCAGATAAATGATCTGGTATTCTGCTGGGATTCATCTGTTCTCCCTTCGTGGAATGCAGCTTTTCTAAATCTTTTTTTATGCACTAAAAGACCTGCTTCTTTTTTATAACTTGTGGACCGTTTCTCTTGAGTGAAGGCCATCAGTTATGCTTATGTCTGGTTAGTGGGTCAGGAAGAAGTGAAATTTTTTCATATATATGGAAATGATACTTGATGCTACATGACCCATATAGCTGACACGTGGTAGAAAACCTTATTCGCGAATTCATAGGAAATGCTCCCCTTTTCATTGAAGGATGAGGAGTGGCATTCTTTTGATAACTGGTTCTTCTCACAACCATCACCACGACCACGACCACCACCACCACCCTGTTCTTTCTAAGTAAAGCAAGTTATTTGGAGAAAAAAAAATCCCAAGAAAGTTTTAATTCCGTTTTTTTCCATTTTTGTTGGATTGAATTGAAGTATAAATTTATTTTCGTACTTTTTAATTACATCCAAATAAGTAACCTCAATGAAATTGAATCACTTAAGATGAACTGTTGTTTTTTAATGTGCTAGTAATTCTTAAGAACACAACGAAATTCCTTGTGAACTGATTTCTATGTAAAATTTAATAATGTGGATTGTTGTAAAACTAATTCATTTACAGTAGGTGTTGGTTGGGTAAAACTGCTATGAAATTGCTGAACCAAGTTCAAATTCCAGCTGAACATGGATTATAGCTTTACTATTATTTAACCTTTTATTATGAATATGAAGTTCAAAACGCTTGAAAAGCTGATAATCTGTAAGAGAAATTTTGGGTGAATATGATAGATTCTGTAAGACTTTATATCCAAATTCTCTTAGTCAGCTGCAGTCAGCTGGAAGGTGTATGGTCAAGGACTTTTATGGAGCATTTCATTCAGTTTATATGTATGTATATACTTTGACATATATTGCACATGCATATTACATATGTGTTTGTACACACACACACACACATATTTATTCACTCATTTTCTCAACTTTTTAACCTTTGCTATTGCTTTGAGAAGACGTGACTTATTGTTCATGGTCACTGGTACTGACAATTCTTCATCAATATCAAACAGGTTTGAGCTTTCCTTAAGGTTCATTATTGGTATTCATATTTTCAGACCTGAACCTATTGATGTTATCAGCAGCTTGAGCTGCATCATATCTTAATTCGAAATTTTACTTGAAAATAAGTTTCTCAACATTGCTATATCATGATGGAAGAAAAATGTCAAGGGCTGAAAATCTAATCTACAAAAAAATGCAATTACTTTTGTAAATCTCTCACTTTGAGCATTATTCTCTGTGATGTCAAAAAATGTCATTTCATGTGTAACAAGATAACACCAATTAGAGGATTAATTATAGTAATTACTGTTTGAAATACTTTTAAATGATTCAAGTAAGGTCAATTAATCAGGCCTGACAACTTGACCTCTGGTTGATATCTCATTTAAAGAAATAAAAGAAATTTTGAATCTTGATCATGAAAACTTTTAGTCAAAGAAAAGGCAGGACATTTCTGCCCCAGGGCATCTATATATCTTAATTATCTCTTGAGGGGAAAGGAGTGAAAATTCCAGTTTTTGTCTTAAAAAGTTATTGGTGTATGATTTTTTTTTTTTTTTAAGTGCGGTTTCAAAAAAATTCAGTAGTTAGAACATTGTGCTCTTGTTTTTATCAATGTATATTCATATATTAGTGATAGGCATAAGTGTATATATATATATATATATATATACGCACGTACATTGTTTGTGTAATTTTTTAAGTAAATATTATGATATGCATGAGTATGTGTGTTTAAACACATGTGCACGTACAATATTATTAAATTGTAACATATGTGTCAAGGTACAAGCATATGTCTATAGTGCTGGGGAACCATATCAATATAACTTCTGTTTTTAAATCCTCGATTTCATAGTAAATTTAACACATAGTGCCATAATATTAAACTCTGTAAAACATTAGAAATTAAATTGAAAAAATTTTAATTTACGGCTATTGGGAAATACTTGACTGAAATGACATGAATTTTTGGAAAAAAATTTTTTTTTTGATAGATCTAGTGTTAAAAGCTGTAACGCTTTCTAGACTATATATTCATATCTTACAAGAATATATAAATATATATTTTGTAAAGGTCCATTATTTTAGTGCTCAATATAGATATCTTATAGAGCTGAATAATATCTTTAATCCAGAAGTCAGTATACGTATATATATATATATATATACATATATATATGTTCGTATACAAACTCACACGCACATTTTGTATATGTATGAGGGTGGATCAATAAGTCCATGCTCTGACATTTATTTGCTGAATTTTTATCTGAAATTTTTTATTGGTCATTAGTCTTCACTACTGAATTAAGTGCATTGCCAAGGAAAGAGACTGTTGAAAAATAAATATTTGTCCGGTAAAATAAATGCTTTTTATCCATCATTTGGCTATGGACTTATTGATGTACCATCGTATATATATTTATGAGTATGTGCACGTTCCTTTGCGTGTGTTTGAGACAGAATGGGGGGGGGAGAACCTGCTGGGAAGCTGCTTGCATTCTAAGTAAGTAATTGGCTGTTGATTGTCATTAATATGCGGGCGGATGGTGGTCCATGTGTCACGTAGGTGAGAGTGGGGAAACATCACCTGCAGCTATGCTACATACTGGCTGTATGGATTTTCGTGACAGCACAGATGCTCTGTCATGCAGGTTATGTGTACTCTTCCTGCTTAAATACTCTTCATTGACTTGCCTGATTTCTTTATCGACCCACCCGCTCTCCACTGTATCCCACCACACCCTTCCCTTGCTTTGTACATAATGCTGGAGCCTCAAGTTCTTCAATAACATTGTTTAAAATGTCATCCATCTATGCAGATAAAAAAAATAAGGATATCTATATTTCGAGATGGATTAATCTTTTATTGAGGGACATCAATATGCAGAAATAATTATTTCATATTAACATTTTTGTGTGTGTTTAACAATAATTTATTCGGAGAATAGAGCTTTTTACCTCTGCCAAGAAGGTTGGAGAGGTATTCATATTACCTTATGTCTTTCCTTCTGTCCATACAATATCTCCAAAAGTTCTCAACAAAATTCAATGGAATTTTGTTGATGGATGGGCAATGGGCTACAGAAGAAGTGATCAAATTTTAGGCTTGATTCATGAATTTCATTGAAATTTTTTGGAAAGGTTAGTCTTGGGCTAAGGGGAGAGTGATTACAATTTGGGATGGATTCAGGAATACTTTTTTCCATACATTTATGCATTCGCTCATGATTGTTATCATAATGTATCCTTAAGTTTTAAATTTCAATGGAATTTCATGGAAGGATGGGCCATAGGCTAAGGTAGAAGTGATTAAATTTGGGGATGGATCCAGGAATACATTATCTATTTACTTGATGTATAGCATTGGCAGGATGTGTGCTCTCTGAGCGCATTCTATTTTTGCTTTGTGTTCACGTTTCAAATGTTTAGATTAATACTTATGTCTCAGAATATATCAATCTTATGCATACTAGTCTGATTGTCAGTCATGAGAGCCTTACCTTGGAAACATTTTTCTTGTAGAATTCACAGTGATAAATAGTACCTAATGATTTTTTTTTCATTTATCACCTGCTAGTAGAAGTACCTGACCTTGCCTGGGTTTCTAAATATTTGAAATGAACACAGTGTGTGTATGTGTTAATCAAATTGAAATTTTTCATCTTTTCCTCTGATGTAAATGCAAGCGTCTCCAATATAGTATGGTTTATTATAGCATGGTTCATAGTATAAGAAAAATGGTTGGTGGATACCAAGATTTTTTATCTATGTTAACACTTGCTTATCTGGGAAACCGCCAATAAAAACAATTTCCTCTTGAACCTGTAGGCCCAATATTTTTGGTTAAGCATCATTTTACTATATCATGAACTTCGTCGATGACGGGGTACACAACTCCTACCCCACTGAAAATATATTTGACTTTCGCCAGCAAATCAACTTGACTGCAAAAATGAAATGAATTAGACAAAAACATTTCAGTAGTCAATGAACAAAACTTTTCTCTTTGCTACTCGTTTTTAACCGTTATATTTCCTATTATATTACCTATTTTTCTGCAACTGCCGATGAGATGAGAATGTGGGTCATATAGTTGCACAAGGGAATGTGTATAGACATTGTTTGCTGTCTTTCAATAAATATCTTGAACATCTCCAATACACCCTTGTTATCATGGTTTGGTTACAACATGGTTGGCTTTCTTGGACCCCAACACCCTCAATATAATGGCCAGGGGGGTATACTAGTACATGTAATGTGCAGGACTGGTTTTGTTCTTCCTCTTTTGACCTTTGAACCCCAAAAATGCCCAGCTGGAAAGCCAATCCATCACTTGAAATGGCTTCAGATGTCAAAACCAACTTCAACATCCTACATCAAGAAAATAGGTCAGAAGAATCTTTTGTTCATGGCGGAAAAAAACCCACCTGTGACTATCAATTGCTATGGGTGTCTGTTGTCATCTTCGTCTCCTTTTACTCAATCGGATAACTTTGTAATTACTTAATATATTTCAATGAAATTTTGTACGTTGGCTTGCAGAGAAATTATTTGGGAGGAGAGGGTATGGTTGATCCGATTGTCTAGATTTTATAAGCATTAAAAAAAAATCAAGTATCCGTAAGTTGTTGGTCCAAATGAACAACTGATAGCAACTCTCTCTTCCTCAACTATTTTCTGAAAGGGACCTCTATACTTTTGAGTTTTTTTGCTTTTGACATCTCTGTTTGAAGTTTGTATCCCCTCCTGCTTTACAAAATTTCACTTTACGTGACAATCATTTCCTTTTTAAGCTACCATACCTTTGAACTGTATCTTCGAGCATCTGTGCTTTATCTCCATGCATTTTGTATATCCGTCAGCAAAACATGTCCTCTGGTACCTGGTATTTTCCAAGTATTTATTAATAACTCATTATTATCATCATCTTTGTTGTTTTTATCACCTTTCAGGTGATAATTTCCTTGATCTTCCTCAGTTGTATTGTTGATCTGGTAATTCCTTGCATTTCTCCTCCTTGTAAATTGCCCAGGTTTGATTTGATTGAAGGAAAAAATGTTGCCATTAGGTCCTTCCATAACTGATAAAGTTCATTATCAATATTTTACAGATGTACTGAGAGGATTAGCATATTTTAGAATTTCTTTCAGATTTCCTGCTGAAATCCTTTTGCTTTACGGATCTTTATAACTTGGATCTAGAACCATCTCTGGAAAAAATTAGGATTTCTGGATAGGGAGGACATAAAAAATGCATCAATGGAAATGTTGATAGAAACAACATAGATGTGGATATTATTTATTAATCAATTTTACATTTCAGTTCATTTTCTATCAAAACAACCCAGAATATACGTCTACAATCTTCAACAAACAGCGTAGATAGGAAATAAAGTATAAGTTCTCAGTGAGTGATGGAATCACATCTCCTTTTGATTCAAGAAGCTTAGTTATTCGTACCAGCTGCTCAAATCTAATCAAATACTCATCTTAATTTTTCCCTGATCACTGGGTGCCATATTTGTTATTGTTTTTATATATACTAGTAGTATTATTAGTAGTAATATTATCTTTATCTTATTTTTTATTAAATGAAGCATAAAAAGAGTAAGTCTATGATTAGATTTAATCTTCTACCAGCCATAGGGTTCTTGAAGCTCAAGTGGCTGAGCAGCTGGGACAGATAACAAGGCTTGCTGATGCAAAAAGGATGTGTTAGAAATCATCATTCATTTCCGATCCATGCTGTTTATCAATGGCTGTAGACTGATGGTCAATGTAGTTGCAAATTGAAGTAACTGAAATTTTGACAATGCTCCATCCAACAAAAAAAAACATTACTACTCTTAATATTAGTGTACGTAAAACAAAAAGATCTGATTAGTCACTCAATAGAAACTTTCACATGACCAACGTCTTTGGCAGCATGCTGTGTCCATGGTGATCGATTAAAACATTGGAAGGAGAGGTGATCAATGAATGTTACTTCTCTTGCCTTTTGTTGGGCAGTATTGACTAGAAATATGGATTTTAAAAAAAATCAAATGAGTACAAATAGGGACCAATTCAAGCTGTCCACCCTACTAAAAACCTATTTAAAAGTGGAATCTAAGAAAGACCATGAGTTTTTAACATAAGGAGCAAAGGTTGAAAATTTCAGCCATGTAGCTCCATTGGTGTGGCCTGTATGTGTATTACATTCATAGTCAATCATCTAGATCAACTTAAAACTGAGAGAAACCTATGATGTCAATTTCAGTTGATGATTTCTCATATGGTACAACACAATTAATGAAAACAAAGAGTAAGTTTATGATTGAATTGGATCTTCTTAAAGGCATGGAGTTCTCGTAGCTCATGTGGCAGAGCAGCTTGTATAAATTACCATGTATCCCAAGGCAAAAAGGGATGCGAGTTCAAGTCTCAACAAGAGCTTATACTTTATTTCCAGTTTGTCCTGTTTACTAACGACCCTAGATTGATGGTCCAATTAGTTAAGATGGAAAGCAACTAAAATGAAGATTAAAAAAAACTTGATGAAAATTACTATTTGATGAGAATACTACTTCAAATAACTTGTGGAATAATGACAAAGACTTAATTTCCAATGACTTCAAAGTTCAATTTAACTACAGGAAGTTTCTCTCTAAATTCTAAAAGTTGATGCAGTTTTCTGCTGGAATTGAAACTTAATCTGATTGGTGAATACAGAAAATTGTTTCCTAATGACTACAATTAAGGGCTACTCCAAGCAGATGTATTCTGTTTGTGTTGAAGGGGCAGAGAATGGGTGATTACTTTAGAAATTTTTATCTTTTTTTGAGCATGTTTCAAGAAAAGCATTACTTACTACATTGTTCATAACTTTGAGAAGAGTCATTAATATTCAAAAATTTTGGACAATCAATTCTCTTCTTTGCATCCTTGATGTTGTCAACACAATGTTTCGTTGGATCTATTCTTGAACCACGTGAGTAATTGGAGAAAAGAGGCAAACCTTTTGCAAAGAGAAATTATGGTCATTAATATCCCATCCAGAATGAATTGGAGCATTTCTTACAATTCAAGAAATTTAACTGGCGTCTATTTTCTCAGTTTATGGTCCAAATATGTTCATATATCTTGAGAATAACATAGATATTTTCCAAGTTTCACTTATTCTGGCACAGGGCTTGATGGTAGCTAGAAAGATTGTATTACACCAGTTTCTTAAGTTTGGAGGGTCTGCTTGCCTTAAAATCAAGCTTTCAAAATCCTATCTTGTTTCCAGGCCGTAGGAAAAATTCAAAACTTGGAAAATGAGTTCCACATGAACTTGGTCTGCATTTATGAGGGTGGATCAATAAGTCTATCACTTGAGACAATTATTTGTTGAATTTTGTTCCGAAATTTCCACTGTATAATGTTTGATCTATGTGACTAGACGAGAAGCATTAGCTTATATGCATTGACCAGGAAGGAAATTATGTTGGAAAATAACTAAAACACAGTCTCCAATTCAGACCCCTTAATCTATATAAAAAGACTATTTTGAGGAAATAGTTTCACAATTAAAAAACTTTGATCAGAACGAAGATTGTGTAATTGAATAAATCATTAGTCCGTTTTTTGAACGGGCTTTTCATCTTTTTTTTTCAATTTTTTTTTGTATAATTCTTTATTTTTTGGCCATATTCATCAACTTTATCTGTTGTAAAAAGAAACTATTTATTTACTTATTCCAAGTGATCCTTAAACCATTGAATACTAGAACAAATGAGTCAGTCGAAGATTATTGATAGGTTATCACTTATTTGTGTTGAAATGTTCAAATATACAGTTTTTCATGGTCAAAATGATTTAAGTTGCTATAATAAAGGTGTAGTTAGGAATCTAATTTACCCAACTTATCTAGGATTACCAAATTTTGGTGGCAGCAATTTTTGGATTAAATTAAATTTTGACTAAATTAAAACTAATTATTTTTTTGTCGTCGGGGCACAATATTCTGTCAAAAGATAAACATGATAGCATATGACACATAACGCTCACAACCTGTGAAGATAACCATAAAAAAAAAAACAACTTTCATTATGGTCCACATGTTCGTAGCATTTATTGAGCTTTGTTCAATAGATCTAAAATCAGTTTTGATGGATCGAGTTGTAAAAGCCAAAATTTATTAGATTGAGGTTCGTTGTAGTGAATGTCTAGACGGTGTAAATAGAATAAACAATTTAAGAAAATAGGGCTGCAGTAGTAATTGAACTTGCAACTGTTAGGGTAGCTGCTTCAGCATAGCATTGCTTTTACCATTGGAATCATTGGATTATACATCCATCTCTCAGTAAGATTATAGAATGTACATATGTACAATAAACTCTTGGTTAAATGGACTAGTACGGTTGACAAGTGTCTGTTAATGCCAAAAATCTGTTCAATTGAATGTTACATGAGAAAGGGCATTTTTTTATACTTTTTTTTTTTTTACTCTTTTCAAATTCAAATATCTTAATGCAAAAATAGCTCTAATACAATATGGAATATGAATTTATCAAATTTTGATTCAAAACGGGTTGGTAAAGTTTGCGTTAAGAAAGCAACCAGCTATAGTTGTTGCCATTTATTTATCATTTCTTAACTATAATAGTTCTGAAGTGCAGAAAATGGTTTTAAGGAACAGTTCTTCAATTAACTTTAATTTCTATGCCACATTCAAGTTCATATGTTTACTTTGCACTACTATATTAGTAGATGCCATTTTGAACTATAAGGGTTTAAAAATTATTTTATGTATAAGTCAAAACAAAGCAAGCTGCATTGCCAACTTTTTAAAAAAAATTTCCAAATTGACCCAAAAGAAATCCAAAAATATCTACTTGATCCAGAAAATTATCTGCAAAGGTATCTATAATAAAGGCAAAAAATACCAACTCAACTGATATCAGTTCAGATATTTCTTTAATGCAGCTCAAAAATTTTTAGATTTTTTTATATCTAAAAATTATTTCTTATATCAGAATGCAACAAAAATATCTTGATTTAGAAATGAAATATCTGTTGGTAATGCTGGAAGTAAGTCTATTGTGTGCATGCACTCATGCATTGGCTGTTGAAGTGTCAGCTAAATCCAAATATTGTTATATTGGGGTCCATTAATCTGAGGAAATTAATATTGGACGGGAAGTGAGGGTTCAGTTTAGTATTGTATATGTAGTATGAACAGAATTCCCCACTCTTAATTTGTTTCAGCAAAATTTTTCTACTTTAAAACACTCTCTGGATCCATTAAGTATGCATACCAAATTTGTTTGAGCAGCACCAACGTTTAAAGAGGGAAAAAGAGCCAGCTGTTTTATAACAATTCAATTTTTGTTACTGGATAGTGATGTTTTATGATTGCTCAGCCAAATAGAAAATGGCTATTATTACCCTCTAACTTTGCTTTATATGACCAGGAGAGTAATATTCATATGTAATTGTTTTTCTTTTTTTTTTATATAATTAAATATATACAAATTTGCCCATTGTCCAATTGAAAATAGATAGTTTTCAAGATATCACTGTCCTAGTCGCAAAAGCGAAGTTCGAAAGGAATAATTGACATTTTCTATACTTTTTAGACATTCAATTAGGAAATAACACTTACTACCCAAGAACAAAGAAAATGTTTTTTTTTTTTTAAAGTTGCACAGTATAACAGAAAAAAAAAAAGGATCTCTGTATGTATATTGAATGAAAAGTAAGGGTTCAGTTTCATGTTATAGTTAAATGTAAATAGAACTCCTCATAAATCCCTTGAGAAAATTTTTTTTTTTTCAAGGAACCAAATAGTCCAGATTCTTCCCCTAGGTCCGATAATTATGCATACCAAATTTAGTTGAGCTACACTAATGTTTAACCAATAAGGCCAACACAGACAGGCAAACATTATCAGTAGTTTTATATGAATAGATGTGTCCGTATGTGTATGTATACATGCATGTATATGCACATATATCTATATATGTATATCTGAGTGTATTTATATATATTTCAAATTTATCAGTGGATTTTTTCCACGGGTAATAACTAGTTTTGACGTTGTCTGTATGCTGAATGCAGACAGAATGAAAAAAAGGATTTCCTTCCTGGTTTTATCCGAATGGCTCCCAATCTGCTGGTTGCTTAGAATCTGTCATTCCAATCAGCCTCTGCAGCACGGAAGAGGCTGCCTTAAAATAGACGAGCAAAAGGTTGTGCGTGCTTTAAGCAATCAATGACACACGAGTCAAAAGAGATTGCATATTCGTTATTTATGCTCTGCATTGAAAGTTTGGCTATTATTTGATTTTATAACCAGTGATGGAAATGAGTTTTGAGAACTATGTATATTGCAAGCCTGTATCTAGGATTTATGGGTTTTATTATGAGAACTGAATGAAATAAGCATGCATAATTATGATAAATAAACAAATAAATTTTTATTGGTGGAAACCTGACAAAGAATAACTAATAATGAATGTCTCCATTAGTAGACCTTGAATGTACAAAAAACCTAGGAATTGAGCAGTAGGTATATGCTGTGACTCTGAAAACCACTCCTTCATTTCCATCACTGTTTATAATCAACAGCTGTTAAAGCTATCATAGGTTTTGTGTCTTTCATTATTATTAATATAGTCATCATTATCAGTCTGTTAGCATACATGGTTGGACCCCTTTATCATAGGCATTGCGAAGCCAGTACTTTCTGAATTTATCTAGCTCATCACGCCATCTTTATTTCTATCGGCCACAGCTCATTACCTGATCTCTTGGGATCCACGTTGTGGGACTTGATGTTCAGTGGCTGTGTGCCATTCTTGCAACATGTCCAGCCTATTGCCATTTGAGTTTTCTATCAGTTTCTCTGATGTCTCGGACTCCTGTCTTTTCTCTGATATACTGTGCTGTCTTGTGATCTCTCCGTGTAAGGTTGAGTATGATTCTCTTATGTGCACGTTGCTTGATTCTCAGTTTGAGGGTCAATCTTTTGATTAGGTTCCATGCTTCAGCTCCATATGTGACTATTGGTGAGATATATTGGTTGTATACCCTTCTTTTAAGAATGAATGGGATTTTCTTGTTCTTGAAAGCTTGCCAACTTAGTGTGATTATTCACTTTATTTCTTTTTCTTTTGATGACTTCATGGAGACTCGCTGTCCTAGGTAGATGTAGTGGTCTACTTTCTCTAGCTCTGCAGCTTTGATTTCAATCGTTGAGTCTTTGTCCCCAATATGTTTGTTATACATAACATTTGTTTTGCTGAAGTTCGTGTGGAGGCATAGTACCTGTTGAAAATTATTTACACATGGATACATTGTTCAAATATATATTGGGGTATGAATGTATTTATTGCAATAAAAAAATGCATTCTTCATTTGAAATTCATTTTTCTGTCAATTTTCTACACCTCCTGATATTATTTGTCTTTGATAATTTTGAAACAAAGCAACAAAATTTTGTAAAAGAAACAAATTTCTTGTTCAATATGAGGAAAACATCAGTTTTATTCAAGAAAAATCAGGAATGCCTATATTTGTTTTATTTCTAAATTATCAGCAGTGGTAGTAGTAATATAGACATGAACACACCATAGCTGTTTGCTTTTATGTGAGCACACACACTCATGCTTTGTTTTACCATTTTCTATTTTCATATCTGATTTAGCATGACAGAACCAGCGAACAAAAAAGTGACATTGGCTTTTGTCATTACTCCCAGATCTAAGAAATTCAAATATTATTACAGTTGATACATCATCATCATCATTTAAGCATTGGTTGTTGGACATAGACTTTCCTCAAGAATTGCCAGACCTCTATCATGGGCGTTGCAGAGCCAGCACTCTCTGAATTTATCTAGTTTGTCACGCTATCTTACTTTCTGTTGGCTACAATTTCACATATGATCTCTGGGGATCCATGTTGTGAGTCATGATGTCCTGCAGTTGTCTGACATTCATGTTGCAAGAATGTCAGACAACCGCAGGACATTGCCATTTGAATTTTCTAATTGTTTCTATATTCTGGACTCTTGTCTTTTCACTAATATACTGTGCTATCTTATGATCTCTCCATGTGAGGTTGAGTATGATTCTCTCGTGTGCACATTGCATGGTTCTCAGGTTGGGGGGTCAATGTTTTGGTTAGGTTCCATATCTCTGCTCTACAGGTGATTATCAGGACGATGCATTGGTTGCATCAACTTTTTTTTTCTTTTTTTTTTGACAAATGAAATTTTCTTGTTCTTGAAAGTTAAGCTAGCTCTTCTGAAAGCCTGCCAACCTAGTGTGATTCTTCACTTGTTTTCTTGGTGATTTGACTTGGTAGATGTAGTGGTCAACTTTATTCAGCTATGGTGGTGTATCAGGCATTCAGAGAATATTAGCAATAAGGGCCATATGATTATATTTGAATTACTGCTAGTAATTGGCTTTCATAGCATAGACAGATAGTTAGACAGCTGCCCTTGAGGATAAGGTATACCAATCTGAGTATCACCAGAGGCTTATTCTTTATTTCCCAACCACAGTATTTGCTAATGATCATGGTAGTTGTGATAGAAAGCAACTAAAATTAAGATGAAAGAAATACTTGTCAAAAATTGTCACATGATTTGTTTTGCATTTTCAATTTTGTGAAATTTGTATCTAGAGTGTTATATTTGCTTCCTCAAAGCTTGTGATTTTTTTTTTTTACATTATCCAGTAAATGATGTTGGAATATTTAACCTTTAGCAATCTGTGGGCCACTTTGTTTGCCGAGCAAAAAATTCCTTCTGCCACTGTAGGCAACTCCACTGCAGAATGATATTGCGTTTGAATTTTGCAGTTTTGTCGTCATGTCAATTTCAGTCATACCTGAACAGACACGAGTTACAGGCTTTCAAAGTAAGAAGAAGCACAAAATCATCGCACTCTTGTAAAAAAAAAAAAACGCAGAGTGCTAAGGGTTAAGGTAGACATCTTCAGAGTATGAGACATGATTAAAAAATCACCGTGTATTCTTGTGAGAGAATGGAATTTCGTGCACGAATGTAAAAATGTGCTTTGAAGAAGGACAATGTTCTTTGCAAGGAAATGACAAAGCAATTTTAATCTGATGCCACAAGTTGTTGCAAAGCATTCTGGGATAAGCAGTGGAAAGAAGATATGGCTAGAAGATAAAAACTGATAGCAACTCATTGTTATCTTGATGATTCCTGCAAATATGAAAGAATCAAGGAGGCTGAATATTCTGCTGAGATGTCAGTGGCATTTTTTTTCTTTTTTTGTTCTAAGGAGAAAATCTGTATAAAAATAGCAAATGATTTAACCTGTTTGCTGCCAAGTATGTTTTTTGACGTTGTAACTCCTGTGTTGGGTTATGCTTGTTAGAAAAAAAGTCTTCATTGCAAGTTCAAAACCATTTTATTTTTATACAAATCAAGTTATGTACAACAATATCTAATAAGTGCAATATATACATCGATGTTCGTAGGGAAAAAAAGAGTAACACACTATAAGACAAGTTATCTTGTCCACGGCAGTGAACTGGCTAAATTGCAAAAGATGGAGGAAGATATATAAGTAGATGAGGCATGATAACAGTGGTTGATGTCTAATCAAAAATGAATGAGTGTCATATGTTAAAGGGGTCAGTTCTCATAGTGTGAAAATCTCTGATGAGATTTTCTTGTTAATTTCAGAAATAATGCCTACAAGCATTCCTTTGAGATGTACTTATATGCATTACATGATATATTATAGACTAGCATAGTACTTCCGTTTTGGATCAGAGTGTAGTATCTGTATGCCCACTGAAGAGTTTTACATACAAAAATATACTTACTCCTTAGAGAAAAAATCATGGATCTATAAAAATTTCTGTGATATTTCTTTTAGGAAAGAAACTACTAAATTTGTACCAGTGGAAGATATTCCTATGAGTAAATTGCCTTACTCTCTTTACTTCCCTCTCTCATCCGTTTCTTCCACACTTATAGCATCAGTAGCAACCATCAGCCAAACCTATTGATGTACACTTCTGATCATAATCTGCAAAGTGACAAGTCATAGAAACTACGTCTCTATTTGATGTTGCATAAATCTTAGCTTGAAATTTAATCATTTCCCGTCTCCATTATCCACAAAATTATTAAGAATAGAAAACCCAATTATAGATATTCCATCATTTTTTACAGGATCTGATTATTAAACTAGCTAACTTACTTTTCTTCCTGCCCTTCCTACCCTCTTATTACACAAGCTTTCTTTCCTTCCCCCTCACCACACCCTTATTCACCTAGCTAAATTTCTTTTCTTCCCTCTTCTTCCTACCTTATTAAACTTGCTTTCTCTCCTTCCCCCTCCCCTACTCTCTTCTTAACCTTGATAACTTTTTCTTCCCCCTCCTTTCCTACCCACCCTCTTAATCAACTAGCTTTTTTCCTCTTACCCCTCCCTACACCCTTATTCACCTAGCTAACTTTCTTCCTCTCCTTCCCACCTTATTAACCTAGCTTATATTTCTTACTCTCCCTTCTTACCTTCTTATTAACCAAACTTTCTTTTCTTCCTTTCCCACCCTCTCATTGACAGAGCTAACTTCTTTTCTTCCCCCACCTTCCTACCCTCTTATTGACCTAGCTAAGTTCTCCTCCCTCTCCCTTCCTATCCTCTTATCAAATTAGCTAACTTTCTTTTCTCCCCTCTCTTTACACTACCTGATTTACTTTTCTCCCCTCTTCTCAAAATACCTAACCTTTCTCTTATTTTATTCCTGAAAGCATAACATTTGAATGCAGGTAGAAACAAGCAGAAAATATCATAGAAAATATGTCTCTCTGCAGACGTTAACTTGCCTATTTCAGTACTTTTTTGTCTCTGCTGTGTTTGCTGACCTCTGGGACATATCCCACCCCTTTTTTTATTCTGCTACCGTTTCTTGCAACTCATCCCAAGCCCCAGATTCAACAGCTCGAACCTTTAATGTTTGGCTTCCCATCCATAATACCAGCATGTCTGATGGAACTTCTCCTTGTTGCTGATTTTTCTTTTCAAATGAAATGGGAAAAGTACTGACCAAAACAAAGAATTCATAATGAGGAAAATGTCAAATGAATATTTTTACTTTGAACAAACAAAACGTTGGACAAGAGTTATTGATATGACGTCTCTGTTTAATGTTGCGTAAATCTTAGCTTGAAATTTAATCATTTTTCGTCTCCATTATCTGCAGATTATTAAGAATAGAAAACCCAATTATAAATATTCCATCATTTTTCCACAGAATCTAATTATCTCGTGTCAAAATTAATTCCATTCATAACAGATTCTTTGAGTTGAGAAAACTTTTGTCAGAAACCATCAACCAAAACTGTCACCAAACATTCTTCAGCTGGTCTGGCTATACATCGTGCATACAGTTCACACAAATGGAGCTAGAGGGCTGAATGTTTAGACTTTATTCCTTATACCTAGGAAAATGTGGTTTTTGTTTTTTTTCTTAAATTTTCTCGCTAGGAAGGTTTCTAGTGAGGGGTTCAATATGCAATGTAAGGTAATGCTAAATTGGTCCCTTAATTTGCGTCCTGCATCATTTATGCTTGTTTTTTTGAAAATTCAGATATTCTTAGTGATCACTACCCAACAAAAGGCGAAAGAAGTAACTTATTCATTTATCACCCGTTTTTCCAATTTTTAAGTTGATCACCCTCAACATGGCATGCTGACAAAAGATGTTGGTTACTGGACAATTGCTATAGATTGACTGAGTAGACCTGTTTGTTCTTTATTTTAAAAATTCTTCGGAATAAATCATTCTGACAAAAATTGTTGAAATAACTTTTTTTTATCTTTCCTCATTATATATTTGCTCTATCTAAAGCTTGAATCCTTCATTAGTCATTATTGTTATTCAATAAGCTCGGTTATATGCGGCAGAAGGCTACAAGTGTAGGACATTCAGTGAGAATCAAACTTGCTATAGTCTTAACAATCTACAAGGATAGCTTAGCAACCACTGCTCTGTGGCAAGGAACCCTAATTCACTAATGATCAAACTTACTATATTAGTAATGCTAAGCTTGACTAGCTTACTAATCATTTCTCCTTAGCAAAGTACCTATCTGCATTTTTTTTTTCTGATTTTTTTATCTAATGGTTACCAAGGACAACATATCTCCATGAAACCCTCAAAAGAAGAAAAAATCAAATGAAGAATCACCATCGGTTGGCATGATTTTGGTAGCGTTAGCTCAATCTTTAAGAGCAAGGAAATCCTCTTTTAATCGTAAAGTGAAAGGTATACAAAAATCACTTCCTCCTGATAGTCACCTTTGGAACTGTAAACAACCGGAAGATCGCCCCTCAAACTGAATCCCATGTTATGTGAATATGGAGTGATCACAAATCAGCGCCATATATTAGAAAAAAAATAGGCGTCAGAGATATCATAAGAACCATCAAAAAAATCAAATGGCAATTGGCTGTTGCAAAAGTTCTGGCTATACGATGCCCATGATAGAAAGGTCTGGCCAATATTAGGAAGGTTTATGTCTAGTGTTAGATACTAAAAAGCTGATGATGATAAGACAGGGATTCTCACCTTTGTTGTTTCGATCAGTTCAAATTTTCTCTGTTGTATATAATATCTGATTATCTTCAAATCAGGTGCAAGACTGTGGCTGATAAAAGTAGGATGGCGTAACGAGATGGATGAATTCAAAAAGTACTGGCTCAGCAATGTCCATGATAGAGAGGTCTGGCAAATCTTGAGGAAGGTCTATATCCAATGACAGACGCTAACAGACTGATGATTGATTTTGTCTCATTCAAAATCTTTTCTTTTTTTTTTTTGTTTGGTTTATTCGCCTTCACATCAATTAAAATAATTCACTGATCTAAGAAAAAAATTATTCACCTTCTTTTGGGTGGCTAAAAAAGTTCAATCAGTTTATTAATTAAAAATTGAATATAATTTTTTAAAATTTTGTTGAAAGAATTCAAGTAGTGTGGTCCCTCTTTACGAAGCTAGTATTATTGCTTTATTTTTATATAAGATACTCAAATGACTGTGGCCCCGATTTCCCGACCCTAACACAGTACAACATGAATGTTGGAGTATGCAGTGCAGAAATAAAGCATTAACTACTAACTCTTGTTGCATATTTCTCAATTGTATGTTATGCCTAGAATAATATCTAAGTAAAAGATCAATACTTACTGCTTGTAAATCCGGTTTCACTCTCTGGGGGACCACACTTCTTGGGGACCTCACTATTCATACTTTTATTTTCACATTAACTTAATCAACCAACATGTTTACTATCTGTTGGATATAGACTACTCTCAATGCCACTCTTATGTCATCTCTTGCCACCTCTGCTCAGATCAGGGCTAGGGTGTATAGATATACGGCAATTGAGTGCTTCATTTGGTGAGTCAAATCAAAATCGTTGTGGTTGAAAACAGTTGTTAAACTTCTAGTGTACAGTAGTTTTGTTACAGTATACGTTCCAAACGAAGGGTATACGACCTATATATCCTACCGTTAGTCACCTATGGAGCTGAAGCATGGAACCTAACGAAAAGATCCACCTTCAAACTGCGAACCATGCAATGTACACATAAGAGAGAGATCATGATAGCACTGTGTATCCGAGAAGAAACAGGAATCTGAGACATCATAGAAACTGTAAGGAAACTCAAATGGCAATTGGCTGGACATGTTGTAAGAATGGCAGACAGCCGCTGGAATCTTGGGGAAAGTTCAAGTCCGACCACAAGTGCTAACAGACTGATGATTCAAAACAAGTTGTGTCCAGTCTATCCTTAGAAAACATAACTTTTACCTCACGTATAACTGGCAACTAAATAAACAAGAGGTAGCATATATAACACCATTTTGTTCCACTATTTTCTGTCATCTTTCAGACTATTTCATAATTCTACCATCCCAGAACTTTTTATTTTTCTCTGCAGAGAACTGCTCCAGGTACTTTTTTGCAGTCTACCGGAGAATTATAATTTTTTCAATTATGAGAATTCTTCAAGAGCCAGAATTGATGGTAAATTTAAGTTGTAATATCATGTAAATTCAGCAGATGAATCTGAACTTCCCTGGTGCATTTTTACCTTTCTTAACTTTTAATGCCATACGATAAAGCGCTGCTAGAAAAACGAAGATCTTCATATTTAGCTGTTGTATTCCAAGAATGTTAGCTATAAAAATCACCGTAGAAAGCACTGAAAGTGTTAAAATAAAAATGGCATAGAGATCCTGAAAATTTGCCTATTTCCTTCCATTTTTTAGTGTTAGAATCTCTAATTAGTAATGTGTGTAAGTTAGTTAAAACCAAATGCACTTCATGCCAACCAACAGCATGCACAGAACAAACTTTTGGGCCAACTCAATACTTGTGGGGTGGAGGAGGTTGGAGCTGAATATTTTCTTTGAAGATCAACAGATGTGGCATATACACTGTGAGAAATTTGGGGGGGGGGCACATAGGAACATGGTATTCAAAACAACAAAGGTATCGGTGGGGGAATAGTTATCTGAATTAGTCATGGAATAATGACAATTCACATTTTGAGGATTTGGGGCTGAAACTTGAAAAGATTAGATTTGGCTAAACATTAGAAAGAAACAGGTCTGGTTAGTCCCTCAATGTGACTTACATTTTTTTTCTTTTTTTTTTTTTTTTTGCAGCATGCCATATTGGGGTTGAGCAATTAAAAGATTGGTAATAGGGATGATCAATGAATGTAACATCTCCTGCCTTTTGTTGGGCCCTTGATTACTGAAAAAATCTGAATTTTCAAAAAACAAGCATGAATACTGCCAGACATAAACTAAAGGATCAATCTAGCATAAAATTACATTACAAATTGAACCTCACACTTGAAAAGTGTTTGTGGCGGAATTTAAATTTGAAAAAAAAAAGTTTTCTTTAGACATTGTGAAGATTAAATGTTCAGATTATCAGACCTTAATCTGCATTGATACAGCCTGTACATGCAATAGTTAGTCAGTCAGACAGACTAATTTAAAAACTGGAGAAACCTCTGTTGGCAGTTTTGGTTGATGGATTCTAATTTTTAATGGGAGTAAAAAAAATTGGGTTACTTGAATAATAACACCAGTTTTCCACTATGTATCCCTCACAACAAGAACTACAGAAATAAAAAAA
Source organism: Thysanoteuthis rhombus (assembly GCA_963457665.1). Taxonomy (NCBI): domain Eukaryota; kingdom Metazoa; phylum Mollusca; class Cephalopoda; order Oegopsida; family Thysanoteuthidae; genus Thysanoteuthis; species Thysanoteuthis major. The sequence continues at coordinate 15,410,126 of OY735232.1, read as the reverse complement.
AGAAATACCGTCAGAAATGGATTATATATCAATTCATCAATATTATAACATTGCAAAAATTGAACTGTGAAAAATATATTCACAATTTGCAAAATTGAACAAATTGTCCATTTCCTTCGCTGGAAATATTAATAAATTGTATGAGGTTAGTTAAGAGGTGATAATGATAATAATTATAATGATAATCAGACCACTATATTTCAAACAGCTGTATTTATTTTATTTGTTTTTTTTATAAGTCATAAAGAAAGGTGATTTAAAAACTGAATAAACAATTTCTTAGTTCTTATTTTTCCCTTAAAATCTCTAAACAAGAATATTTTTCCTGCTTTTGTGAGCTTATTTGACTTAATTATCAATTTTTGTAATGTATTATTGTCATGATGTTGCTGCATTGAAACATATTCTATTTTGGATGCTATTTTTATTCTGATATAAGTTCCAGACACTTGGTCAAGGCAGTTGAGATAATGGAGTCATTTCTGGATCTGAAATTTGTTTTGGATACTAAACTAAATGATCCTCTGAGAAGGTAGAAAAAAAATCTTATGATAAATTATCTAGGTCATCATGATTCTGACACAAAATAAACATTGGACATGGCATTTTTTTCAAATTATAGAGTTACATTATCATCATTTTTGCCGAAGACAAGTAAAGAAAAAGATTTTCGAGTATTTTTTTTTCCATTGCTTTTAGTTGTGTTTGCTAAAATTCAAATTTCAACATAGTGGATTTTATATTTTGTATGAAAAGACACTTCTATCAACAGTGATAACTAAATCTGGCTTAGTCTGGCACAAGGTCACTATAGTGGAGCTCCTACTGAAGATTGCACTCATTAGTACTACTTTCCTAGCCATCACAGCATACTGTATTTGATGACATGTCGTCAGTGGTGAACACAGCTTACAAAAACACTAAACTGATAAACCACTGAAAGTTTAGCTGTTCTATTATATGAATGTAGAGCTTTCTGAAACTGTATTGCATGCCAATATCGGAATATAATTAAGGTGTATATAGATAATTAAATGAACAAATAAAATTGAATATTTACATTCAACATATAGTTTATATTTAAGCACTGTTTAAACTACTACAAATCAAAATTTCAGGTCTTGGCGTCTGTTGAGAGTTTTTGAGCTGAAAAAGAACTGAAGCTGAATTCATATAATAAAGGTTAACAGTTACCCTTGCTTCAGCTAAATTTTGAGTGGTTTATCAGTTCAGTGTTTTCGTTAGTTGTGCCTACCACTGTATATGACCAACTTTTTTCCTCTGAAAAAAACGTCTCAAGAAATATCCCACGTGTCTGTATTTGTGAAGTTGTGTCGCTTTTCTTTTCTCTTGTAAATTATAGCAGTATTATTATTAAAAAAGATTTCCTGCTGTTCTTTGCTTTTTTCTCTTATACTCTAGCTACATATTTCAATAACATTAAATGCTTACGCATAAATACACTTAAAATATTTTTCAAAATATTCCCCACTATAATGGGGGTGTGTCTTACAAGCTATCAAATATGGTAATTTAAGTCTCATTAACTGGGGGAAAAATTCTCCAAAGTGTCTATACCTTTGCCTTGAGCAAATTAAAAAATACAGCATCCGAATTTTAAGATACGACATGCAAATCAAAAAATACACCATGCAAACTGAAAAGTATGCTGAGCAAACTGGAAGATATCATGCAAATTAGTGAACGATCTAAGCAAACTAAACAGATGAGAAAACTGGATCATGACGTGGATTTTTAGTTTGCTTGGCAAATTTTTTAATTTGCCTTGCATATTTTTTTTATTCATATGGCATATTTTAAATTTGGTTGCTGTATCTTGAAATTTAGTTTCCATTGTTTTTAATTTAATTTCTTTAATCCTTTGGATCAATATTTTGAAATTGCTTTTAAATTCTGTTATCTAATTTTGGTTTACCTGTAGAAGTTGAGGCCAATTTAAAATACTCTGATTTCTTTCCTTCTCCCAAGCTCTATAGGTGCCAATCTATATCTGAGAAATGATCTCTTTTTTCCCCAAAGCAGGATAAGTGGGTCAATAGCCTTGAATCAGTCCAATGACCTACCCATCTTCTTGACTCACTGACCCGTATCTCCCCAGGATCAAAACAACTGCTTCAATGAACCTACCCCTCTACCTCCCCTGTGGACTTGGTATCAGCTCCCCTTTTCCTTTCAATAGCAAAACTCCCAAAAGCATGAGGACAATAACTGCTTCTTCAGGGTGCAGGTGCCTCTATCCACATCTGCAAGTTGGGAAGGGCTTTCCTCCAGCCCCCTATTTTTCCTCTTTCTTCTATTAGTTTCTTATTCCACCTGCTGAAAACAATTACGTTTTTGTAAATACTTTTTCGCCTGCCAACTTTTTAATTGTTCGATACGCAGAGGAAGTTGCTTATTGTAATCACTTTGGGACATGGTCTTTCAGATGCCAGTAACTGGCTGATAACATTAAGTAAAGAACATAAAAATTAGAACAATTTACATTCATTACATAAATTCATTGTTATGTAATTGTTATTATATTGACTTGTCAAGCAAATTTTTAATTTGTTTTAAATAAAATATTTAGGACCAATTGATTTTGATAACAGTAACTGTTTGATAAATCATCCATGGTTATAATAAATGCCTTCTTCTGTAGTATATGAATATAAGAAATTCATGCACACACATACCATTTTATTGTTTTTAGCCCCATGGAAAAGGTGTTCATGAAGCTTACCTTCCTATTTTTCACTCCTTAATAACTGGGTTGATTGGCTTCATGATCTTCATATGGACACACAAAAAATATTCGAACATACATAGTTTGATAAAAAAAACTTTTAAAAAACTTGCCTTCAAATAAATATATCAACTTGATGAGAGTGAGAGAGGGGTGTATAATACTAAAAATAATGCAGCTAGGTCCTCCTATGCGACAATCTTTGCCTTCATTTTGAATGTTTTGGGATTTGTTCATTGGAAATTTATTCATTTTTTCCTGAGAGCCCCAAAATGTCCAGTCATTATAATTAAAGAGAGTTACTCGTTAGAGATTCATGTTGGAGAACTGATGAGGAATCAACTTTTCAAAAGTATTTCATTCAGATGCCTCAAACCTTCTTTCCCCAAGAACAGTCAACAAAACTGGCTTGAATCATCCCATTAAACAATGATTTTAATTGCCTCTGTCAACAATATTGGAAGAGGTTTATATATTCTCTCATGTTTGTCTGTCAGTCCTCACAATATCTCCAAGTGTTCTCAATGACATTTTGTGGAAGGATGGGCCATAGGCTAAGGAAGAACTGATTACATTTTGCAGCAGACCCATGAATTTTTTCTGATTGAGAAATAATTCATTCACGTATCAGGACAATAGACTGAAATATAAAAAAATCAAAATACAGTTACCTTCCTTTCATTGTTGCTATAAATGAACTGATTTTCATTCAGTTTTTAGTTAGTGTATGGCGATGGCAGTGGTATGCGCTCTCTGAGTACTTTCTAGTTCATACTGCACAAAATGTGACGGAATGTGACACTAAATGCCTCTAGTTTGCTCAACTCTAAGTCACCTTGACCTGAGATGAGCTCTCGTTTGGCACGAGGGTTTCAAACAAATGACTTGGTGCCAGGAATTTTTTTTATTGCACATTCTCTCATTTGAAAATGTTTCACTAAATCATGACAGTCAGTTACTCATTTACTTCCCTCTTCATGACTTCATTCTCTTTGGGATTGTTTCATTGTTCATACAAATGTTTGCTTTCTTTTTCCTATTATTCTTGGCAGATGAAAAAAATAATGTCTACTGTAATGAGGAGGTGGCATAGTGGTTACCAGCTTTTTAAACGGAATCTGTGAACCATATTTGAGTTTAAATCGAGGCTCCTTATGTTCACTTCACTCTCATCCCCTTGGAAAAGGCATGAAACCACTTCTCCTGCCAGCTATAGGTAAATAGCAGGGTAGTTGGATCTCTCTAGTATTACAAAGCAGTTCTTAAAAGAAGGTTCCTTTGCCAAAAAAATCCACAGCATGGCAGTTGTTAAGATCAGTCCCAAGCTTAGCTGAGCATTGGGTCAGCGCTCTTACCATCTGAAAACCTACAATTGCAACAGAAAAAAAAAAAAGTTCCAATGAACAAATCGCAAATCATTCAAAATAGCGACAAAGATTGCCCAATATGCTGTTGCATAGAAGGACCTATTGTCATGATTATGAATGTTATAAGCCTCTTTCTCTCCCCTTTATCATGTCAAAATATTTATTTGTTGGCAACTTTTTTTCATTAAACTATATCTGTTCCAATTTCATATCTTGGTATTTGCATTCTGACTCACAACTTAGCTTAAAATCTTCATTGTCATTGTATGAAAAACTTTGAAAGAGCAGTGAAAAATCCTCTTCAGAATTTAAAAAAAAAAAATTATTCCTGGAAAGAATTAAATCAAATATTTTTTCTTCTCTAACATTCAAATTTTGTGGATGGGTATATATTTTTACTATATGTTCTTGTATATGTGTGGATGAGCTTGATTAGCTCTTAATAAAGATTTACTCCCTCACTTGCTAATTTTTCAGTTTCTGAACAATGTTTAATAAAGTATCAGTATGATGAGCAAAATAAAAAGAAAGAAATTTAAATTAAAATTGCTTGTATCTCTTTCTCTCTCTCTCTCTTTCTGTTTCTCTGCCCTGTCCCTTCACGTTGCGGCCCATATTTGTCTTTTTGGTACTTGTTCCACCATCTATTTCCTCAAACTTTTCAAGTATGTTACCCGCTTATTTTCTCTGCTTCTCTTGCATTCGATGTGCCTTGTGAGTGATAAGTTCTTCAAGCCTTCCTTCCCTGTACTCAAAAATTGCGACTGTCTCTTTCTGATAGTTAAAATATATTCCAAGTATTCAAAAAAAAAAACCTACTTGGCCAAATTTCATAAAATCTTTTTCAGTTATTTCAAAATGTCAAAATGACATGTATGCAATGTGTGGCCTAATCAGTACAAGCACAGAATAGAATTGGCAAACAGTTAAAATTCTAGCTAGGACAAGTTGTTTACTTTGCACTGATGCCCCTGGGAAAGGTATGAATCAACTTTTCCTCTAAGCTATGGGTAAATAATATGGCAGTCCGTCTTAGGCATCTGGCTACCACCCACAATTGTTCTCAAGAATGATTGAGTCTTCATGGAACTTTTTGAGAAATGGAGACAGAAATCATTGTCACATGTGTCATGTGATATATAAAGTAATTTTGCTTTGCTTTTGTATGTATGTCATTAGTTTTGATAGTATGCCTATGTATGCTTATATGTATGTACACTTGTTGTAGGTATTTGTTGAACAAGGCGACATATATTGAGCATCCAGTGAAAATCAAACTCATTGCCTATGGCTTGCAAGAATTATCTTGCCCTTTCTGCTACAGATGCAGGATTGCCTCAGCCCTGCACGCACTCAGACTCACGAGAACGGAAAGTCTTAATACAGTGAAAAGAATGATTGGCCTATTACTGCTGTAAAATTACTTTGAATTGATTGGCCTCGTGGTGTCATCTATATTTCACATAAAAACTTCCCCTCATGTCCATTGAGTATGCATACAAAATTTGGTCGGGAGAATCAGATTTTAAATATTATATATAAAAAGATGGGAATCAGATCATTATTATAGGGGCTGAGAGTGAGAGCAGAACCACAATTTTTTTTCTTTTTTTTTTCAAAAAAGGAATCCATGTGTAAATTTTGCACACATATACAGCCTTTTCAAAACCAACTACTTTAGGCACTGGGTAATGTCAAAAGTTTTTAAAATAGAAGTGATTAAACCAAAAATCAACCATTGTGAAATGATATGATAGATTCAACTAACATCTTCTCAATTAAATAGCAAAAACTCACGTATATAAAACAAAATGTGTAATCAGGTAGATATATTTTTTTGTGCGTGTAACTTGACGACATGACGTCAGGTATTGCTAAGCAATTAATATGATGTGAATCGTTGCCTGGCAACAAAAATTCAAGAATGCTAACAATATTTTTTTGTGTTTCGCTCTTCAATCAGTTCAAAGATACTTCACTCTGATCCTTAATGAATAGTAAAAAAGAATATTAAACATTTTAAAAACAAAAAATAATTAGAATAGAAATGATCTTTGATGATAAATATTTTAGTAATAACTGATTATGAACAAAAAAACAAATGACTAAAAGGTTTTATTGATGCAAATTTGATATAGACATAGATCAGCAAATGAGTGTTGATGCTCATTGCAAAAATGATGAGTTATACAAAGACTGACGGACAGACAGACGGACTGTAGTTTTCTTCCTTGTAAGTTCTTTTGCCAGTCCATTTATTTTCTGCTGCTTGTTACCATGGAAACCAACATTCAGTTTTCTCATCCACATCTTTCTCTCTCTCACATCCACATCTTTCTCTCTCTCTCATCCACATCTTTCTCTCTCTCTCATATCCTCATCTTTCTCTCTCTCTCATATCCTCATCTTTCTCTCTCTCTCATATCCTCATCTTTCTCTCTCTCTCATATCCTCATCTTTCTCTCTCTCTCATATCCTCATCTTTCTCTCTCTCTCATATCCTCATCTTTCTCTCTCTCTCATATCCTCATCTTTCTCTCTCTCTCATATCCTCATCTTTCTCTCTCTCTCATATCCTCATCTTTCTCTCTCTCTCATATCCTCATCTTTCTCTCTCTCTCATATCCTCATCTTTCTCTCTCTCTCATATCCTCATCTTTCTCTCTCTCTCATATCCTCATCTTTCTCTCTCTCTCATATCCTCATCTTTCTCTCTCTCTCATATCCTCATCTTTCTCTCTCTCTCATATCCTCATCTTTCTCTCTCTCTCATATCCTCATCTTTCTCTCTCTCTCATATCCTCATCTTTCTCTCTCTCTCATATCCTCATCTTTCTCTCTCTCTCATATCCTCATCTTTCTCTCTCTCTCATATCCTCATCTTTCTCTCTCTCTCATATCCTCATCTTTCTCTCTCTCTCATATCCTCATCTTTCTCTCTCTCTCATATCCTCATCTTTCTCTCTCTCTCATATCCTCATCTTTCTCTCTCTCTCATATCCTCATCTTTCTCTCTCTCTCATCCTCATCTTTCTCTCTCTCTCATCCTCATCTTTCTCTCTCTCTCATCCTCATCTTTCTCTCTCTCTCATCCTCATCTTTCTCTCTCTCTCATCCTCATCTTTCTCTCTCTCTCATATCCTCATCTTTCTCTCTCTCTCATATCCTCATCTTTCTCTCTCTCTCATATCCTCATCTTTCTCTCTCTCTCATATCCTCATCTTTCTCTCTCTCTCATATCCTCATCTTTCTCTCTCTCTCATATCCTCATCTTTCTCTCTCTCTCATATCCTCATCTTTCTCTCTCTCTCATATCCTCATCTTTCTCTCTCTCTCATATCCTCATCTTTCTCTCTCTCTCATATCCTCATCTTTCTCTCTCTCTCATATCCTCATCTTTCTCTCTCTCTCATATCCTCATCTTTCTCTCTCTCTCATATCCTCATCTTTCTCTCTCTCTCATATCCTCATCTTTCTCTCTCTCTCATATCCTCATCTTTCTCTCTCTCTCATATCCTCATCTTTCTCTCTCTCTCATATCCTCATCTTTCTCTCTCTCTCATATCCTCATCTTTCTCTCTCTCTCATATCCTCATCTTTCTCTCTCTCTCATATCCTCATCTTTCTCTCTCTCTCATATCCTCATCTTTCTCTCTCTCTCATATCCTCATCTTTCTCTCTCTCTCATATCCTCATCTTTCTCTCTCTCTCATATCCTCATCTTTCTCTCTCTCTCATCCTCATCTTTCTCTCTCTCTCATCCTCATCTTTCTCTCTCTCTCATCCTCATCTTTCTCTCTCTCTCATCCTCATCTTTCTCTCTCTCTCATCCTCATCTTTCTCTCTCTCATATCCTCATCTTTCTCTCTCTCTCATCCTCATCTTTCTCTCTCTCTCATCCTCATCTTTCTCTCTCTCTCATCCTCATCTTTCTCTCTCTCTCATCCTCATCTTTCTCTCTCTCTCATCCTCATCTTTCTCTCTCTCATATCCTCATCTTTCTCTCTCTCTGATATCCTCATCTTTCTCTCTCTCTGATATCCTCATCTTTCTCTCTCTCTGATATCCTCATCTTTCTCTCTCTCTGATATCCTCATCTTTCCCTCTCTCTCATATCCTCATCTTTCCCTCTCTCTCATATCCTCATCTTTCCCTCTCTCTCATCCGCATCTTTCTCTCTCTCTCATCCTCATCTTTCCCTCTCTCTCATATCCTCATCTTTCCCTCTCTCTCATATCCTCATCTTTCCCTCTCTCTCATATCCTCATCTTTCCCTCTCTCTCATATCCTCATCTTTCCCTCTCTCTCATATCCTCATCTTTCCCTCTCTCTCATATCCTCATCTTTCCCTCTCTCTCATATCCTCATCTTTCCCTCTCTCTCATATCCTCATCTTTCCCTCTCTCTCATATCCTCATCTTTCCCTCTCTCTCATATCCTCATCTTTCCCTCTCTCTCATATCCTCATCTTTCCCTCTCTCTCATATCCTCATCTTTCCCTCTCTCTCATATCCTCATCTTTCCCTCTCTCTCATATCCTCATCTTTCCCTCTCTCTCATATCCTCATCTTTCCCTCTCTCTCATATCCTCATCTTTCCCTCTCTCTCATATCCTCATCTTTCCCTCTCTCTCATATCCTCATCTTTCCCTCTCTCTCATATCCTCATCTTTCCCTCTCTCTCATATCCTCATCTTTCCCTCTCTCTCATATCCTCATCTTTCCCTCTCTCTCATATCCTCATCTTTCCCTCTCTCATATCCTCATCTTTCCCTCTCTCTCATATCCTCATCTTTCCCTCTCTCTCATATCCTCATCTTTCCCTCTCTCTCATATCCTCATCTTTCCCTCTCTCTCATATCCTCATCTTTCCCTCTCTCTCATATCCTCATCTTTCCCTCTCTCTCATATCCTCATCTTTCTCTCTCTCTTTCATTCTTTTCCTTCCTGCGATATTTTTTTCTACGATCTATTGCCCTTTCACTCTGTCTCTCTGTCGCCGTCTTTCACTCTGTCTCTCCCTCTCACCGTCTTCCACTCTGTCTCTCTCTCTCACCGTCTTTCATTCTGTCTCTCTCTCTCACCGTCTTTCATTCTGTCTCTCTCTCTCACCGTCTTTCATTCTGTCTCTCTCTCTCACCGTCTTTCATTCTGTCTCTCTCTCTCACCGTCTTTCATTCTGTCTCTCTCTCTCACCGTCTTTCACTCTGTCTCTCTCTCTCAACGTCTTTCACTCTGTCTCTCTCTCTACCTCAACGTCTTTCACTCTGTCTCTCTCTCTCTCTCACCATCTTTCACTCTCTCTCTCTCTCACCGTCTTTCACTCTGTCTCTCTCTCTCACCGTCTTTCACTCTGTCTCTCTCTCTCTCTCACCGTCTTTCACTCTGTCTCTCTCTCTCTCTTTCTCACCGTCTTTCACTCTGTCTCTCTCTCTCTCTCTCACCGTCTTTCACTCTGTCTCTCTCTCTCTCTCTCTCACCGTCTTTCACTCTCTCTCTCTCACCGTCTTTCACTCTGTCTCTTTCTCACCGTCTTTCACTCTGTCTCTCTCTCTCAACGTCTTTCACTCTGTCTCTCTCTCTACCTCACCGTCTTTCACTCTGTCTCTCTCTCACCGTCTTTCACTCTGTCTCTCTCTCACCGTCTTCCACTCTGTCTCTCTCTCACCGTCTTCCACTCTGTCTCTCTCTCACCGTCTTTCACTCTGTCTCTCCCTCTCACCGTCTTCCACTCTGTCTCTCTCTCTCACCGTCTTTCATTCTGTCTCTCTCTCTCACCGTCTTTCATTCTGTCTCTCTCTCTCACCGTCTTTCATTCTGTCTCTCTCTCTCACCGTCTTTCATTCTGTCTCTCTCTCTCACCGTCTTTCATTCTGTCTCTCTCTCTCACCGTCTTCCACTCTGTCTCTCTCTCTCACCGTCTTCCACTCTGTCTCTCTCTCACCGTCTTTCACTCTGTCTCTCTCTCACCGTCTTTCACTCTGTCTCTCTCTCTCTCTCTCAACGTCTTTCACTGTCTCTCTCTCTCTCCCTATCACCGTCTTTCACCTTGTCTCTCTCTCTCACCGTCTTTCACTGTCTCTCTCTCTCTCAACATCTTTCACCTCTCTCATCATCTCTATGGGTCATGAGTAAAGATCTGTCTCCAACGTTCATTCTCAGCTGGTGTTAACTTCCAGTGCAGTTAATACAATCAACATTGCACAGTTAGCAAGATAAGAGACTTTGATTTGTACTTTGAGCTAAATCTGTAGGAGTTGGGTGTGGAATGCAGCGTGCTCGGCATGGGGTCTAGATAGGGTAGATAGATGTTTGAAATTCACCAAAGAAAAAAAATCAATCAAAGAAAACAATATTTCTTCAAATAGAAAGAGAAATCTTGTAGATATATATTTTTCACATCATAAAAAAGATGTAATACTAAGCAGCATCCATCTTTTTCTTGACTATGTATCGAAGTTATTCCATGAATCATTTAAACTAGTATCTTCATCTTGGTTTTTTTCTTTTTATCACAAACCATGATATATAAAAAAACAGAACTGTCCTTTCATTATTTTTTATGCATGTATAGTTGAAATGTTTCTTTTTGTTATAAATTTTAAAGGGATTATCAGGATTAGTTTTCAAAAAATTAAAATTTGTTGAGAGTGTATTCAAGATGGAAATTTAATGATTGTTATCACTTTGTGCGTTTGTGTATATATAGCAGACAGACATTTTTTTGCTGTTCATTTTTCTTGTAGGTTTGAGATTTTAAATGCTTCTCTTAATCTGTTTGAATGAGAGTAAGAATCTTATATAAAATAAGTGCCAACATCCTAAAATGCCTATAAAACAATAATCTGACTTCAAATAACAGGACAAATCACAAAGGAAAACAGCTTAATACAAGCTGAAATGATGTAACTAACTCAAGTTAACATTAAAAATCAAAAATTAAGACAAAAACTGGAACCAGTAATGGTCAAAAGTACTTGGGAAGACGATACAACATAACATAGATTTCAGAAAAGTCTGTCATTTAAACTGACTCTAAAGAACATCAGAAGACTCAAAAAAAAAAATCCTATATTTTTCAATAATACTTGTTTGAGTGATGCTGTCTAAATACACACACATATTACTATATATATATGTATTATATATTTTATGTATATTATATATTGTATATCATATATATTTCATATATTTTATATATATATATATATATATATATATATATATATATGTTTGCTTTTTGCTACTTTTCTTACTTTTACAAAAACAGATGAAAATAGTGGTGTGTATACATATATATATACATACATATATATATATATATATATATATATATATATATATATATATATATATATATATATAGTACTGCCTATAAATGAGTACACCCTGCTCCTTTTAGTTTTCTTCTTAATCAAACCTGGCTGGGTTTTATTATTATTAGTGGAATATTACACAATCAAAATTGATATTATCAGGTATTATTTATGACTAAACTCTACAGCATTGAAACTCTGTTGCCCAAAATATTTTTACAAAAGGGTTGTACTCTTTTTTGAATGGCAACATACTCATATTTCTGGCAACAGGGTTTCAATGCTGTAAAGTTTGGTCATAAATAATACCTGATAATATCTGCTTTATTTGTGTACTATTTAAAGGAAATGAGAAATAAATATCTGTACCTCACATAAATGGATCACTGTTGTCTGTGCATTTACCAGAACTAATTATTTATAATCATAGATCATTTGTCTGAAATTATCTTCAAAAATTTTCCTGCTCAAGATTTTGAAATTGCTGGTCCAAATGACCAAAGAGACCCTCAAAAAAGCATTTTTCTGAGAGAGAAGAAAATGACACCTAGTGGTTGAAATTTAGAAGATTGTAGCTCCAAAAATGTGACCAGGTGTGCCAGGAAACACAGACGAGGAAAGAGAGAAGAGACTATTACCCACTTGGCTGGTTTGCTGGGCAGGCCATTTCTGAGGCTACAGTGATTTGATAGTATTTGGGACTAAACTAATACAGCCAGTGGTCAATAGAAAAATTACAGATGAACAGCATTCCAATATATACCATCCTTATCCCAAAAGGAGGTACAGAATCTCTGAGTGGATAAATTTTCAGAGAAAGGATTCGATGAACGGAGCTCATACCTCTACTGGCAGAATTCGTGTTCATTTCACACTAATGCCCTTGGGATCAGCATGAATCCATCAGTTCTCCAAGCTATTTGTGAAATAGCCCAAGATCATGGTCATTCACACCACTTTGGCTGCTTGTCAACAAGCTATTCATATATTACAAAAGGGCTGAAGAAATCATGTGATATATGGAGCCTAAGTAGGAATAGCTGAAGCTGTGGTCAACATAAGGTCACTTCTTATTTACTATGTCCCAAACGGAATGGTCAGCTAAAAATGGAAGTTTCAGAAGAAAAAAATACCTTGTACAAAAGTTGGAAAATACGATTAGCAAACACAGAAATTTGAAATCCATGGAAGATTTTTGATATTTATTCTTACTATTAAATGAAGTATTGTATTTTATTGCATCTTATCAATTTTGACTACTTTTTACCTTCATCCACAGAAGCTTCCATGGTCGGCAGAATCCAATTTCACCTTTTTTAAACCTATTTGATGATTAATGATACTTCTTGTTCTCGTACAAAAAACAACAAACATAGTCAGAGTAACAAGTAGGTTCAAGAGGTGAAAATTGACTTCTGTCTCTGTGGCGGAGTCGTCATAGCTATATAGATGTAAACCTGACCGCCCGCTGGCATGAGGAATGGGAGTTTGATTCTCATTAGAGGCTTACTCTCTATTTCCGCTGCCATAGAATCACTCAAAATTGTGGTAAAATCTAAATAAGTGTAAAAAAAAAAAATAGTTAAAATTGATGAAATACTCTATTGAAGATTGTTCAAGGCAAAAGTGCATTTTGTTCCCTTATCTTGAGATTGAATCAAGATATGACCAAAAGAGATATTAAAGAAAACTTTACACCTGTTTTTTTATGCGCTTTTGACTGTGACTGCTACTTCCTCACAAAAATGCTTCAGATTTCAACTTGTTTAGGCAAGAAGTTTGAAATAGAATTTTTTTGTATCCTTAACATGGACAGATAACTCATGTCATACTTATTATACATAGTTTTTTGAAAAAAAATTGTTCTTACATGTGTCCACACATCTCTACTAGACGCTGAAAACAGCCATTTACGATTTTTATAGAAAATAATATTTGCAGAAAATTTCTATATCTCAATATTTTATATGTGCGAGAAATAATTAACTCAAAGAAAGACTACTTGTTTTCTTCCTCCTCCTTCTGCTACAACTGCGACTGATGGTCGACGCATTGTTGAACTTATGGTTCTTATTTTATTTCGACAAATACAATAAGTAAACAATTTGAATAAAATGCACATTAAAGCTTTGAGTTCAAAAGTTTATTTTCAACACATCAAATTGTACCAAATGTCACTGCGTGTGTGTTGTCTTTTTTCGTGTATGCATTTGTGGGAGACAAAAGGAATATTCTCTTCCCAAAACTCTATTTCTGCAACAGACAATAATTAGAGGAATATCAGCAATTATTCTTGTCACCAATTATTATCATTATTTTGTCATAATTATTTCTCATGTCAAGCAGTCATTAATAGGTATATGTATTCAGTTATGTCTTTCTGTCCATCCATCCATCTATCCATCTGTCTGTCCGTCCTCTGTAAATTCTCAGTGAATTTCAACGAGATAAGGAAGGATTGGTTTAAACCGGAGGGAATATTTTTTTGATTGGGAGAAATTTTTCCATTTTTTTCTCCACACATTTCTGTACATGCTCATTCCTGTCCACAATATCTCCTGAAGTTCTAAAAGAATTTTAATGAATGGAAGGGTGAGCAATAGAAATAATCAAATTTTGGGGCAGATCAATGCACAGTTACTTCCCCTGACAATGGCTGAGTGCTTTCTAGTTCACATGTGGCTGAGAAAGAAAGGTGGTGATATTGCATTCTGGGGAATGAACAACTGCTTCCAATAAATCATCCTGAACTTTGAGTTGTATAGTTCAAGCTTCTACTGAACAGCCTCCCGTGATTCCGGCTATCCAAAATTAGTGTTCCTCCAAAAACCTTTCAAAAGCTTAAATGGCGTAAAGAAGCAATTACCAGTAATTTATATACAAAAATCTTTTGAGTATTCCCTGACCTCAAAAATAGCATGATGGTACGCTAGGTCAAGTCATTTGAGGGTAGGAAGGTACAGGGTCTAAGAGAGATAGGAAGATGGTGTTCGCTGCAAAACAAAGGCTGAACACTATTTTTCAGGGGGTAGAAAATTGAGATTTCTGTGAAGACTAAATTTATCAGCCCTCTAAAAATTACTTGAACTTTTTATGATAACCCTAGTCATTTTTTCCTCAAAATGTTGGCTTGTTCATTCTTCAGCCTTCTTCAGTTGGAATTTTGCACTGCGTTGATTCTGTTAGCTGCTTTGCATTATGGGATATCATAGACAAGTTTTGTTCTGGATTATTGCCTTTGTTTTCTGGATCATAGATGTCATACATATAATTCTTTATGTAAGATCCAGAATTAAGATGAATTGTACAAAAAATTCCTTCTTTTAGTTGAATTTATTTTCATTTCATCTTTATTACATTAATACTTAGCACTCTGTCAGCAACTTCTTACACCAAGCAAAAAGTTAGTCTTGCTACTGCAGGCAACTCCAATTATACTTCATCTTCCTAAGAATACTTGATCTAATAAAATTTTTTTTCAAATAATTAAAATAAGATGGGAGAATGTATTTCACACTGTAGCTACCAGAATGTAGACAAATCAATTGGAAAGAAGGATGGTTTAAGGCTGTTATTCAAGCTCCTGCTCCCAGTGGATGATCTGGTGGCCTTATTGGTAAAGCAGGCAGGGCCTAAACTGAGCTTCCCATGGGCTTGGGAATGTAGTCTCACATTCAACCTGAGGCTTATTCTTTATTTTCTGATCAGCGCTATTTGCTCTCTGCCTGGGGCGTAATCAATCTGAATAGTCACAATTTTTTTAAAAAATAATGCGTTTGTTCATGTGTGACTAAAATTGACATGACAACACAATAAGTTCACACACAAAAGTTACAGGCTTTTAGAATTACCAAATCATAAAAACTTGGTGCCCTTGAAAAAGAATGTGGAGTGCTAAAAGTTAAACTTGGTTTGATATAAAAAAAAAACATTGAGAATTATCCAAGGTTATGCTCTTGGAAAGAACCAAAGAAAATTTGCATTTCAATATCTGTCTTCTACATGGATGGATCAAGTGAAATATTTTTAAAAACTAAGAAATTCATGTCGGTAATCCGATCTTTTTTATGGGATGGGGTACACTACTGATGTCATCCGCAGCAGAAAAGGACACTCAGTCACGTAACTCCTACTACCAAAGGCATGCACACTCTCATCTTGAAGGCATAAGAGTATTGGAAAAACATCTGATACATACCTCTCACCTTAATCACAAAGCTTAAAGTGTACTCAATTAGCTGCTGAGTGCACAGGTGAATTTGTCTTATGAAGAATTTTCCACACTCTTCGCTTGTACTGGCAATCAAACCTGCGACCTCCTGCATGTAGGACGCGTGCTAACCATTACTCTGTCTGAGTTTAGTTCCCTGTGAGACACCACAAGACTGTACTGTTGGGACACCCAGTTAAAATCAAACTTACTAAGTATGGGTTGTGAAACCAGTTACCCATTGGTTTATGGCAGGAGCCTTGCGTATGTTTTAGAACAATGATTGGAAAATATTTTGGGTGGCTGGCCTGATAAGAAATATGTTTATGTCTTATAGGCCAAAGCAAATAAAAACTGAAAGAATGATTTTATACAAGACGATGGAAATAGCTTGTTTATATTTACTTCAATATTTTTCATTATAGGAGTATATACCTGTGTAAACTTACATCTACTATCTGTCAATAAGAACTATGAAATTCTTTTTTGAGAGACAAAATATTTTCAAATTGTAGATGATTTTTAAAAGATATTTTTGAATTTTATCATTCACGAAACAAAGATGGATAAGGCGAACCAAGAAATTTAATATGCAATGTCACATATTCAATGAAGTCAGTGGGCTGGATTAGATGAGGCTGCAGGCTGGGTTAAACATTTATTTAGCTTAGAATAGTCTGGCAAAAGTCTGTATTAGTGGGGTACCCTGTTACTTTGCATAGATTGTAAGACCAATTAACCATTGTTTTACAGAAAGAACTCCTACATGTTTTAGAGTATGAATATTTACCAAGCCTGTCATAGTCTGGCTCAAGGCCAAAAAATGTTAGCTAACAAGCTATGGATTACTTGCTTAATATTACTCTATAACAGGCGCCCTACCCTACATTCTAGTAACCTTTATCGGAGTAGATAATCGTGAAAACCTGAAGATTGCTTCAGCGTACCAATCCTTGGCCTAAATCTTTGGAACAGATTGCATAAAGATAATGAATCCTGTACTTATTTTATTAATAGGAAGACAAGGTTAGGTTAAAAGTTTATATTTACCTCATTATCTGCAAATATCACTTGTTAACAATTTTATCAATCTTCAATTGTTTTGTGACTGGACTTCACAGAAAGCTGGAAATGAGTCTCTGTGATATCAATTCTGTCGGGTAATTTCAACCGTAATCTTCTACTTTTAAGTGAAAATTAGTTGGTCTATAAAGGTGTCTGAAATAACCCCTAAGTAACTCTTTGGGATCAATGACCTTTCAGAGCTGCCTTTCCTGAATTTTGGCAAACTTTCAAAAGCAGCATAACACCGGGGTTTTGTTGCACTATTGTTATCATCATCATCATGAAAACATTTTGATGATATATGACAGGATTCTATTCCAGTTTGCTTCCAATACTCGGATCTTCATCTAAGATGTCTCTCAATGCAGGTAAGTAATACACAATGAACTTTATTTGATATTTTAACCTTTTGCACTCTGTAAGCGACTTCATTCACTTTTAGCAAAAGGGTGGTCTGCCAGTACAGGTGACTCCAATCACCAAATGATATCGTGTTTCAATTTAGCAGATGTGTTGTGATGTTGATTTCTAGTCAATTTATCATACATGAACAGCGATACAAGCTTCAAGCTTTCAAAGTTTTCTAAGTGCACAAAATCTTGGCACCCTTGATTAAGAATGCTGAGTGCTAAAGGTTAAACTTGATTCATTACTCAAATTTTCTCATTGTTCTCCACCAAAATCTCAAAATGTTAATCAAATAAGAAAAAACTTCTTGAATTCATATTATCGATTCCCACCCAGTAGTTTATGATTCATAATAATACCAATGATATACCCACAAAGTTTAAAAATCAACAAATTAGTAATTGGTTCATTATACCCCACTGTTGATACTGACATTCATATTTCAACTTGATGTAAAGTTGCTCGTAGTAGATCAAGAAATCTGTGTATTATTCATAAAGTGGAACACATAAAGATAGGGATTTGTTTATATCAAGTTCTTTTATGAAAAATCCTTTGTACGTGAAGTACAGCTAAAGAAAAAAGTAATGCTTTTGGTGAGAAAGATTTTTATCTGCACGTGTAAATATGAATCATCATTCTCCACTCATACTTACATCGAGGATGTCTTTGGTTTAGGTATATTAGGGCAATTGTTCATAGGACCCACTCACTGTAGTAATCCCTTGGCCTTAGGGGTAGGTTCCTCGATTGTAATCCTTTACTAATTGCTTTGTGGAGAGGAATCAAATACTATTTGAAGTACTTGGTATGACTTGGATTGAACCATGGCTTACTAAACCGGAGTTGAGCACTCTACCACTGGGCTACGGTAATTGGTATTATCTGCTTGTGACTATTCTTTTATCTCAGTGTCTGTGAATCCAGCTGGGTGGCACTCAGACTAACACTAACCTTTTTGATAGAATTACCTCAGCTTTATTGGCCTAACACAAAAGTAACATACATTCTTTATTCAGGTCAAAATTGATTTTTTTTTTTTTTTTTCTAGATGTGTCCACACATCTTAATAAGACTTTTTCAGACAGTCTCTCAGTCGGTTCCGATTACATTGATCAACAGAAAAAGGAAGGAAGGAAGGAGAAAGTGTGACGTCATTAAATGAACATCTTTTCTAATCAATTTCTTTGTACCAGCTGCTATGATGTCTTGGTAGAATGTACAATGTCTGCATTTTTTTTTTTTTTTAAAGAGCCCAGAATGGCTATTTCTGATTTTTATTGAAAATGATACCTGCAGAACTTTTCCATATTGCAATATTATGGGTATGAGAATCAATTGACTCAATGGTCGACTACTTGATCTTCTTCCTCCTCCCCCACCTTTTGCTACCACGGATGGTGGATGCCTCATTGAACTTCTGATTTTTGTTTTCAAATTCACTGGATCATGTATTGATTCGGGTCGTTGATTTCTATTCTCCCCCAAAGATTTCAAAATGTGCTATTCATTCATTGCCCTGTAGTTGTAGGAATAAAATTTGAAATTCGGATGAAGGTAAAAAGTAGTCAAAATTGATAAAAATTGGCTTACAATACTTCATTTAATAATTATTAAATCAGTTTCTGTTTCACCATAACAGTTTATATATGGTGGAATCCACTTCAGTGGAACACATTGGAACGCAAATTTTGGTTCCAATAAATGGTTGTTTCTTTTAAACAAATTTGCATAAAAAGGAAAAAAGTATTTGATACATTTGATACTGTTCTTACATTGGTCCTACTGAGTGGCTTCTTCTTGGTACTAATTTTCTATATAAGTGGAACCCACTGCTTATATATATATATATATATGTATATATATATATATATATATATATATATACACAAACATGAAAAAAAAATTATCTATTTTTTTTCTTAAATTCTGATAAAAATGACAATATTTGCAGCTTTGCAATGGCACTTAGCTCACCATTAATGTGACCTATAGATACTTATATATTACTACCATGAATATTAAGTTGATCCTTAAAGGCCAAACATTGCAGAGTTAATAAGGAATCTAAGATGAGGGGATTGTGGTGCATGCTTGAAACAGATTAGTTTAAATAACACATGGAAGAATAAGGAACATTTAGATATTTGTCTTTTTCTTTCTACTTTAATGAGTGATGATGAAAAATTGTTTTAATATAAGAACCTAAAGTGAAGAAAATTGTGGCTAAATCCAGGATGGCTTTCAACATTTCAACCTCAACAAAATCTACTGGTGGAAAACGTCCTGTGAAGAATTGATATTATGAATTGTTGGGACCTGAGCAAATTATTACAGCACAATGTTAAAGTGAACAATTGGCTTGTTTGAATGATGCGTGGAAAGGGATAAGGCTTTTTTTCTGCATGACAATGCCTATTCTTATGCTGCAAATCTAAGATCAAGCATTGGAAATTCCTTCGTGTGCAGCCTATTCTCTAGACCTTCAGACTATCACTTGTTATATTCTACGCAAAATTTCTTGTTCTGTGAGCAGTTTGAACAAATTTGAGAAATTGAAGAATTCTTTGAAGAATTAATCAAATCAGGATTGGGGGCGCTGACCTCCAAGTTCCTTAAAGGTCAATTTAGGGTCCAAATTACTATTTTGGCATTTTTTAATCTAAAGGAGACAAGCAATATTTTACCAGATCTACCGTAGTTATTTGATTTTATGAAATCTCTATAAAATATAATTTGCATTGATATATTATATTTGAAGGTTTTTGTTTTTTTGTTTTTTTGTTTGTGTCTGTGCAGATCTGACCAGCGTGCAGTAGGGGTGTAATTATTATTTTATGATGGGATAGACAAGTTTGCTCATAATGCATAAGGTCATAGAATGTCAGAGAGATACTTTGATGACTGAATAATGATGATATGAATTGTGCAAAAAAAGCTTGAAACTTTTGCATCCAACCTTTATACAACCCTGTGATTAAATTGGCTCAACCTTTGAGAGAAAATTAGTTCAATCTGATATAACCAAAATGAACTAAGATTTTTTTCATCATCAGTCTGTCAGCGTCTTTCATTATACATAGACCTTCCCCAAGATTCCTCAGACTTCTCTATCATGGGCATTGCAGAGCCAGTACTTCCTAAATTTATCTAGCTGGTCACGCCATCTTATTTTCTGTTGGCCACAGCCTCGCTCCTGACCTCTGGGGATCCACGTTATGAGATGTGATATCCAGCAGTTGTCTACCATTCTTGGAACATGTCCAGCCCATTGCCATTTGAGTTTTCAAACAATTTCTATGATCTCTGACTCCTGTCTTTTCTTTGATATGCTGTGCTGTCTTTTGATCTCTCCATGTGAAGTGGAGTATGATTCTCTTATGTGTACGTTGCTTGATTCTCAGTTTGAGGGTCAACCCTTTGGTTAGGTTCCATGTTTCAGCTACATATGTGATTATCAGTGGGATACATTGGCTGTATACCCTTCTTTATAGGACTAGTGGGATTTTCTTGTTTTAGAAAGTCAAGCTTGCTCTACCGAAAACCTGTAAACCTGGTATGATTCTTCACTTTATTTCTTTGCAAATAGATAGTAAGGGAGATCACTCAATAATTGGCATCTAATATTAATCTCCTTTGATGAATCAGTCATTATGATATATATATGGGTGAGCACTAATGCAAACCTCACACTTTAATTGTTCAGTTAAAAATTCTGTGGATCTTTTTTGCATAGTTCAAATGAGCACACTCTAGGAGTACCCCAAATCGATACACTGTACTGTTTTGGCTACTTATAGATCGCAAACAGATAAACAAGTCAGCGACTAGAGTTGACTTAGCTTTTTTACTTCAACAAGAACAATCTTCACCTAATTTAAGCAAGGCAAATCTTCACTGTTTCTGTCCCATCTCATTAAAACATATAAAATCAATATATCTTTACCACAATTTGAAATCATGACCAAGTGACTGATACGCAGCTCTCCTACCAACTGAGCCAAACTGTCAAGTCTTGTATACCTACAAAAGTTTGTGACAAATACGCTAGGAAGTAGGAGTATAGTGTGACCCTGCAGCATTCAGGCTTGTTAGTATCAGATAAGAAATTGCTCTTCCTTCCCTCCTAATTTCCTTATTTCCAATGTCAAAGGTCAGTGTGCCAAAATAGAATTATCCAACAACAATTAAGATTGGTGATAGGAACTGTTTTAATACAGTGTAAATTTCCTACTGTTCAGTCTTCAAGCTCGTCATACTTTTTGATAATTTGTTAGCCAGAAGCAGAGAAAGTGTACTTTGGCCTATATCAAGTATCGTGTATATCTGAAGGCTACTGAAACTTGATAGCCTGCCTAACACCAGATGATTATTGTTTTGCCAAAGATAATCAGGTCTGTCTATCAAGTCATCCCAATAAGAACAACCTCTTTTATTGTTGAGACAATTTATCTGTCATGTGTGCACGATAATAATTAGTAGTTACTGAAGACTCCCATTATTACAACACCTTTGGGGATAAGTGTGCTGTTATAATGAACTATTGTTATAACAGGTGAATTTGATATAAAATGTATCAATAATGACTAACCTAAAAATACAGACAAAAATGACTTTTATTACCCTTTCACTGTTAGTGCCCTGTATCAGGTTATAGGTCTGCAGGTGTGCAGTGCTAACTTTTTAAGTGGCAGAGCTGATATCTGTTCAGGTGCTAGAACGTTTCATCTGGTTCTTTTAATTGATGCTGATTCAGCACTCTGGCTGCACGGTACCCCTGCAGATCTGCAAATGAAATGAATGAACCAATAGACAATAGTCCATCAAGAATATGAAAACAAGTGTACTGTTTCATCAAGAGTTTATTGTATTTAAAGATTTTCTTTCCAAGTATATCTTGGGAAAGAAATTAGAACCAATATTAATTTTTGACATTTGTAACCGTAAACCAAAACTGTCAAATTGTTTTGTTTTTTTTTTCCTTTTTTTAATAAGATTTTAGTTGGGGGGGATCAGCTGGTAATGTAAGTTTAATGTAAGTTGTAATATAAGTAAATTGGTTTCTAGGTTGTGCCAGCTTATTTTTTTTTTAAATTCAGACTTTTTAGGGAAGAGAAGTAACTTATTCATAGAGCCTTCTTTTCTCAAGTTTTTGGTGGGTCGAGGGAGTCAATTTCCAATGTAAGTTCAAGCTAAATTGGTCCTTTAGTTTGTGTGCAGCAACATTCACATTTATTTTTTGAAAATTAAGACATAGAAAACTACCAAACGATGTTGGTCGCATGACAGTCACTATTGAGTGACTAATCAGACCTACTAATATTTGACAACTTACTTTTTTAAATTGTTTTTTCATCATAACATGACTGAGACCATCAATCTATGGCAGTGAAAAAAAAAAAAATAAGCTCCTGGTGAGACGTACTTTTTACCTATGTAAGCCTGTAAATACCCAGCTGCTCTTAACTGCCTGAGCTATGAGAACTCTACAGCTTGGCAGTCACATGTTCTTTATTAGATTATCTCTGCAAGCAACATGTGTTTGCAGCTTCAGATTACAATTTTAGAGTATAAAACCTCATCAATTAATACATGTCCTTTTAAAAAGTATTTCTGAATAGAGTACTCGAATGGCTTGGCCTTCAGTCTCATATTCTTCAATGGATTATTTCTGCAAGCAAGTTACTTATATGCCTCTGCTCCCTCAGATTGCAATTTTCATCATCATCATCATTATCAGTTTCATAGCATCCTTGTTGAATATAGGATTTGCCAAACCTCTCTATCATGAGCATTGAAGAGCCAATACTTTTTTAACTCATCTTATTCATCCCGACACCTTATATTTTACCATCCATGTTGTAAGCCATGATGTCCATCTGTTGTAGTCCATTCTTACAACTTATCCAGCCCATTGCCATTTGAGTTTTCTAATGGATTTTATGATATCCCTGTCTCCTATTTTTTCTCTGATATGCTGAGTAGTTTTGTGATCTCTCCATGTGAAGTTAAGCATGATTCTTTCATGTGCCTGTTGCATGGTTCTCAGTTTGAGGGTCAATCTTTTGGTTGGGTTCCATGTTTCAACTCCATAGGTGACTTTTAAAGGGCCAAAACTTATTACTTCTGCCAAGGAAGTTGGAAAAGGCACATTTATTCAATTGTGTCTGTCTTCCCATCTACCTATCTGATTGTTCGTCCACACAATATCTCCAAAAGTCCTCAATGTATTTCAATGGCATTTTGTAGAAGGACTAGGGAAGAAATAATAGAATTTCAATGTGGATCCAAGAATTTTTATGATAACCTTCTGTACTTCATAACTATATGTCCACACTATATCTCCAAAAGTTTTCAATAAATTTCAATATCTTGTGTAAGGATAGGCCATATGCTTTGAATGAATTTGTGAAATTTTAGGGCAGATCCAGAATCGTAGGTATATACTGAGGTATGTGCTCCCTGAGTGCTCTTTAGTTAATTAATGTCTGTCCTTTTAACAAGAAAACTAGTAACAAGGCCGATTGCAAATAGATAAATTTTCTCCTATCTCTAATCGTATCTGACAAGTGTAAGACGGATCAGGGCTGACCCATAACACTGAGAGTCTGATAAGAGTAATCATTGAATCGAGTTGAAGATTCAAGAGTTTGATTTTATATTACCTCTTAGATTTATGGGCTTCTTGTATCCGCTGTGGAACTCTACAATCAATAGAATCTCAAAAAATGAAACTCATTTTATGAATTGAATTAAAGAAAGATAAAAGAAAAAAATTCCAAAAAAACAAGGGAAGTGATCTCATTCAGAAGTTACTCCCCTTGAATTACATTTTAGATAATGCTCAACTGAACACTAACTTTGTGTCCAACTGCTGGTCGCCATAGTGCATGACTGATCTCTTATGGCGGAGAAAAAAGTAATCTCGTCAAGGGAGTGGCAACTTGGTAGTTGATGAATGGCTCCAACCCGAGAGTAAGGTTCGTAGAGGCGTGTGTGTAAGTGTACGAGAGAGAGTGGAGGTGAGTGTTAGTGAGTGAGAGGCGGAAATGGTGATGCTGTAAAGAGGAGAATGACAACACGTTGATTGGTTTAAGCGAGAACCAACTGCATGAGAGCAGGTACATTCAATTGGCCTATGTCTAATCTGACACATCTACTTCTCCTGGTGTGTTTGGGTTGGACAGAACATCCTATTGTTTGTCGTCATATAACTCAAGGACAGCTAGAGCTATGGCCACCAAAAAGTCTTTGATTCAAGAGTTTATGGAGATGATTTGTGCATATATATATATATATATATATATATATATATATATATATATATATACACACACACACACACACACAAACACACACAAGTGCATGCAAGTATGTGTATACATGAAGCTTCACAGCTTTAAACACTAAAGATGTAAAAGAATTTTTCAAAATTTGTCATTTCAATCAATTATTTCCAAATATCTGTTAATGCAATTTATGTAAGCTTTTCAAGGAATTTTATGTTTTAAACAATTAGATATTTTGGTATTATATGTGAATATTTCTTGTTGGGATCATTAGTTGTTGAACTGTCTTATATTTGTATTAGTATGCAAAGGGTGGTCTTGCTCATTAACGAGGTTGACAGTCAACATATATATATATATATATATATATATATATATATATATGCATACATGTATTCGTAACTGTGTATATGTTTATATATATACACATACATATATGCGTGTGTGTGTGTATATATATATATATATATATATATATATATATATATGTGTTCATACACTTATTTCCTGCAGTTGACAGATGTCAACTACGGTCAGCCACTTGGAACCCATATATCATTTCAAGGTCTCCTCGAAGAAAAATATTTTCATAGAAAAATTCTCCCCTGCAAAGCTAATCGTCTGTTGCTTCTGCTTTGCTTGTTGCAGTTGCAAGAAAGACATACTCAAAGTTCCTTTCTATAGCAGAGCCAGACAAAACTCGTCTCTCCATCAGAATTTTTATCTGCAATGACACAGTCTTCATTGGCAACCACTCTGGAAGCTGAGTAGCGACTTCTCTCATTGCAGAGGTGGATTGTTAGCAGAGGAGGAGGGATCCATTTTCTTTTTCTAAATCCATCTGTCAAATTCAACAATGGATATAATGAATGTTTGTTTTTAAGGTTTTATTGATAATTTTTTATCTACATATATAAGAAAAAAAAGTTTTTTAATTGCACTTCACCCAACCAGAACCCCTACCCTCACTACATCTTCACCTGCATGATGAGGATATAGCGTATAGTAGTGTCAGTTGCTTTTCATCACGACTTACTCAGAATTTCAGCTTGTGGCCATCAATAAATAACACTGTGTAGTTGCAATGTAAAGTAACTATATCAAGATGAAAGAAATACTACTCAAAAATTAATAATAGTCAGCAATGCTTTATTTAATAAAAAAAATCGAGAAAACATTACTATTATTAATACTACGAATGTACTTAAAAACAATAACGAATATGGCACTGATAAATCAGGCAAAAATAAAGAGAAAGTTCAAGGGATAGATTTGAACTTCTGCCAACCATAAAAACTCTGGTAGCTCAATTGACAGAGTAGCTGCTGTACATTGGCAGGCTTCCCAGGGAAGTGAGCTTGAGTCTCACCTGGAGCTTATTCTTTATGTCCAATCCATATTTTTTACTAAAAATTATTTCTATCAACCAGCATTGTAATCTTTTTTGTTTAAACTTGAAAACATACTATAATGCTTGTTTGAATGTATGACTGTGACACTTTTTGATTACTATACATTCTCATATCTTTCATCTTTCCTCTTCTCCCTTCCCACCTATTGGAAAATAGGAGGGTAGATTGGTCACCTCAGCTCTGTAAGGTAGTTGAAGATGATATTACTCAGAAAGAAAACAAACCAGGAGTAGAGCCCCAAAGGCAGACTAGTTGTAAACTCTACCTTCTTTTTGGCAACGCCTGCAGCCAGGATGGTTGCCAGTTATAAAGTCTCATCGTACCACTTGATAACGACCTTGGAGCCCAAGTGAGTGGTATCATCCTTGTGTAATCTCCATCCCTCTTTTTAAAAAAGAAATGAAAACAAAAAACATCACACCAAGGTTACTATGCAAATTTCTACACAATCACAGACTTCTTGAGAAGGATGGTCAACCAACATATATTTACTTAGCTTATTTTCATACCAGGCCACAGTAAGTGGTAGAGGCATGTGTACGCATGTATTTTATTTTAAATATACTTCAAGGTTTTTTGTAAACCACATTGAATAATACATGTTCAAAATTTTGCTTGAACCTTGTAAAACAATACTTGTCCATATAAACAGAACATTAATAGAAAAAATTTGCTTCACAGCAAAGTAAAATTATAGAGTAGTTATATTCATATAATCATGAGAATATGACGGGGATGCGGTGCATAGAAAGAAATCTATCCCTCTTTTCTAATATTCCTGAAACAGAGCTATGATAAAACAGCCGATGAACTCCATAATGTGGAATATAAATATGAAATTTGATTTATCAAACTTTCCTTTCGAACATTGAAAAAAAAGAGGTAAATTTACATGATAGATATAGATAATGGTGATTTGTGAATATTTCCCTTTCATCATGTCACAAGACTGATGTCTGGATTCCCAATGTAAAGAGAAAAAAAAAACTCAATTTTAATGTCAACCAGCTGCTCATTCAACTAAATACTGAGATCAAGCTGTTCATGATTGTCTCTGATTCAATTGCAATCGAAGAAGAAAATACTTAAAAACCTTTATTGAATCTAACTCTTTCAAAAGAATTTCCAGTGCCTTTTCACAATTCTTTAAATCATTTGTGTTTCTATCCCCCCCTCCCCACCACTCTTCATCATTTGACTTTATTTTTGCTACTTTGATCAATTTACTTTGTGGGCATAAAAAGATGTGACACTCTTTGCTGAAAAAAGAGCAGGAAAAGCATCAGATTATTCTCATCCTTTTAACTTTGAAAGAAAATTAAATCAATGTAAATTTCTCTTTGATGTTTCCTCCCAATCAGTTGATTTGATCAGTTCAAAGATCATTCTCTTTGATCTTTGAAGATTTAATTTAAAAAAAGAACAAAAAAAAACTAGCAGATTTTTGTCTCGGCTCAGCAGTTTCTAGCTGTGTTGCTGAGTCACTTATTGATTTCAACTGATGTGATTTAACAAATAATCTAACGAGTTCTTTAGCCAAAAAAATTTCATCAAATTCAACAAGAAAGAGTTACTTGCATTTTTTTTTTTTAGATTCAAAATAGATTCATTTTCAGAAATCCTATTTAAGTTCAATTTTGGTTAAAAGGTATCAAAAATGTTGTCAATTAAATTAATGACGTATTTTTTTCTTCGTGTAAAGCCAGGATTGAGTTGACTTAAAAGATTTCAATCTACTCAACCTATTTATCATTAAAACATTCAGAAAATTACGCGGTCCAGTAAAAGGGTTGGAAGGGAGAGAGAGAAAGTGAAGTTAGGTATTTTGATAAGAGGGTAGGAAGGAAAGAGGGTTGATAGCTGCTACTGATACTATTAGTATGGCAGTCTCAGTTTTCATCATATATTTGATTTTTCTTAATACCAATGTTATCTTCATCTTCATTCTCCTTGAAAAGTCAAAATATAAAGATCAACCAACAACATTTAGTGCCAAACCCTGTTATATCATTCAAATCTTTTTTCCCTTATTAAAAACGGATTTACTCAGACTAGTGGCCTTACCTTGGTTTTTATAGTCATGACTCCTCGGCTGTCGTACCTTTCAGGTGTCGGTCATAGTTACTAACTTTTGAGAATTTCGTACTGAATGTTTCATTTAATCCTCAAGAGATAGATTGTTCTCATTTGGCTGTCCATGTCAAAGGATATTTCGTATCAGTTAATTCGTCCTTGAGAAGTCAACCTCTTCTGCTGAACCAGAGTATATGACCTTTTTTACAATACCCAACCCATATATTGAACTCTTGACTTCTAGACTAATTACTAAATATGCTTTAATCTACTAGGCCACCATCTTCTGATTTGCAATAATCTCTTTTTCTAACTCTTAGAAGAAAATTCACTTTCATCAGAGAATTCTAAATCAGTCACCCTCAATAGGGACAATATTGCTGACAAGGTGATGTAAGTTGAGTTGAGTTGAGGGGTGGGGGTATAAATAGTCACATCCAAATAGTTTTCTTTAAAAGAAATAGACAATCTTTTGTTTTATGTCAGTCAAGTCACAAAATAAGGGGAAGCTACTCTCACCTGATGAATTACAAAAAAGTATTTTTATTTTCTAAATTGTTTCTACTATTAATTTCCATTATAATGTGAATTTAATTTGCAAGCATGTATAATTCATCTTGAAGCGCAAAAAATCGGCTCGGAACAATTTATTATGAAATTCGCTTGGCTTAGCCAAGATAAGGCATTGCATCATGTAAGCAATATTCCTTTTGGGAGATTACACATAAGCTACTTTATATAAGTATTCATTTGGCTAAAGCCATGTAACATGCACATGAAAGAATCCTGCTCGACCTCACATGGAGAGATCACAAGACAGCACAATATATTTTGAATAAGGTTGGATCATTAACACTACAAAGTTATGCAGCATGTTTAGTTAGTACAGACTGTTGGTGATGCTCAGTTACATGTTTTGTGGTTGGTTTGGGTTGGGTATCATCAAGTCAGGCCTGGTGTGATGGGTCAATGGGACCTCTGTGTGATCATCCCCAACACAGTATGCTGCTAAGAGACATTGGTGACTTGACAGTTTCTATTGAGTGACTAAGCAGACCTATCATATCATTATCATTGTATTACTTTTATTAATATCATCGTATCATTTTTAAAAGAAAAAGAAAATTTTTGATTTATTCCTAAATATCATATAACAAAACAAAACTGGAAATTTACCATGTATTGTCTTTGGTCAAAATTTAAACGTAAAACAAATTTTAAAATGTTAATGATGCGTTCTGCGCAGAGAAATAAAATAAAATTTGAACATCACACATCAAAGTTTAAATACTGCACTGCTCTTCTTGAAATGATTTTTTAGGAAAGTTTAAAAGGGGAAAACAAAATGAAAGTCAAACATTAATGTTACAGAAAATGTGGTTTTTCAAATATTTGGTAAACATTTACCAAAGAGTTTATGGTGAATGCGAACCAGTTAACGAGAATTATTATTCAAATCATCTGGTTCATGAATTTTTAGCCTCAACATCCTCTTATTCTCATGATGTGCTAGAATGTCAAGGCCTCCCTCCAATTTCTTAAGGATGTTTACTCAGAGGTCATTATCAAAAATGCAAGTCTTGTTTTCACTGAAGTGCTTGCTCAGCTTTGTTGCTGCTGGTTCATTTTTCACATGGCTGTGATGCTTGTTGAAACACCTTCCTTAAGTGATGGATATAAATCCAGCGTATAACAGTTAATGTTTTGCATGATATCATTATATCATTATTCAATTATTTTTATAATCATCATATCATTTTTACTATCATCTTTATAAGTGTCATATTTTTATTATCATCATGTAGTAGTGATAATGAGATTTTATTTAAATCTAGTGATTCTGTCATCAGAATTTAATTGCTGATTTTTATAAACAAGACACTCCAAGTAAGTTGTATTTAAAAGCATCTAAAAATTTTTTAAAAGAAATACTAGTCAAAGATTACTTAGGATCAATCATTATCTTTGTTGTTTTGGTCTTCAGTGTTTCGGCAGAAGCTCACTGGGAACCAGAAGAATTGGCGCATATGGTACCATCCAGAAATCTCTTTGGTAGGCCAAGCGTGGAAAGTGTTGTGTTGCCTGCTACCATGATCCTCTTGGTGTCTGATACCAGACTCCTTTGATGATTTGCCGGAACGCAATATGGCTGTGCTATCAAGTTCATTTGCAGACTATGACACACCCACACATTGTACTTTGAGAGTGTTGGGCAAAAGATGCAATAAAATTTGGCTGCTACGGTATAAGCATTTCATTTGCAAACTATGACACACACACACACACACTTGATATATAATGTGTGAGGTACTTAGGTCTTACATTGCTCATTTACTTTAACTGATGTGTTTCTATGTGGAGAAAACATTAATGGCATAGGCGTGCGCTTGTGTTGGTGGTAATACCCCCCCACCACCTCCACCAATTTGGGCAACACAGTGTAAAATTTGGGGCAAATCACTTATTCATGCAAAACTATGTACATTTCGGGGCAAATCAAGACTTGTTTACATGGGTGTTTAATCTCCATCTTCAGACAGAATTCCATCTTTGAGAAATTGAAATATGGTAGTTTAAAAATTGCTTAATTAGCACAGAAATGCCTGAACGTTTTGGCCATTTTTAGCATCTTTTTGGTGTGTTCTGGCTGTTTTTGAAGTTTAGCATTTTTAGGGCTTTTTGGCAGTCAAACTAGCACAAAAATATTTTTTTTGTTGGCAACACTGAGTTTCAATCTTGGGAATTTTTCCTGCTAACACCCATGTGTTCATTAAATATTATTCTAAAAAATAAAATAGAATCAAGACAAAGATGATGATTGTTGAAAAAGGAACAAAAATTATTCACTATTACCAATATCTCATCGATTCATGCAAAATTCAGTACTATGTACGTATGAGAGAGAACGGTAAAATTTGTTTGAACTGGTATTAGCAGTATTATCAAAGCATGTCTTTTTTCCTTTTGAAGATTGTTCATTTGCATTCAATCCCTACTTATAAAGTGATTTTGGAACTGCGGATCTGTCTGACTGTGGCTGGAATATAATTACCAATGTTTCCTTGCCGCTTAAGCTTCCTTTTTCCTCTTTTCCTGTGACGTTCGAGCAGAAAATGATAAGAGATAAGAATGAGCAATCTCTTCTTGACCATTCCATTTGACTACACCTGCGGCAGATTAACCATTAGGCTGAGTAGATTTTGGGTTTGGGGCCCCTGAAGGGTGGAGGGCTCTTAGAGCAGAAAATGTTCAGAGATAAGTGTCAACTTGATTTCTTTTTCTCCATACCGTAAGACTATTCACTTGACTCTTCAGAATCGAGTTCAATTTTTGTTAAAACATTCAGACTTGCATTGATTGAACTTGTGGCAGATTAACCATCAGGCTGAGTAGGCCCCTAGAAGGAAGAGATCCAAAGCAAAAAAAAAGTTTTGAGTGAATAATACGAAGGATTCAGTTCTGACTGTATGTGAGCATTTTGGATGATATTTCATTTGCATATAATATATATATATAATTATTAATTGTGTCATTCACAGACTGCTCTTTTGTTGTATTACAACTCATCAGTGTGGCCATAGACTATCCAGTACTGCAAGGTAGGGCCAAAACTTTTGCTTCAGACCCAGAGGCAGATGCTTTATCTCTGCCCTACCCAGAACTGGATGGTCTGTAGGATCAAATTAAGCGATGTATTTACTTATGCATGATTCCCCATCTACCAGGACTTCCCCACTTACTAACTTTTACTCTACCCCAGAGGTTCTTGATCAGTAGGGAATTTTCCCCATTGCAGGGAAGTTTAGGGTTTCAAGAGGACCACATTCAGACCACTGATTGGCAAATGCGAACTGGGAATATTGATCTTTTGGTACTGATAGTATTGTTAAATTACTTTTGGTATATCACTTTTCCTTTTTTTAAAATATCTAAAAAGTAAATGTATGTGTGCTAATATAGGAGGAATAAAAGATTTTCAGTATTATTAGGAATGCACCTTTGGAGCTGGACAATCTTGGAAGGTGGGAATGGTGTTCTGAAATATGATGAAAAGGGTGTGCAGGCAAAAAAAAGGTTGAGAACCACTGCTCTAGAATAAGTATGCTGGTTAAGGAGTAAAGTGAATGATGTAACTTTGCTTAATAAAAAAGAAAAAGAAAACTTTTCCTCTGATGAGGTTTTTTTCATGCAGTGAGGTTGTTGAAGAAACAAGATTTTATGTTGACAAAGGTGTTTCACAAGAAGCAAGTGCAAACTTGTGAGAGGAAACATGATACCCATGGAAACATTATACTAATGCTTACTTCTGGTACATCACACAAGCAGTTGTGTGTGTCATCGAGAAGGGGAGTGTTGGGAGTAATAATTCTTGGTTAAAACTCAAGTGAAAAATCTGCTTTGGCTGAGTTCTTGGGCTGAAATATTGACATCAAAATCACCTTTTCACACTAAGGAAAGGAGAGTCATTTCTATTTCTAACTTTCAATCCATATTGAGCTCTGAGTGTATTTTTTCTCTTCTTTCTTCTCTTTTTCTTCCTTTTATTTCTTTTTTCTTTTTCTTTGTCTTTTCTTTTTTTTTCTTTTTCTTTCTTTTCTTTTTCTTCATTCTTTTTCCTTTTTTCTGTTTCTTTTCCTTTTTAGATCTTTTTTCTTTTTCTTTCTCTTTCTTTTTTCTTAAGAAACTATAATCATTATCAATTCACCACTAGAAAAGGGCTGCAGGATCCAACGACTGAATATTCAGTATATAAAAAAATTAGCGACAATTTACTCATCCTCAGGATTGAAAGTACAGAATTAGCTGATCACTCTGCCTGCATGTCCTTCCTGTTCAGTCATGTAAAGCAAACTAATTTTTGCACAGGTTTCATACTGTGATGACATCATTTTCTGCAGCTGTAAGAGCCAGGAAAATCTTCTAGAAGACGGGGCGTATATATCCCAGCAGTCATAGAAACCCCTGGGCATATATATCCTGGGTATCTCAAAAGGGTCAAGATGAAAAAATCCCATATGGATAACAGATCAATAACAACCTCTACATGGGACGAAAATCTGCCTCAAAATATCTGAAGAATAAACTAGATTTCATTTGGAGAAAAAAAGCAGAAATAAAAATGTCCACTGTCTTAAAATATCATTGGAGATATTTTATGTTTCAAAATTTCTACTTCATATGTATTTTGAATATACTAGTGTCGTGATGCCCACAATCAAAAGGTCCAGTAGATTTTGGGGAAGGTCTATGTCCAATGACAGATTTTAAAAGGCTGATGATGATTTTGGATATTTTATATATATATTATATATATATATATATATATATATATATATATATATATATATGTGTATATATTCATATATATATATATATATATATATGAATGCATTATATTATTTAAAATGAACTCCCGTTATTACACGGAGAATGATTCACTCTGCCTGCCTAGACAGTATAAATAGAAACACAATTGATGAAAATGGGGCTGCTTTTTTTTAATCGTTTATTCTATTTACACTGTCTAGGCTGAGTGATTCATTCACCATATAACAACGGGAGGTCATATAGAATAGTTTCAAATAATATGATGCATTCATAAATATTATATTGGATTATATAACCATTTCTTAATAAAAAAAATATATATATAATGTGTGTGTGTGTGTGCACCTGTAATTTAAGTGAAGTAAGCCTATTCCGTTTTCTACATCGAGACACATTGTTATAAGCATATGATACGAAAAACCCTCTTTCTATTCTTCTCAACATAGATTTCCTTATTTGACTCTCAGTCAGTTATTTCAAACGTAAGAGAATCCAGTCGATTGTGAAATTCCATTGATCCATTCACTGGAAAATCTTTCCCCTTTCTCCTCATGCTACATTGAACTTTCCACTTTGTTCAACTCAGGCCAGAATCTATTCACTCCGAAGCTTTCTTCATGAAACGGACCCATTTTTACTATCAGTTGTTTATGGGGAAGAAAGTGGTCATGAATATATGAACTAGATCTAGGCGTGACTGGAAATATGTGCAAGGGTTTCATTTGACCTAGGCAAGACTTAGAATTTGTGTCCCCCAGTTAAGTTCTATAATTTTTTCAGTCTGGTGTGCACTCCTTGGACCCTTGGATCCTAGGTGACCGCCTTAGTTTGCTTGATGGATAGGCACACCCTGACTATATCAATCATATTTCAGCAGTGCCGTATACTCAGATGTAACCATATTGCCTATCAGTTGACGGGAGAATGGAAGATATGCCTCTTTTCTTGTATAGTCACCTGACAAGGACTGAAGAATGGATTAGCCAAAATGTTTTGCTGACAACATGAAGGATGTGAAGTATAGATTCAGTTGTCCAAAGAAAATTTGGAGGTATTTGCTATGCTTATTCTGCTACAAGGTCACAGGTTGAGGCTGCTCTTTGAGGATCAATCTCACTAAAGTAAAAATATTCTGCAAGACTAACGCACTAATCATTGCTCCATGTGACTTTGATATAGTTATTTACTAAGTCTAAATAGGAACAAACCAGTAAGGATTGGTCTGTGAAATGAGCTTACCAACCATTGTACTATACATTTCAGTTCCAAATCCTGAATACTTTGTAAATGAAAGTCATAAGAATGTTTCCGTTTCCCAAATGCAGGGATGCTTGATTTTCCAGACTTTAGGCAAGTGTCCGGATAGACTAGCAGATGTTGATGCAGCTGTACCTTATAGACAGCTGCATATGACAAAAACTGTTTTCCCTCAGATAAATCAGGTCATCTCAATCCTGACTAACAGATGAGAAATGACATTAATATTGGCTCTCTTCTTCTCTTTTTCCTTTTTCAATACGAGTAAAAAAACTCATTGCTTTGCTAATGCTATAACTACGTGTGGAAATCTAATGAAGTCATAACTGTAAGAAAAATCATGGGAGTTGCGTAAAGCCACCATTCCTGTTACTTAAATCTTCTGCTCACGGACATCCGAGAGGGTATTCTATTCCTCCTCACTTCACCCTCTCACCTCCTTCTTTTCTTGGCAACCGAGTTCAGCCATTCTCCTTTAGCGAATATCTTTTATTGTTTTAATCCCTACTCTTTTGCATGCCCCTACCATGCTCCCCTCTCCCTACCCTATTTGTGATGCGATACCATTCTCAGAATCACTTCTCTGTTCTCACCTCTCACTACAAAATTTTGTAAAGTGTGATAGACAGATGGACAGGTTGCTTCTAATAATATAGATTATTTAGTCTAAGGAAAACTTCTGGACAAAGAATAGTTGCTTGCCTCATTTGGAATTTAAATTTCCATATTACTTCCTTAACTTCTTGGCATTGTTTTTAACTGCATCATTTTTTTTGAAGAATGGCAGAAATCTCGCATTGACCAGATTTGAGTTAACAGCATTTGTAATGAATTAGATGACCCAAAGAGAGTGGTTGAAGAGAGATAGACAGCATTCCAAACAAAGGAAATAAGCTGTTATCTCAAATAAAAGGGTATAATAAGAGAGAGAAAGTAGGAATGTGAAAAAGGAGGTAGATTAAACAGTGTTTATAACTAATGTATACACTTCATATACATAACTTTTTCCCTTGCTAATGAATTATATTGCATTTCAAACAACATTTTTCCTATTATTTTTGATGCAATAATTATCTATTATTGTTTCAGATGTTTTAACTGGAATTAAATCAATTGGAAACAGATATTCTTTAATATTGATATTTTCATTACAGAAACAAATGTTGACAAAAATTGCATATACAATATTGAAAGTTTTGAACAGAATCTGTTCTTTTTCCTGTTCTTTTCAACTGTGCTATAACTTTTACTAAGAATGTTGATACAATTTGCCAGATATTTGGTTTAATCTTAACTTCTACTTGTCTCCAAGATAAAAATGTCTGTATGTCTTCACTTGTACATGATTGATGAGAAGCAACTCAGTATTTCAACAAGTCTGGCATTTTTTATTGCCATAGACATATCATTATCTACAAAAGTTAAAGATAGTTATATTTTAATTAATAGAAGTTACAACGTAAATGTCAACCCATTTTATATTTTACTAATGTACCTGTACCATCAAAAATGTCTGTATATTTGAATTATATAGATACACCTTGCATATATGTATATAGTGTAGAAAAAAAATATACAAGGGGTGTAACTGTTCAATATTATCACTAAATGGGTTGTAACCCTTTAGTAATGATGTTTATTTAATTACAAGTACCGTATTATTATAGCTAATGCAAATTTATCAGGTCATCTGTTCAATAGTTCCTAGTTTTCAACTGTTGGTCTCAGAAGATTGGAATAACTCTCTTGATGAATTATGATTTTTTTTCATTCAGATATCATTTGCTGTTTATGTGATATGTATACAGCAGTCTGCCTTTTTAATGCAGGCGTTGGGGTCCAAGGAAGACAACCACCTTATAACTGAACTGCAGACAATGTAAAATGAATTATACGCGCCAAACAAGTTCACTGATAAACTACGGTGTTGTTTCATCACAAAATCAAAGGATTATGTATAAAACACTGTTTGATCATTATTTGATTGCAAATTAGAAAAATTTTAAATCTTAGTGATATTAAATGAGTCTTTTGATAAAATTCTGTTGTTAGCAGTTCTGTAGGTGGTGACATAAGTAGAAATTCTGGGATCCACAACCCACCGGCCTTGTATCATGAGCCATGCTATATTAAGGGACTCCTGTATTAAACATCAAAAATTAATAAAATGAAATTAAATCTAATGTGATTAACAATGAATAAAATGTAATTTGAAATTTGCTGTGAAATTGTATATTCTATCACTTGAATATGGAGGGTGTTTCAAAACAGAGGGTTACAGGAGGAAGTACGAAGGGTGAAGTTATTGTTTAGGCCATGTCATTGGAAGTTACATAGAGCTACAATGCAAGGAAGGCAATTTGCTAAAATTCAGTGGTGACTTTAGATAGAATACTTTTATGATTCTAGAGAGTACTCAGAGCATGAATCACCATTACACAAATTGTCACTAAAA
Source organism: Thysanoteuthis rhombus (assembly GCA_963457665.1). Lineage (NCBI taxonomy): Eukaryota > Metazoa > Mollusca > Cephalopoda > Oegopsida > Thysanoteuthidae > Thysanoteuthis > Thysanoteuthis major. The sequence continues at coordinate 15,373,201 of OY735232.1, read as the reverse complement.
TTCATTGAGAACTTTTGGAGATATTGTATGGACTAACATGAGTGAATAAATAATGTGTGGAAAAAAATGAACAAAATATCTCTCTTTTTCATTTGAGATATTTTTCTCATTTTTTCCCCCGGATCTGTCCAAAAATTTAACCAGTTCTTTCTCACACTATGGCCTGTCTTTCATTGAAATTTTCTTGCAAATATCATGTGGACATGTAGCTATGATGCCAGGGAGGTAAATGTATAGGAAAATTGTGCATCTGTCCCATAATTCAATCAATTCACCTTTTTGTGAAATGTTATTGAAATTCATTGGGAACATTTGGAGATATTGTGTGGTCAAACAGACAGACACGGATGGATACATATACCTCTTCCAACTCCATTGGCAGAAGTAAATAGTGCATGAAAGAAATAACAATAATAATTGACAGATGATTGTATTGTTATTACAGCTTTTTCAAACCTGACTTAGCAGTGTTATTAGTAAGGGTGTAAGTGACTAATAATCAAATTTAGTATCAGAAACCTGGTGATATTTCAGATGTTTAAACTCTGACAGGAATCAATTCTGTTTTCTTAAGAAATTTGCTGCTTTTTTTTTTTTTTTTTTTTCCAATCTTTTTTTGTCTATTTTTTTAATGTGTTCATTGCTGTGGACAAGATATCTTGTCTTAACGAGTCATCAGCCCAGTTCCTAAGATGAGATAACTTGCCTCAACGATAGTGTATCATTCCTTTCTGTTCTCGTATATATTTATATATATTACATTCATTAGATATTCTGTTGTATGTATTAGTCGATTTGTATAAATATTAAACTGTTCTAAAAATGCTATTAAGACTTTTTATCTTTATCAATATTTTATGAAATTAATCTGGTATAAGAGATATGTTAAGAAATATACTTGGCAGCAGACAGGTTAAGGGTCCTAAAACTAGAGATTGAGATCAAAATTATGCAAGTTATTTCTTATTTTTTTCATTTGTTGGCTCAACTCGAATATTTTTATGTTTTTAATCCTATTAAATCATTAAGATTATATTTCAAACATACTTTCATATTCATTGGTTTTATTTCATAAAGATGGTAATGCTTGAGCCTTTTGCTAACTCATCAAAAAGTGACACACGATATTTTCTGCCCATTTCATTCAGATAATCGCGGTCTCTTTCTCTCTCTACATCAGATTTAGTTGTTTAAAAAAACATCCATATACATATTTTTCTGTGTTTAAAGCTGTAAAGCTTTCTAGACTATATATATATATATATATATATATATATATATATTAAGTTTTAAACAACTTGACATTCAAAAAAAATCTATGAAATTTGATGTTAGTGAAAAAATTGTCAAATTCTTCAGTTGAATATATTGGTAGGGAATCAACTCAAAGTTTTCCTGCGAAATAAGTATTCTTAAAGATGATATAAGTTGGTTTGCATGCAGTCTGAGATTAAAACCTACATGACAGATTTGATATTCACATGGGTGAATATTCACATGGCACACAAACAGTTAGTCACGTTTGTTGATATATTTCCAGATCCCTCCTCATTAAATACAATTTTGGGGTTACCTACATAAATAAACCTTGTTTCAAAAGATTAAATTATACTTACTATAAATTAACATCCATATACAATATATTATGATGATACCCTATATAAACTAATAAACTATATGTATGACATCAGCTATATATTGAAATCATAGCTGAAAGGGATTTTTTTAGGGATTAAATTGAAAAATCAATTGAAAACCAATGTTGACAAATGCAGTATATACAATGTTGCAGGTTTCAAGCAGTTGGCTTATATTGGGATTCATCTTGTGGAAATGTATTTTACTCACTTGCACAGTGAGTCAGTAGATACGTATAAAAATGGAAGTCCAAAGTTTGGCAATTTTACCAGGTGAATTTTGATTGGAAATTTTTGCCCTATCTGATTCATTGTGAAGGAGAGAGACTATGTTGAAAAATATTTTTCATAATTTTGCTATCAACATATTCTCTCTCTCTCTCTCTCTCTCTCTCTCTCTATATATATATATATATATATATATATATATATATATATATACGATATTAGCTAGACTGACTTTCAAGGAAACTGGTTGGAATGCACTGGTATTATGATGATACATACTGGAATTCTTTCTTCTTTTGTAATGAAAACCCTTTCAAAACAGGCAATAGTTGATCCTGGATTTTGATTTGGATCGGATCCAAATAGAATACTTTATTCTTACAAATAAGATAATTCTTACAAATAGATAAGAAATTCTGAACATCAAAAACAATAAAGAAATGTGATCTAGCATTTTTCACTTTCATTTTAGCAATAGAATTAACAAAAGAGTCAAATGAAAAAATTAATCAAAGATATTTATTACAAAACCAGTCATTGATACAGAATATGGTGGAAGACCTAATCTATGATTATTTGGAATTATTTCATTTTTTTTATTAACAAAATCTTTATTTAGGTATTTTCTTAAAATACTTTTCACTGCACTTTGTATAAGCAGGGTTGGGTCTTGACACTCTCTCTGGATCCATACTTGATAAGGTTGCATTTTCTGTGTTTTTCTCTATTAAAGGCTGGTAGATATGGTCAATGAGAATTCTTTTGTTCTTGGTCTTCATTCCCTCAGAGTATCAAGTATGATAGTCCTGCTTCACTAACAACTGATGTGCTTAAAATGCTACTTCTTACATATCTAAAGTTGTATGTATGTTTGTATTCTTATAACTCAATAACTACACATCTGAGAGCTATAATTTTATTCAATACATCTGAACATTTCAATGTTTTATTAACCATGAAGAATATCTTTTTAAACAATAAAGCATCCCATCTCTTAAAAGACAATTCTCAATGGAGTTTGGAGGATGGTGACAGTGTCCTTTCTTTTGCATGCATCAGCTTAGTGATCCTTGCGAGTCTCAAGTCTTGTTAAGACCAGGATTTTATTCTTACAAGTTTTTATGACTATCCCCTTTGGCTGAATGTATGTACATCGAAAGGATACCTCCACTCTAATCTCACACCTCATAGTATGCTCAATTAGCTGCTGAATGCACAAGGAAATTTGTCCTGATGAAGCGTTTTCCATGCTTGTACCCAGAACTTTCAGCATGCTAATCATTGCACTATCTGAGTGGACATTACTGCATTACAATGATTGACATGGAATAAGTGTAACCTTAAACATCCAAAAACTACTTATATGCAATGAAATGCATTGTAAAACAATTTCAAAATACTCTTAAGATGAAAAGAGAAATTGAAATTATGGTGAGACATGAGATCTTTAACTCCTTGCAGCTGTTGGCTTTGACACTCAATTCTGGACCAGGTGCGGCTTGGTGTATCTGTTACTGGCACAGAAACTGTATTTGGCAGACAAATTTCAAATTTCAACCTAGGTTACTTATGTTCATTCTGCATCAATGCCCTTGGGAAAAGCATGAATCTATCTTTTTCTTCCTTCTAGCTACGGGTGAGTAGTAGAGCAATTGGAGCGTTTTAGCTCTGTAAGACAGTCCAAATAAGAGAAGGTATCTATGACAGGGAGAAAACTTTAGCTTGGAAGTTGCTATAACTGGTTCCAAGTTCAGTTGATAAGTATGGAGGATTGGGCATTGTACCAGTCCTCTTGTCCTATAAAAACCCACAATTGCTGCAGAAACAGAAAATAAATCTCAATTGAGCAAATCCCAATTCATTCAAAATGGAGACAAACTTTGCCCAATATGCCTTGTTGCATTGGAGGAACTATATATACTGCGTCAGTGAATAACAAGTTATCATTTTAATTTACCCATGGAAATCGTTTATTTAAGACATTCTGTTTGTGAATAAGTGTGAAAGGGCACCATTTTGATTTTGTGTTGATAAAGACAGATGTCCTACATTGGGTTAGTAGCACTTGGTAACATATAAGATAATTTATTACATTTCCCTGCTAAACGGCTGTCAAATATGACTAACTGTCCAAAGCCTACTGTACAATTACTGTAGCAATTATTTGAGGAAAAGACACTTGGGATATTTAGGAAAAATTTCAATTAGCAAATAAAGATAGAATCCTTTTTTTTATTAAGTGTGTGCAGAAGCTCCAATCTCTCCTTTTATGGAAACCAGAGAATGAATACACATTTGAAAAAACAATTGTTTACTGGAAACTTTTGCGCACTCCTAATAGTTTTATTAAAGCAATCGGAGCTGTGTGTTTTGTTGACTTTTTTTATATAAGGCAAAATCAGAACTTGTTTGTGATATTGTTTTTCTTGAAGTCAACTGTTTGAATAATGAATTTAAAAAAAACAATGAAATTGACAGAGATATATGTATTCACTCATTTTTTATACATTAAGTCAATAGTTCGAAATATGGAAAATCAAAATTTATTCAATACATCACTCACACACACACACATATATATATATATATATATATATATATATATATATATATATATATATATGTGTGTGTGTGAACAGATTTTAATTTGGTTTTTATTTAATGTATCATATTGAGAGAAAATATGAAGAATTATAGAAAATCAACAGGAGAATAACTTTTGTTTGAAATAAGTTTTTTGTTTGCTATTGATAATACACTGAAATATATATATTTGTATAATTTATATATACATGAATAATCCTCTTATTCATGAGTACTGTCACAAATATTTGATAAACTCAACTGAGTTGAGCACGAGAACAAATGAAAGAATTGTACAGCACCAAAATTCCACAATCTGCCTGGCTTTAAAATCAGCATTCACACTTTTATTTTGGCTCGAAGGCTAACCGCTTGCTCTGGTGGGAAATATGCAACAATCTCATCTAGGAAACAAGCCAAGAAGCCGGTGTATATTTATATCCCAAATGACTTGAGTTTCTTAACTCGGTTGAGTTCAGTGTGTCAATTGGTCACTAGAGAATAGCAATACTGGCTTTACTTAATAGTCACTGTACAAAACAACTTGCTCTTGGTGAACTGTAATTTTCCACTGTGTTAAAAAACTGACTGGAAAATGAAAAATAATTAAACTAGAAAGCACTCAGATAGTACACAGCTTTGTCAACACGGTACATTAACTAAAAACAGAATGAAAACCAGTTTATACATAGCTACAATGAAGATGAGGTAACTGTTTTGATTTGTCATATATCAGATTGTTCACATATTCTTAACTAATGGAAAAAGATCTCTCAATTGGAGTCAAATCCCTGAATTCAGCCAAAAATTTGATCAATTCTTCCTTAGCCCTCGGACCTTCCTTCCTTAAAATGTCATTGAAGTTCACTGAGAACTGTTGGAGTTATTGTGTGGACAAACAGAAAGACATGAATGAATACATATACCTCTCCGACTGTGATGGCAGAGGTTTAAAAAAAAAAGAAAGAAAAGAAAAGCTGATCATATGCCTGGGGTTTACTATGAGAAAATCTGCTGAGAAATTATCTTTGCTCAACTGGAAGTTCATTTGAAAGTTTTAAAACAAATTCTTGTTTACTGTGTAATTGAAATTTATTTGGTAGACAACCTCAGGGCTTTATCAGATAAGCAACTATCTTGGATTCATGTTATCATAAGTATTGGAAATGGTTCCTATTGAAAAACCTAAATGATGAGCCAAATGGGTGGTGCCATAACCTGTCAATTATAAACAAATATGATCGGATTTTGAACTTGTAAGTATCCAGCCATTTAATTGCATCTTACTTGTAGTACTCCTCTTGGAATATCACTCAGCGTCCTTTTCACTTTTCACAACAGACTGCAAAGTCCTTTTTTGGGATTGCCATCAGTTGCCTCATCATGTTCTCCTTAATCTCATCCACTGTCTGAAATCTCTTTTGGAAAATCCAGAAGTTGAAAGGAGCCAAAACAGAACGGGGGAGGTGAGCCTTGTAGATCTCTGTGTAGATTGTTCGCCAAATAACCCTATGCAAGATGTGAAGAATGACTTGCTCGGTCATTATGAATGCGATGATGACACTGTAGTCAAGTTTCCCCAATGGCATCTCAATCTCTACTGAGTAATCCGATGAAAGTATGAATGATCATGCTTGTTCAGTAAGGTCCCCTCTAATTGGTTGCCAAGTTATGTGAAAAGCCACATAACCAATCTCATGATATTCAAAATGCCTTGATATTTTGCAGACAATCTCATACATGTGGCATGTCTGTTTTTGATTTGATAAACACCTGAATGATTTTTCCTGTTAGGGAAGAATACATTCTCATTTGCCACACAAACTTTTTTTCTGAATTTCTATTTTTTAATATTGAACTTCCCCAAAACTGCTGGTGAGAAGCCAAGAAATTCTTTTCATAAAGATCTAAATCCATTTTTCATGATCCCAAAGGAAGATTCTTTTTTATTTTACTGAAATCCCAAGAATTTTCAAAATAGAAAAGCCTTTAAACTGTCTGCTTTCATTCAAAGTCATTCTTTTTTTTTATTTGCTAAAGTATTTGGCTCTTTGACCTCCAAACGAATTTTCTTGTCATCTTCAGTTAGTTTTCCTCTCATTACTTTGGCCTTGTCAATTCTCTTTCTTAATCACTTTGAGACTCCTGGGACATATTTTTCTATGACTGCTGTGGTATACAAGGTGTTACATAAAGTATGCTACCCTATGAATAAGAAGGTAGAATTTACACACACGTAAATTTTATGTTACAATATTAGTCAGATTGCAACACTGTACTCACTTGCAATAGTGTTCAGTAGTGGAAATGAATGCATCAAACGCTATCATCATTGGAGCATCTAATCCTTTATGTTATGTATGCTCTGTTGTTTTTCAATGTAATGAAACATTCATGTTATGAAATGGGTACGAATCTGCAACCAAGTTAAAGGAAATCACTTTCAACATCTATTGTAAAGTTGAAATGTATGTGTAATAAACATCTTTTTGTAATCTTTTTTTAATTTAGGTCTTTAAAAAATGGTTTTTAGATTTAGAATAGTATAAAGTTGTTAAAGACAGTTGTAATTTCTTTGAAACATCCTTTATATGTCCAGTAGAGCTCTTTTAGAAGTCTACTGGGACGTTTTAATTTCAGTATTAAGCTACTTAATAGATTAGTCTTGAAAGGATTAATATGTGTGAGATGGCCTAATGGTTATTAGCTCAGGGGATCTGATTCAGATTTCTTATATCATTTTCACAATAATGCTCTTGGGAAAAGCATCTACCTCTCCCTGTACTTTTTCATTACTGTTAAGTTTTATGATGGTTTTGTCGCTGACATGCCCTAATGGTAGACGAAATAATGGATGAAGGAATACATGAATAATTTTCTTTCATAATCACCTAACCTGCTATGGCAGTAACAGGAAAATGGCACTTGCATCCATTCAAATACTGTTGTTTCTTACCATTTTTAGTGTTACGTGCACCAGGGATCTGCGAATGCACTAAATCCATGAATAATTTTTACTGACCCCTCCCCCTTTCTATCCCCAAAAGCCATAATTCTTGTACCGTAATCTTTATGATAAACAAACTCTTCACCATTTCCAAATTGTTAATAAACTAATAAATAAATGAATGCAGTAAAGCCTACAGTAAAAATTTCAGATTTTAAAACTTAACTTTGTTTTTCTGGTGACGGATCCGTCAATTATGGCGGAATCAGTATTTTTCAGTCAAAAATGTAAACACAGCCTTAATCTGCTCAGAAATCTTATGAGTATACAAAAGTATTATTTTTGGGTTGTTTTTTGTTTTTTTTTTATGACTGACTTTTTGTTATTTTCTTATTATGACCAAAATTAAACTTTCAAAGAAAATATTTAATTATTACAGTGATTTTCGAAATAATGTTAAAAAGGTGTGCAGTAGATGTTTATAAAAAAATTAACAAAATCCACCAATTTCATAAAACAGTGATTATCAACAATTTTTTTCCTTTTTATGCAACTAGTTGCCTTCATCTTGATATTTTTGTTGCTTTTTTTTTTTTAAAGATTTTATCCATTCTGAGAAAAGTTGCAAGAAAAAGCAACTAAAATATTGAAATGAAGGTAAATAGTTGCATAAAAATAAAAACAAATGTTTATTATGATTTATAATACTTAATCTACTAAAAAAATGAATGAATTTGTTTACTGTAATTTTGAAGAAAAATTTAATGTCTAAAATACAGCTAGACTAACCGGTTTTAAGGTGCAAACATTAAACAGATTTAAGCTTTCAACCATGATGAGTTTTCGAATGGGTTTACATTGTCTACATAAATCATTTTTTAATTAATAATTTCCAACCATTTTTCTCTTTATTCATAATACAAGATTACAATGCATTTATGATTTCTAAATCTTTCTACATTTTGTTCATACTGTTCAACATATTTTCTATGATGCGTTTTTTATGGTAAACCACAAAACTCCCTGGAATATTCTCATGATCCATCAATGGAAAACCTACAAATGGCAAGGGGTAATTGTAAGAAAAGCAAAAGGGCAATTTGTCTCCCCCCCCCACTCACACACACTCCAAGAACAAATACAGGGCTCCATTTGAAACTCCTTGAAGTTTACTAAATACAAGAGACACCTGAAAAAGCTGGAGAGTGCACTGGCCAAAACGTTGTGATTAAAACGACCAAGATATTAGTCTGAAAGAGTCATGAGACAAGAAATTCTCATGTTAACAGATCTTTTTTCTCATTCAATAAACATCAAACAAGGAAGTCTGTCTGTAGATTTCTTTGTACTCGTTGCACAAACAAGTTGTGTGACCTTTATGATCGATGAATGGCATACGACATTGAACTCCACACCTGCAGATCACCTCAACAAACTTCAAGGTGAGCCAATCATTAATACTTATCAATCATTTTTCTTGTCAAGACCATAATTTATGGGAACCAGTGTAATTCAAGGAGAACTGGTTGACCCGCTCGTTTATAAAGATTGATTAACTAATTAAATGATTCTACGTTTACTAATTACTTCAAACAGGTTAAGGAGTTGCAGACTGGCCAAACAGTTAACAGTACGAGTAATGGGATTGGCAAGCTGTGTTCAAATTCCACTTGTCTTCACTTTGAACTGATGCCCTTGGGAAAGCCATGAATCTGTCTCCTCTCCTCCTCACTTCCCTTTTTTGGTCAGCAACTAGTCTAGAAGACAAACAACTCCTGATTCCAAAATGAAGAGGAGGATGGACTTCCTCAGGCTTCTCATCCTTGACATACCTGTCATGAAAATAAAATGTGAAGCCCCAATCATCCTGTACTCTGTTACATGATAAACAAATTTTAAAAAATGAAATAAAACTGGTTCTTATCCAATTGTACCTTAGTATTGAAGCATTGAATCATAGATCACAATTTTACCTTAATTCTAATTTCGAAATAAGTAAAGTTTCTTTCTCACAAAATCAATGCATTTCTTTCTTACTTGGTTAAGATAGCTTCAAAGATTATCATTAACACTGTTATCTGTCTCTTGCTTTTGGCTTCTTGAAGGATTATACATAACCATATAAAATAAGAAGATATGCATATTGAATGAGCAGTAAGGTTCATTTTAGCATTATACTTACAATGTAAATGGAGTCCTCCTCTAAAATCTTCAAGTAAAAAGTCTTCTAAAAACTTTTTACTATATAACCTTCCCCTAGGTCCATTTAGTATTTGGGCTAGGCTGGGCCACACTGCACCCTTGTTCAGGTGGTTTCTATCGTGTGAAAGACGGGTAAACAATGTGACACTTTTCATATATATATATATATATATATATATATATATATTAGCGATTACAGTCCACCTTAGTGGGGTTTGGGGGGGAGGGAGGGTCACTTGGTATACATATATATATGTCAGTTTCACAAATGAAAAATTTTTAGACCTTCCAATCAAATAACATTCTTTTCATCATTGAATAATGATGATGTTTTATTTACCAAGTTCGATATGACAAAATTCTATTTATAGTGCCTCACCAGAAAAATCTAATTTGCTTGGGGGGAAGGGCGCTTCCAGGGGCATTTTATCCATCTCATCTATCTCTATACAGTGGACTTGTCTGGTGTCATAAATTAATGTTACACACTAAAAGATACATGGGAACACATTGCTTTTCATATATGTGGATAATCAGAGTGTGGTTTGAATATTCTCTACCTGTATTTCTTTAAAAGGTAAACGTTAAAATAACCCTCAATTAAAAATATTCATTCTATCAAATACAATCTATCACTCAATTTATGGAAATTTGGTTTTACTGGGAAATTCTGGTTGACAGTCCACAACCCACAAAGTATCTATCATTAAAACCTCAACATTGCTGCTATCTCGTTAGTCATAGAAACAGTGACAGATTATTCACAACCTAGGGCCCCCAGGCTGAGCTTTAATAAATTTCTTTTTCTCTATACAGTCGACTCATCTGGTGACATAGAAAAGTGTTTCACACAAAAAAATATATTGATACTCATTACATTTCATATATGTTGATAATCAAAGTTATTATGTCACAAGCTGGTGTTTCTGCTACAGTATGAAATCCCAAAAGTATTACTTCAAAATGTTTGGAGCTTAATTTTGAAAGCAAAATAGCTATTTTAAGATTGCAAATACAAGAACAAAAATGGAATTCTAAGGGCACATCCAAATACCCCTGAAAGGGATCCACCGATATCAGGGAACTACGGATGGGGTGGTTCTGAAAGGGAGACTGTGGACTATCCTCATCTTGGTTGTTTTTCATACAACGTTTCGGCCGTGGTACTCTACAGCCTTCATCAGGTATCATCTGATAGGTGTGGGGAAGTAACGAACTGAACCCTTTATTTATTTAACACTCCCCTCTTAGTAGTAGTATTTTTGAATTATTGTCTCACACTGGGATTGAACCGTGAGACAATGATAATTCCAAGATGAGCATAGTCCGAATGATAATAGAAATAATGATAATACCTCATCTCAAAAAGTCAGGGAAACTGTGGATACGAGGGAATCACTGAAAATGAAACTGTAGGTAAAGGGGACTGCTAGAAGGAGAATTATAAATTATATTTGAGAAAACAATTTTAATCTTTAATCCTATGGGGAGTCACGACTCACAACATGGATTCCCCGAGACCACATGCGCAACCATGGCCGGCAAAATGTTAGATGGAGAGATGAGCTAGACAAGTTCAGGAAGTACTAGCTCCGTGATGCCCATGATAGAGAAGTGTGGCAAATCCTGGGGAAGGTCTATGTCCAACGACGCTAAAAGACTGATAATGATGAATCCAATGCTTGTGAATGCTGATGACGTAATTTTTTGTGCAATTCCCCTGTGTTCTTTTATTACGTCAGTATTATATCATATTAATTAACTGGGGACCAACAAAATAAGTTATAGAGATACGTGAATGCATCTAAAAATATATACAGAAGTACTGAAATAACATCCAGAATACTCTTGTGTACTCTCAATTGAACATTAAATCATTTTTTTGCTCTTGAGGACCCCTTCCCCTTAGGGGCCCAAGGCTCAAGCCTACTCACTCTAATGGCTAATTTGCCATCGCATGGAAACATGAAATGAAGATGAAGACACTTGTTATCAAATAATCGCAGACATGGTGCTTCTATCATTTTTCTTTGAAAATATTAAACATTCCTTAAAACTTATAGAATTCTGAATTCTGTTCTTTAATTTTCAAGGTGAAGAGTCTCTGAAAACTCTGAATAAGTTAAAATGAAAATAATTTTAAAACGGTTCCGGTAAGTCACTAGATAAAATCCATCACGTGACCAACATCTTTTGGCAGCGTGCCACATTGGGGATGATCAATTTGAAAATTGGAAAACAGTGTGATGAGTGAATAAGTTACTTCTCTCACTTTTTGCTTGGCAGTGATCTCTAAAAATGTCCAAATTTTCGAAAAACATGTATGGAAGATGATGGAAACAAACTAAGGGATCAATTTAGCATAAACTTACACTATAAACTGAAGCCATTGCTCAAAACCTATGTGGGGAGGTCAAAAAACAAACTTTTTTCTAGACATAATGAGGGGTAAATGATTAAATTTCGAGCCCGCTAGCTCCATTGGTACAGCCTGTATACATGACACATGCATACACACAAAAACACACATACATATAGACACATATGAATACATACATATGCAAATACATAGCCAGATAATCACTTAAAAACTGAAGAAACCCGCATTGACAGTTTTGGTTGACATTTTCTGAAGAAAACTTTCTCGTTCTTATTAATGATTGTGGTAAAGATGAATCTGGTTGCAGATTCTGTGATTGCATCCTCAGCTGTTTTGGATTTGGCATAACATGAAAATCTCTGAGAGAAAAAAAAAGAAGGACTGGCTGTTTACCAAAAGTTATCTGATAGCCTCAATGTTTGCTCTGGCAATTAAGTACTTTTGCATTCAGCATGAAAACAACTTTATACAAATGTGTGTATGTGTATATATATATATATATATTTTATATGCACATGTGTGTGTGTGTGTATATATATATATATATTTTATATGCACATGTGTGTGTATATATATATATATATATATATATATATACTCGTTCGCATTATAATATGCGTATATATATCATATATATGTGTATGTATAATTGCGTGGGTATATAATTTTTAAAAAAGTATAACAAGGCAGCAATCCTACATTTAAATATACATTGCTGAAAATAAAAGACGAAATCTTCAATTTTTTTGTTAATTTTCTAGTTTGTGTACAAACTTTTTATTGATGAATATACATGTAAGTTTTTTTAAAAACGTTGCAAAGTTAGTGGTTTGAGAATTTTTTGACCATCATTGGGCATTAAACATGTGTATGATATGTTTATATGTGTGTGTGTGTACATAATATGTACATGTTTATAAGTGTGTGCATAATATATAATATATACATGTGTGTATATATATATATATATGCACACATGTGAGTATGATATATACTTATGTGCGCATATATATACTATGTGTGTTTACAATATATACATGTGTATGTGTGCGCAATATGTATATATGTGTGTGTATATATATATTTATGTATGTATATAATACACGTGTGTGTGTCTAATATGATATATATAGTGTGTTTGTGAGCATATGCGTATATAATTTTCTTTTTTTCAATTTGATGTCATATAGAGGTGCAAATAGCAGTTATGTTATTCCACCTACATTTTTCCCCTTAATTTTTCGAGCAATTTATTTTAATCCACTTCCTGCTTGCTCAGCCCGTCAAAGATTCACTACAGCCTTGTTCATTGTACATTTTTCATAAACTTGTGCCTCCCACGATGCTGGAAGACAGGTTAGATTTGTTAGGCTTTCCTGGTTTAAATTCAGACTTATCCATCTCCTGGACTGATAGTCAACCAAGGTAGAAGAGCCCAGTCTGTCCTGCTATTTCTTTGTGGCTCGGGGGAGAATTGATGTTTCTATACCTTTCTCAAGAGCATTAGTCAACTAGAAAGCACTCGAAGCGCATATACTTCTCACAACCCCCTACACTAAGTAAAAACTGAATGAAAATCAGTTTATTTAGGATGTGGAGTAGGTAAGAGCCAAGTTTCAATTTTCTGTATTTTGGACTATTGTCTTTGTATAAGAAAAAATATATCTATGAGTCAAGAAGATTCCTGTATCTTTCTCAAAATTTAATCAATTCTTCTTTGGCCCCATAAAATATCATTGAAATTCATTTTGCACTTTTAGAGAAAATGTTTACACAAACTGACAAGTATGATTGAATATGTATAACCATAACATCGAAATTTCAAGTCATGTAAAGAAATTCCATCAAAAAATAAATATGGTCAGAATACGTTCTATTTATGACATCATGAAAATAGAGTAAAAGAACATCTAGATTGTGGAGAATCTAAATGTCTCTTGTAAATAAGTTTCACAAAATGTCACTAGAATCAATTGAGAACTTTTGGATGTATTGTATGGACACACAGACAAACATGAGTGAATACATTTACGTCTTTCAACTTTGTTGGCAGAGGAAAATAAAATCAGGCCTTGATATTTGGAGCTTTGAAAAGCCCCCTGAAAGAAGATAATGCTAAGAATGGTTTGGTTGAGTTGTCTATCAAGTACTGCACACTGATGTGGAAAGATAAATGAAGACCTCATAAAGATTCAAGGATATTTTCACTTAAGATTAAGCCTTTCTATAATTAACAATCTATAGTCTGCTTGGACTTTTTTTCCTCTCTTTTGGGATTTTGCCCTGGAGTCTTTCCAAATTCCATTAATTCAAGGAAGAACACCAGACTTCAGACGTCAGAGCATTTATGCCCAACTTCCATGAAAATCTGCATGAACAAGCTTCCAAAAAGTACGTCTGTCTGTCAGTCTCACTTTTCACCTGTGAAACTTTTTTGTGCCTGCCAACTAAGTTGGAAGAGGTATGTATTCACTTCTATCCACACAATTTCTTTCCAAAAGTTCTCGATTAATTTCAATGACATTTCGTGGATGGGTGGGCCATGAGACTACAGAAGAAGTCATCAAGTTATGGGGGAAATCCAGGATCTTTCTACAGTTACCGCCCCTGCATCATAGCTATATATCCACACAATATCTCCAAATTAATTTCAATTAAATTTTCTGGATGGGTAAGTAATCAACGAGTAAGAAAGAATTAGCTAAGGAAACTTTTTTTAAATTGAGAGATTTTTTTTTTTTTTTTTTTTTCTTAATACATTTACTTATTTACTCATGTTTTTCCACACACTATCTTCGAAAGTCCTCAATGAATGTCAATGGCATTTCATGGAGGGGTGGGTCATGGGTTCAGGGAAAATTGATTAAATTTGGTGGTGGATCCTTGGAATTTTTAGCAGTCACTTACCTTGCATCGTAGCTATATATGAATTGATTTTCATTCAATTTTTAGTGACAAAGGCATTAGCAGAGGTATGCGCTCTCTAGCTTTTCTTCTTTCAGCCATGACTAGTTTCCAAATAGTATATCAGCCACTTTTCACCTGTAATGCTTTTTCAAGATCACAGATACATTATTTTACTGTAAATGAATTATCAGCCATTTTTTTTTTTGTCAAAAGACACTGGTCACATGATGGTTTTTATTGAGTTACTAACCAAGCCTGTTATATACCTGATTTTAAAAAGGAGTATATCTCTGCTAAAATAAACTGAAGAATACATTAGCCAGAACATAGTGATCAAAAAAAGGTGAGGATATTCTGAGGTCATTGTCATGGGTGAGTAACTTTTAGCTGCTATGCCTGGGCACTTAGTATGGAGGAAGTGTTGTGCCCAAGTCCCCGCCCCTCTCTTGACCATGCTAAAGATTCCCAAAGTAAAGAAATCTTTGAACACTTGGAGATTAGTATGGCTGGTGGGGATGCCTTCCTAGCTGGTTACAGCTCCTTCTATTCCCTGACGGTTACCCATCTATGTACTGACTAAACTTGATGTTGCTTAACCAGTATATCTGATATTTTGGCTACAAGGATATTAGTGTAAGTGATTCATTGAATAATGTTAATTCTTTATCTGAGATCCTCCAGCAATACTTTGAAGCTTGAGAACACAGTAGCTGAAACATAGTGAACAAGATGTACAGAAATGAGAATATTAGTCTGAATAACTAATGTAATTATGACAATACTTCATCAGGGAACTTCAGATGACACTAGGAAGGCTATAGAGGACACTGACCAAAATGCAATCATCAAAACAACCTAAATGAGAACATTAGTCCTGATAATGCAGTAACTGTTATACACCAACAGAAAATGTTATTAAACTAGTTATTTCTGTTTTGAATGCAGAATCTTATTTTGTTCCATAGCAAAATATTTAGTTCTTTGATTCCTAATTAGCATCCTAGGTTAAGAACAAATGGTTTTCTTACAAGTGTTGTTCATAGATTTTAGGAAAAATAAAAGTAGATATTTTTAATTGGATAATTCCCATATTACAAGCTTTTTTTATGGTAATTATTATTTGGTCTTCTGTCCATTCACTGCTGTATGATTTGGCTCGTAAAAGTCACAACATTGCCAATCCCTGTATTAGAGCAATAAAAAGCATATATTTATTACAAAAAGCAGAGAATGTAATTTTGAAAAGCTTTCATACACAGGTTTGTGGTAATTCTTTAAAAATTTAGAGCTAGGCTTATTCATTGATTAGAGCAATTAAAAGGATACATATATATTAATAATGATATTGAATGATATCTTTACTTTGCTCTTCATTGCGCGTTGTTGCTTCCTGTTATGGTAAAATATGAGAAGCAAAAAGAATTCTTTTTCAAACTGTATGCCACAAATGTATACCAAGTGTGCTGCTTTTCTAAATTCAGTCATGTATCTCAAACTTTGAACTTGTGTAGTATGGGTATTATGACTGTCCTGCATAGTTGCCAATCTAGTGGTTTTATTGCTAGATTTAGTGACATCTCAAACTTTTAAGTGAAAGAAGGAAAAAGGGTTGATACGTACATTTATCAGTATGCTGATATAAAAGTTTTGTTTATTGACTCCTGAAATGTTTTTGTCTCATTTATTTCATAATACAGTACATTAACTTAGAGTACACTCCTTCATTGTTACTTCACTTAACTGCAATGTTGAAGCAGGATTGTGATCAGACAGTAGAACATGTATTTATATTTTAATGGAGTAAAGAGTCGGTGTACTATGTCAGTCGAATACATTTCTTAGTGCATTATCATACAATACAGTTTTAGAAACACTGAATTCGACCAATGAAAAGCATATACATATTAAATACAAGTAATAAAATTATGTCTTTGCTTCACATCTTATTGCTTCTTCTTATTGTTTCCTGTTGTGGTAAAATACAAGAAACAATGAGGAGTGAAAGAAATGTAATTTTTTCAGAAAGCTTATTGTTGTTTCCATCATTTTACCATAAATTCAGTGGAAAATGTGTTAAGCATATTTAAGCTCAAATTGACAATTTTCTCATAAAAAAAGATGCACATCCTCAGATTCATCTTTTTCTTAAAGTCTCTGTACATTCCAAGCATTGTCAGATAACAATGGATACAAATACTAGACAAAGTGAAACATTAAGATACTTGACCCTAGTCCTTCTTGCTTGACTAAATTTCTAGTGCAAACGTTGTTATACCTTCATGCTATTTATTTACTGTCCCACCACAGCAAAATATGACACAAGGTCGGGGCTTAATGTGGGAAAATAAGCACAACCCTTGAAAAATAGTGCCAGCCAACGCGACTTTGGTTGCCAAGCGACCGTAGAAGCTAAAACAACCTCCGCAACAAAAGCATACTCTTTGGGACCTGCTCCTTTAAGTGCAATGGAGCAGTGCTGCCCTGGGGCAACAGATCCCGTGCAGCTGAGCCGAGTAATGATGGGAGAGCCCAAGGACGAGTCCAAAGGCTCCCCGATGCACGTAGCAAAGCGCAGCCTCAGTAAAACCTCATTGGCTGACACATTGCACCAGCGCACTCAGTCTTTGAGCTCAACCACAACACAATCTCCGGCTCATTCGATGGGCAAGTGTCAGTACCTGCGCCTCGGTCTCTGCCGTGGAACAGGTACTACACTTTGATCCTGCCGAAAAGGCCAGAAAATACCTTCATTAGTGTCCTTATTTTGTTCAGCAATTTTCTATACTGTTCAAAACTGTACTGATCAAGGTCTTCTTATGATTTAATGTCTTTTTCTCAGCTTATTATACAGCAATACTTTAACCATACTACATCAAAACCCACACTATTTGTGGTATTCCTGTATAACTAGAAAGCACACACCACTGCCAATGCAATACACTAACTAAAAAATATATGAACAACTGATGCAGTACCTAAAAATTGAAAGTCAGTTCATATATAGCTACGATGAAAGGGGGATAACTTTGTTTTGATTTTCCATATTTTGAACTATTGTTTACCTCTTCTTGATATATGGAAAAAATATCTCCCACTTGAAAACAAATTCCTGGATCCTCCTCCCAATCAATTCTTTTTTTGCCCATGGCCCACCCTTTCATAAAATGTCACCAAAACTCAGTGAGAACTTTTGGAAATTGTGTGTACAAATAAACATTAGTGAATACATATACCCAATAATGAAAATGGGCTTTCAGAACTAAGTTTATGGTAAGATTGTATCTGAGTTTTATTCTCAGGAATTGCAGAAGGTTCCATCAAGGATTAGCAAAGTTAACCCATGCAGCTGGGGTTTCCAGGGCACTGAGTGCCAAAGGGTGATTTATTTGAATATTGCTAATTTGGGGGCCATTTTAACATCATATAACCTACAGTGAAATTGAGAAGTAGGTATACACCATACCCCCATGTACCCCCCCCCATTTCTACCAATTCATATACACCTCTTCGGACTTCATTGACTGAGGTAAATGAAACAAATGTTTCAGAGTCAATATAAAGTATTATCTGGCAAACATGCAGTACAGATTTCTCCCAATATTTTTCATAAACCAAAATATTATAAAGTGAAGAATCAATTACCATTCATTTACTGTAATTGAGCCTTCCCAGACCCAAAAAATAACCTTGCATGAGATGTTCGCTACAGTTGACTGTGCTGCAGTAATTGCAGATTGTAGAAAGTATCATTCAAATTTTGAAAGGGCTTATTGGTTTGCAGGATGTTTTGAGTGCTTACTAGGAACTGCATGATGGGACAATGTAGGAGGCTAAGCAGTCAAGCATACTGTATTTCAAGCCTTCCAGACATAGAAGAACATTTATTTTAGGAGTCTGGGAACTCTCAAAAAATTTTCCCAGGTAAATTTATGGTAATTGCTTTTTGCTTTATGCCATTTCAGGTAGCGGAGAAATTGGTACTGATGTTGGCCTTCTGTAAAATTGAAGCAGCGTAAAGAGATCTTTCAAAAAGCAAGGAATACTTGTACTTGACAAGTTGATCAGATTTCTCATTCAATGCTTTTGGTGACCAAAAATTTAATTCTTGGCACAGTCAGATTCGAAAACATTGAATACAAGGTGGAGTAATGACATTTTTGGCTTTTCCACCCTTTTGAGACCGCTTGATCATATATATTCTACGGTTTCTATGACTACTGAGATGTATATACATCCTGTAGACTTCTTATAAAAGTCTACGGGGACATTTTAAAATATTTCTCTCATACTAAACTAAGGTAAGCTTTGAAAATACTCAATAGGTCTATAGAAAGACTTCTATGTTGAATTCATACTTTTTTCTTATTTGCACAACCACTAGGCTTTTTTGTTATTATTCATCCCCCTCCATTCTTTCATCCTTTTTCTCCTAACTCCCCATCAACCTTTGCAATGTAATGAACAAGGGAAAGAATGGAAGAGGGTGCCTGAGCTTGGATGGGTGCAAAACACTCAACATTCACTATAATTGTCATTTAGTCATTACTCCTCCTTCACAAATTAAATTGTTGTAGAAGTAAACCAAGAGGGGTACTCAGACTAATAGCAGAAGTAATCAATAGTAATAATTATGGATGTGTTAGCTTAATTTCTTTTGCATGTTATTGGATGAAAGTTAATATAGATACATTCCATAGATAATAAATTCCTTTAAGAATGTTATATACTTTAATTGCCAATATGCGAGAGTGATGTTGATATCTTATTAGTCGACACCAGTGGAATTTCCACAGGTCCAGTTAGTTAATTATTATTAATAACCCCCCACTATGAATTAATGGACTGTAAATAACTTCCTATATACTGAGTAGTCAAGGAGAGAGCTCAGTGGTCTAGCAGCAGACAAATATCCCAAACGTGTAGACAGGCTTATTTCCAACGTACCTTGCTAAAATAAACACATTATCACAAAAATGCTGGTTTTTAAATTCATGACTCCAAAGTCATGTGAATAACTCTAAACTCTTCTAAAATGTTACCTCAGTGAAGTAGATTTTTACTTTATATGTTGGGAGGTTTGTTTTGTTTGAAGAAGCAAAGTACAAGACACTCATTTTAAAAACATTTACTCCTTTGAAATTGATTGAAGAATTATTGGTTATGCTCTGTCTGAATTTCTGAGATGAATTATCATCATTATTCTCTGATTTACTCAGTCTATTTTCCTCACCTTAGTTGTTATAGTCACAACATTTCAGCTGCTTTTTCCTCCTGTCTTCTTCAGCTGTCTGCTGTTGTTGGAAACCTCCATGGAATTTAGAACCCAATCCTTTATTCAATGCACGGGGGTAGATTGTTCTCATACTTATACACCAATTTGTTCAGACTAGTATTCCCATGAATTGACTGAATGGTCTGGTCCGGTCTGGTCCAGAATTCCCAAAAGGTTACCTACTACAACAAGCATTGGAAGAAGGTCGGTTGGCACAATGACCAAAACGTTGTGACACCAACAACCAAGTTGAAGTCACTTGATAAATATATATATATATATATATATATATATATGTGGAAACTAAAACAAGTATGACACATTTAACATTTAGACAACAAACATATGCTATTTCATGAATTCAAATGTGAGACTGCACCAAAGATGACAACTCTATATAGTGCAGAGTAGTGCCCCTCGAGTAAATCCATGTAAATAATGGTAATGTTTGTTTGGATCTTTTGTAAAATTTCAAATGGATTTTCCAATAGAAACTCTATTCATTAGACAATGGATATATGGCGACCGGAACTATAGTCTGTCGCTTACATCTTTCAACCTACCTTTTCCCTGGTATACACTTTCATGAACTGCTGCCTTTTTCACATTCACCATTATTATGCACAGACACATAGGCTAAATCCTTTCAATATGAAACAAGTTAGTACACCTTTTTTCATTCATCATATTCAAGATTATATAAAAACAAGTTTTGTTAGTCACTCAATGAAAACTATCATGTGAACGTCTTTTGGCAGCATACCGTGTTGGGAGTGATCAACTAAAAAATTGGAAAAGGGAGAGATCAATGAACAAGTGACTTCTCTTGTCCTTTTGTTTGTCAGTGATCACTAGAAAGTCTGAATTTTGAAAAAAAAAAAACAAGCATGAATGCTGCCAGACACAAACTAAATCAATTTAGTGTAGACTTACATTGCAAATTGTACCCCTTCTAAAAAACCTCTTTAGAGGGTGGATTTTCAAAGAACAAAAAAAACTTTCTTGTCTAGATATAATAAGGAGTGAATTTTTAGATTTTCAGCCCCTTCTGCTGCTTTGGTATGACTTATATGTATGATACATACATTTGTAGCCAGCCAGCCAGCCAGCCAGTCTAGATCAAAAACTGAAAAATCGCATGGTGACAGTTTAGGTGGTAGTTTCTAACATTGTGCTAAAGACAATTCCATTCAGTGGACACTAACAATGAATAATTGAACCGTTGAATTATGCCCTCTGTTATCACTTCTTTA
>OY735232.1:15199292-15344292 GCA_963457665.1 Thysanoteuthis rhombus | reverse complement strand
CCCCAGAGATCATATAAGAAACCGAGGCTGACAGAACACAAGATGGAGAGATGAACTTGGCAGATTCAGGAAATACTGGCTCTGTGATGCCCATGGTAGAGAATTGTGACAGATCGTGGGGAAGGTCTATGTCCAACTATGCACGTAAAAAGATTGATGATGATGGTATTCATACAAGTGTTTGGTTCAATAATGAAGAAGAGTTATTCCCCTTTAATTTTCAAAGCTGGACATACACAAGAATAATCCTTTATGAAAGGGATACATTCATTATTCCCCTCTGCCCTTATTTACTTTTTTTTCCCTTTAGATGTTTTTATGCAAGGAAGATTTTTTTTAATTTTAAAACAGACATAAAATTTTATTCACTTCATCCGTGTATAAAAACATTAGCATGAGTAGAATTTGAAAGCTTTAAATGGCTGAAGAGAAGACCGAGTAAATAAGGGCAGCGTCTAATAAAAAGTATATCCCTTTCATGAGGGTTTATTTGTGTGTATGTCTGGCCTCAAAAAACTTAAATAACCTATTCAAGGAGAATGACCTTTTTGTCTTCATCACTGGATCCTACTCTTGTATAATTACCCTGATTATTATTGATTTATGGTTCCTTCTCACAAAAATGAGATTTGTTGATTTATTTGTATTAACATATCTACAGTTTTATTACTCCTTTTCCCCTACATTATAACCTCATATATTAAAACTTCACCACCTTCAACGTGGTTAAGAAATCCTCATCATCAGTCTTTTAGCGTCCGTCGTTGGACATAGACCTTCCCCAGGATTTGCCACACTTCTCTATCATGGGCGTCACGGAGCCAGTACTTCCTGAACTTGTCTAGCTTGTCTCCCCATCTAACATTTTGCCGGCCTCGGTTGCGCATGTGGTCTCAGGGAATAAGTCTTATTTCTTACTCTTTATTTCCAAGATTTAGACAAAGGTAAAAACTAGTCAAATTTCGTATAGATTCTGTTACAAAAGTTGGATTTTTGGCTGAGGCTGCTTATTATCTTTAAACAATTGCCCTTGGAAAAGGCATGAATCCATTTCTCTCCTCACTTATGGGTAAAATAGCAGGGCAGTTGGAGTCCTTTAGCCCAGCTAGATAGTCCAACTTAAGCCTAGGTGAAGGAGGAGAGCTAGCCATGGGGCTAACAACTCTACTTCATAAAACCTAATCATAATGATAGTGATATTGATTAACATTGGGCATTAGAGGTGCCAGTCATGTAAAACGTTTTTTTTTTAATCAATTACGTTTTCATGCTGGGAAAAGCTGTGCCTACCAATACCTCCAGCTTCAAGGATGAGTTAAATTAATTATTCTTTCATATATCATCATCGACTTCCATTCTCAAATGTTGTGTCTATGAAATCTTCAATTGGCTTTGATAGAATGTTCTTAAATTCAGAAATAGAATACAGTATTCGGAGACCTTCCACTATTTTTTCCCCCCCCAAAATGGTTTAAAACGTAATTGAAACCTTCATTGGCCAGAGTTTGAGCAAGAGTTGAAAAACTGAGTGATAAATGAGAGGAATTCTGGGATATGTCTAGTTTGTTTTTGTTTTTTTCCTTCTTAATACTCCCTGCTAAAATAGGTATTTTGGGATCTTATATTTCATCAAATCTGATAATCAGAACATAACAGTAAGCATGGATTTTGGAATCATTATCTTATCCTGTAGAAGGATCACTGATCCATATGGAGAATGATAAAATCCAATCTATCAAAAAAAAAAAAAACGATAAAGCATTCAGAGAGCACATGCCTTTTCCAATGCTGTACACTAACTTAATTGGAAATAAAATCCTGAATCCATTCCCAAAATTTGATCACTTGATCCTTAACCAACCTCCCACAAGATTTCATTGAAATTTGTTGAGAACTTTTGAAAATACCTTGTGGACAGACAGAAGAACGGAAGGAAAGACATGTACCTCTTTAATTTGGTTGGCAGAGTTGATATACATGAGAACTGAAACTTCAAGTGCATTGCTATAACTGTTGATACCTCCAAGTTATTTACACAAACCTTATTGCTGTTGTGAGATTGTTCCTCACTGAATGCGACACTTTTGGCCTTATGCCAGATTAGGCATAATGATAGTTTTTAGGAGAAGTTTTATTCATGAAAATTTATTATCCTTTCATAGAATGTCATCAATTTTCATTGAGGAATGTTATGTCTATGAAATCTTAAATTGGCTCCAATTGAATGTTTTAAACTGAAAAATAGGATAATTGTTTATCTTATTTTGGTTGTTTATAAAACTAGAAAATTGTTTAAACATTGAGTTATTTTACAGCATTTTCCGTACCACTTTCAAAACATGTTAACCTTCTGCAGGTTCACAGTTTCTTGTGTCACAACATTCATGTGTACTTTTAATTTCCCCGACCTTTCTACTGCCAAAATTTACTTATTGTAGCCCATTGCTTTTGCCCCCCCCCCATCCTTTGTCAAAACAAAATAATCATTTCACTCTCTTCTTTTAGTTACCTTTTCCAACTTCGTCGGCAGAGGTATATATACATTCACTCATGTCTGTCTTTCCACACAATATCTTCAATAGATCTCAATGAATTTCAATGACATTTTGTGGAATGGGCAACTGTGGGCTTCAGAAGAAGTGGTTAAATACGGGGTCAAATTCTAGAGTATTCTTACAGTTACATCCCTTGAATCATAGCTATACGTCTTCTCACATAAGGAAGAATAGGGTAAATTTGGGAGCGGATTAAAGAAATCTTTTGTTCTCACCTGTAATTGTGTGTCTGCACAATATTTCCAAATATTCTCAATGGATTTCAATGAAATTTGTTGGGAGGCTAAGCAATGAACTGAGGAAGAATTGGTTATATTTTAAGGTGGATTCAGTAATCTTTTTGCAATCAAGAGACATTTATCTTATTATTTTTAATACATTTATGTATTCATTCATATTGTCCACTCAATATCTCCAAAAGTTCTCAATGAATTTCAATGACATTTGTGGAAGAGTGGCAATCGGCTAAGAAAGAATCATTAAAATTTAGGGTGAATCAGAATTTTTTTGGTTTGGAGATATCTCTCCTAAATTAAGACAATAGTCTAGAATATGTAAAATTGTAATTATCGTTACCTCTGCTGCATCGTAGCTATACATGAAGTGATTTCCATTCAGTTTTGAGTTTGGCTTTGGCAGAAGTACGTGCTTTCTAGTTTCTTAATCTATTTCTCTTTTAAATCAGAGACAGAGAAGAAAAAGCTGTCGTTAAAAAAAGCTTGATTTGAATAGAAGTGTTTTATAGACTTAGGAGATATAATTGACAAATGCTGTCTGCTTTATTGAAAGTGTTGAAAGCATTCATTTGGATTAATTAAATGATCTAAGGCTTTTGTACTGTTTTGGCTACCATACACGTCATTGGTGACTCTGCCAGACCAGTGAATTTCTCTCTATGGACCTTTCTTCTTTTTCTTGTTTCTCTTCTCTTCTCTCTTTTGTGTCTCTTCTCTTCTTTCTCTTTCTTTCCTCTCCTCTTTCTCTTCCCTTTCTTTCCTCTCCTCTTTCTCTTCCCTTTCTTTCCTCTCCTCTTTCTCTTCCCTTTCTTTCCTCTCCTCTTTCTCTTCCCTTTCTTTCCTCTCCTCTTTCTCTTCCCTTTCTTTCCTCTCCTCTTTCACTTCCCTTTCTTTCCTCTCCTCTTTCACTTCCCTTTCTTTCCTCTCCTCTTTCTCTTCCCTTTCTTTCCTCTCCTCTTTCCTCTCTTCCCTTTCTTTCCTCTCCTCTTTCCTCTCTTCCTTTTCTTTCCTCTCCTCTTTCCTCTCTTCCCTTTCTTTCCTCTCCTCTTTCCTCTCTTCCCTTTCTTTCCTCTCCTCTTTCCTCTCTTCCCTTTCTTTCCTCTCCTCTTTCCTCTCTTCCCTTTCTTTCCTCTCCTCTTTCCTCTCTTCCCTTTCTTTCCTCTCCTCTTTCCTCTCTTCCCTTTCTTTCCTCTCCTCTTTCCTCTCTTCCCTTTCTTTCCTCTCCTCTTTCCTCTCTTCCCTTTCTTTCCTCTCCTCTTTCCTCTCCTCTTTCCTCTCTTCCCTTTCTTTCCTCTCCTCTTTCCTCTCTTCCCTTTCTTTCCTCTCCTCTTTCCTCTCTTCCCTTTCTTTCCTCTCCTCTTTCCTCTCTTCCCTTTCTTTCCTCTCCTCTTTCCTCTCTTCCCTTTCTTTCCTCTCCTCTTTCCTCTCTTCCCTTTCTTTCCTCTCCTCTTTCCTCTCTTCCCTTTCTTTCCTCTCCTCTTTCCTCTCTTCCCTTTCTTTCCTCTCCTCTTTCCTCTCTTCCCTTTCTTTCCTCTCCTCTTTCCTCTCTTCCCTTTTTTTCCTCTCCTCTTTCCTCTCTTCCCTTTCTTTCCTCTCCTCTTTCCTCTCCTCTTTCCTCTCTTCCCTCTTTTTCCTCTCCTCTTTCCTCTCTTCTCTCTTTTTCCTCTCCTCTTTCCTCTCTTCTCTCTTTTTCCTCTCCTCTTTCCTCTCTTCTCTCTTTTTCCTCTCCTCTTTCCTCTCTTCTCTCTTTTTCCTCTCCTCTTTCCTCTCTTCTCTCTTTTTCCTCTCCTCTTTCCTCTCTTCTCTCTTTCTTTCCTCTCTTCTCTCTTTCTTCCCTCTCTTCTCTCTTTCTTCCCTCTCTTCTCTCTTTCTTCCCTCTCTTCTCTCTTTCTTCCCTCTCTTCTCTCTTTCTTCCCTCTCTTCTCTCTTTCTTCCCTCTCTTCTCTCTTTCTTCCCTCTCTTCTCTCTTTCTTCCCTCTCTTCTCTCTTTCTTCCCTCTCTTCTCTTTCTTCCCTCTCTTCTCTCTATTTCTTTCCTCTCTCCTCTTTATTTCTCTCCCTTTCCTCTCTTTCCTCTCTCTTTCTTTCCTCTCCCTCTCCTCTCTCTTTCTTTCCTTTCCCTCTCCTCTCTCTCCTCTCTCCTTCCTTTTCTCTTCTTTCTCCTCTCTCCTTCCTTTTCTCTTCTTTCTCCTCTCTCCTTCCTTTTCTCTTCTTTCTCCTCTCTCCTTCCTTTTCTCTTCTTTCTCCTCTCTCCTTCCTTTTCTCTTCTTTCTCCTCTCTCCTTCCTTTTCTCTTCTTTCTCCTCTCTCCTTCCTTTTTTCTTCTTTCTCCTCTCTCCTTCCTTTTTTCTTCTCTCCTTCCTTTTTTTCTTCTTTCTCCTCTCTCCTTTCTTTTCTCTTCTTTCTCCTCGCTTTCTTCCTCTCCTTTTGTTTCGTCTTCTCTTTTTGTTTTGTTTCTCTTCTCTTTTTTCTTTCTTTGTCCTTTTTTTTTTGTCTTCTGCTTTCTTCTTTCCTTTTCTTCCTTTCTTCTCCAACTTCTTTCTCTTCTCTATTTACCTTCATTTTCTCTTTTTCCCTTCCCCTCTTACCTCTTTTTTCTTACCCCCTTTCCCTTTCACTCTTTCTCCTTATTCTTCTTTTTTCCTTTCCTTTCCTTTATCTTCTTCTATATCCTCTCTTTTCTTCTTTCTCCTATCAGCAGAGTTAAACACTCAACCTTGGTTAAAAATAGTGGAAGTTTTTCCAACAAGACTGTAATTTACTGAGAGGAAATGGCATATCTACCAAAAGACTCCTATTCAAATAGGACACTTGATAAAAAGGGAAGGAAAAAACATTTGCTTTTTTTAGAATTAAAACATTTACCTTATTTTAAGTATATTCATTATACTATTTTTGGTTTGATTTTGCTGTTAACCCTTTTGAGACTAATCTATTAAGTTGCTCAATGCCTGAATTAACATGTCCCAGTAGACTTCTTAAAGAGATCCACGAGACCTGTATTTCCTGGCACTCATAGAAACCTCAGGATGTACAGGGTGATCATAAAGTTTTTCCTCGACACCAAGCATAGTTTTAAGATATCTTACATAATCAAAGGACAACTTCGATTAATCAGAGGTGTAGCTGAGGCTATTTGGAATTGCCGGGCGGGTCCCCCAAAAAAACTTTATAAATAGTAGTTCATCAACTGCATTTCTACTGATAAATCTCTAAATATTTGAGGGGGGGGCTTCCCCTCGAGCCCCCTCCCCCCCAATCCTAAGCTATGCCGGCAATCCTTTTACATGCCTTAGGAGTCTCAAAAGAGCTAATAAAGAAGAATAATACATAAATAGAAAAGAAATTTGAAAAATCTGGGGTTTTTTTAAGTCTGAACTTTTGAAGAAAAATCTTACAAAGATTTTCCCATTTTTCTTTTTATTTCATAATTTTTTTATTTTACTCCATGTTTTAATTTCATTAAGATATTTCTTAGTCAACCTTGCTCATCTGTAAATATTTTCTCTTCAGCTGATGCACGAAAACTATCTACCTGTATCAATTTGACAGTTCTATGCATCTACACTTTGAATTAGTGATTAAAATGGTGGGGTATGCCGACAATGTTGCCGACTCAAAAAAAAAAATGGCCAAAATTAAATTGTCAATTTTTGCACTGCTAAAAAAAGATGCACTAAATTTAGCACAAAAATCCCTAAAATGGCAACATTGTACACAGGAGTACAGCATATACCTACTTCTCAATTTCCAGTTTATTTTGATGTGTTCAATGTCTACTAATGGAGACATTACCGTATACCTAATTCCACAAACCTATTTCCACCACTAGAAATAACTGTCAACAATAATAAATACACACCTCTAGGTCATGCAGGTGATTTGTCAAACTAATTTTAATTATTTTGAAACGTAGTTTCTCTTATACTAAAACGTTTTACATAAACAATTTTTTATCACGGCAAGTCAAGTTGTTTTAATCTTTTATTTAATTCTATTAGAAACTGTCAATGTCAATGTAAGTTATTCAGTCTTTGACTTTGTCTGGCTGGCTATCTATGTATTGAGCATTCAGGCTGCACAAATGGTGCTACAAGGCTGAAATTTTGATCATTTACTCTTTATCACATCTTTAAAAATATGATTTTTCTTCTCTTTATTAAGTCCCTACCCCAATAGGTTTTCTGGAGTGTTCGATTTCCAATGTAAGTTTATGCTTAATTGGCTCCTTAGTTTGTATTCAGGAGTGTTTATGTTTTTTGTTTTTTCTAAATTTGGACATTTTCAGTGATCCCAGCCAACAAAATACAATAGAAGTAACTCATCCATTGACCATCCCTGTCTCTGATTTTTTTATCTGATCACCCCCAACTCCCTACCAAAAGACGGTTACATGGCAGTTTCTATTGAGTGACTATCCAAACCTTCTTTAATCAAAAGTTTTAAAATTCACCCATTTCAACTTTCTTCAACATTGGCTGTTCTCTGCTTTTGTGCAGTCAGCATTTTCAGTTTTTGTTACTATCTGCATTTGTTGAATTTTTAGATTTTAAGAAAAAAAATGTTTCTTCTATAACTCCTTCCTGTATTTGAGGTCCTTGAGAAGTATTCAGCCATTTAATATCAACAAAAGAGTAGTCTACCTTGGCAATTGGCACATTAGTTTACTTCTAAGTACTCCCCCTTTGGATCTCACTCACTTATCCCAGCATCAACAGTCTACAAAGTCCTCTTTCAGGATAGCCATCAGCTATTTTGTTGCATTTTCCTTAATTTTGGTTACGGCCTAAATTCTTTTTGGGAAGAGCCAAAAGTCACAGGGAGCTAAATCTGTATATGAGTAATAGCTCATTCAACTGACTGAGAAACCCCATGGTAGAGTTTCTGTCCATGCATGCATAGTGAGGTCTTAATGATTCATTGCCCAGTTACATTGAGGCTATGCAACTGGTTCTCAAAATATACAAGGCGGCTGGATACTTTGTGGACTGACCTTATAAGCATTACTCTATGATAGACACCAAGTATATTTAGATAGAAGCATACAACTTTTTCCAGTCTGCTTTAATCATTTATAATTAGGACTCTGTGGGAAATTGTCTTTATAATGCAAATCTCTAAATTTAATAATGATTGATTATTAATTCAGTTTCCCTCTGGAGACCACACCATAGTTCTTATATGTGAAAACTTGGATTAGTTTAAGCTGCAGTGCCAAGGTGTAAATGTGAATAACCCTCATCGCAGAAAAATCAAATAGGATTTATAGTGTCAGCTTTTCAACGGCCTTGATCAACTGATAATTCTGTTCTTGCACATATCGCAGGTAGGTTGCATCACCCAGTTAAGTGCAATTGTTACAATTGAATGAAATCAATACGTGTCAGAGGAACTAGAAAATGATTCAAGGTCTTTTAGACGAATTCGGACAATTGCACTCATAAGTCAGACCAGTGTGGATTTCAATTCGGTGTGGCTTTCACTGCTCTACAGGAACATGGTATGAGATTCTTTGTTTACGAAGAAAGGAGGTGAAAACTACACAAAAAAATTCTGTTTGCCAGCATTTTGTGCTTGGCACTACCAGAAAAAAGTCTCTCTTTTTACATACATATAGTACACCTGATGAAGGCAGTAGAATAGGTTGGCTGAAACATTTTGGAGCAACAGAAATAGATAACAAGAATAAGTTTCATTGTCTGAAAAATTCTTTGATTTAATGACTTTTCTCATAGTTATGAGAAAATAAGGCTTCGATATGTTGTATTTCTTGTCATAGCTGAATGAAATATCCAACCGTCCAAATATGTCAGCAACCATTTTTTTTTTTTTTTTGCACTTAGTGAATGTGGTAAGTTTGAATTTAGAAATATCGCTGCTTTAATTTGGCAAGTGGCCACCTTGGGACTTGGCTATTGTTGAACTACAGAATATGCTGGAAAGCAGAATTAATGGTCAATCTTGATAGAATTATATTTTTTTCATACTTTTACTTAATGAATTTGAGCAGTTAATCTGTTTTTAATGTGTTTTCTGCTAATGTGGAAAATAGAACAATATCTTTTTAATATGATTTATATGATATGAATTGTATTATAAAAATGAATATTATTTTTGTTTATTTATGCTTTTTAATTGATTGTATTAAAAATAGTTCATGATATTCAAAAAATACAGGTACACCCTGATTATTGCAGTTAATTCATTTCAAAATTCTTCATTCTGTTAAAAAAACACATCATAATTTAATGTCTATTTCCTGCTTTTACAAAGTTAACTTAATTTTTATAGCAATATCTCAACCATGCTATATGAAAATCTGTACTAATCAAAGTATATTGCTGTACACATGAAATCTTATGCTGAAATAAACACAAATATTGTTGGTTTTAGTTTTCCAACTATGGTTAGATTTTTACACAATCTATTCAACAATTCAGTTTATAATCTGCTAAATTAAAGTTCAAACTACAATTTGAAATTGAATCAAAGAACTCTAATTGCAGATCCACAAACTACAGGAAGCATATTCAAAGTGTGCCGGAATATGGGAAGATTAGAGAGGTTGTAATGTACCAAATATAACCATTTCAATGATGAAAATGGTTTACATAGTAAGGTGATGTGTATATACTCAGTATGTGTTGTTGCATCTAGTCACAAATTCCAGTCATGTCATCTATTATGTAAGACCAAGTCAGAAGGAAAGTAGAACTTCCTCAAAATGCCTATAAAACTGATTCATTTATAAAACTGGACCATGAAAATGTGTACAATGTACTATGTGGTCCTTGTGCTGAAAAATTTAGTGACTGCTGGTCTGAAGCATCGATCCCAGTGCCAAGGCTGAATTTCATATTGATCTTATTACAAGCAAGATGATGCATCTAGTACAATAAGACTGCATCTTGAGTTGATGCTCACCAAATATAAAAAGACTTGCTGAGACTGTGTGCTGTTATTAGTATTCAGTACCATGTGATGTTGTGCTGAGTCGCAATTGCCAGGCATGTTTAGTGTTTAGGACCAGGACCAGGACCATGGCAGAAAATGAAAAGCCCATCATTAGAGTGGGTTGTAAGATCGGGTTTCAGTTGTCAGATTTTTTGTGTAGAGAATACATCATGACAGTGTTTGGAGAGTAGTTGGGGGCATTGTTTATTTTTTTATTTTTTTTTTTCAGTTTGTCATGCAGTCTAAAAAAACCCTAGAATTGTATTTTGTGTGTGTGAGTGTACACATAAAGACATACTGGCAGATCTCTGTCC
This sequence comes from Thysanoteuthis rhombus, assembly GCA_963457665.1. Lineage (NCBI taxonomy): Eukaryota > Metazoa > Mollusca > Cephalopoda > Oegopsida > Thysanoteuthidae > Thysanoteuthis > Thysanoteuthis major. The sequence goes on along the minus strand of OY735232.1, from coordinate 15,334,235 downwards.
GTCACTCTTACAAAATCAGAACATGTATTTCTTTATAAAAGGAACTCAAGAAAATGATGAAAGTTTTCCATTGAGGTTTTGTGCTGAGGATGTCCGACGCATCTGGAAAAATGTGTTGAAGGCTCCCATATGACTGTCCTACGATATAACAAACAAAATGTTACAAAAATGTATAACTTAGCAACACATCCACGTATACACATGGCCATTTGGCAAACTGCCGAACAAAGGGTGCCACTGGCTCCACCTAGAGATAAAAGACCGAACTACATACAGTTTGTTCCACTGTTCAAATTCATGGAACTTTTATGAGCAACTCATACATAATACAATTATATTATTGTATAGTGTATTTACTAGTATATCAGACACACTTCACAAAAAAAAAGTTGTATTTAAATATTACATTGCATCCATTGTACTGGTATAATGGGTGTGTGTGCGTGTATATATATATATATATATATATATATATATATATATATATATATATATATACACACACACACTGGAGGCTGTAATGCATTAGGTAAAAATAACTGCCTGTGTTTCTATGGAGTTTCAGCAGTTCCTTCACATCCTCTCACTTAGAACAAAACTTAATAGTCCACTACTTCATAGCTATTAATAGTGTTTGTCTTATCAATTTCATTTGGGGTTTTATTAAAAATTGGCTGAACTTGTTTAAGTGGAAGAATCCATTGTTCCAAATGGTGGGTAGATTTTATTTTAGCAAAATTGTTGTGGAAGAGTCCATCTTTATGGAATGAGAAACAAGAAAAAGAAGTCACACATATTGCTTTGCCGACCGGGAATTTTCTTTTTTGTATTTCTGGCCATTTGATTTTTGATGGAAGCAGATTAGATTGACATTCACATTAATCATAATAATTACTTCTTTGATTTTAGCAAATCCACACAATCAGTTAAAAGTCATCGGTATATCTCTGGATTATCATATCCCTCCTCCAAGTTGTTCTAATTCAATACTTAGTTCTTAATTAACTTTTTCATGCTTCAAACTTATCAGCAACTCATTTACTTATCTGTTATTTGAATAGCGTTTTTTGTTCAGGTAAGTATAAAATAACAAAAATTACCAGATTATTTTTCATGACAAAGTTTTTTGTTTTAAACTATTCACTTTAAAGAAAAGTAAATGTACCCTGAAAGGGGTGGTGTTCATGAAGTGATGAAAGCTGTAAAGAAACATATATATAAAATGTACCCAGACTCTAAGGCCTACCGAAACCCCACAAACCAAATATCCCTTTATGACTCATCATCTCAGGAATTGGCGATGCACCCCATAAGATAGCTAGAGCTTTAGCAAAAATTCTAACCCCACTTCTCAGCACAATCAGTCCCACACAACTTTAAAACTGTTGGGACCTCTTACACTAGATACAAAACAGATATGAAAAACCAACTCAAGGCCAGCTTTGATGTAACGTCACTTTATATATATATATATATATAGAGAGAGAGAGAGAGAGAAAAACTTCTGGAGACATAGTGGTTCTCAGTCTCAAATCATATTCTCCCCTTGTGATTCCAGATTTCTTCCATTCCTCCCCTTTTAGAATTGTTATTGGGAATTTATTTTCCACCATTATGCTTTGTTATCTGTTCCTCCCCTAGTGTGCCTCTCATTAGAAAATTCTTAGAATTGAACTTTCTATTGACCCCTTTTTTAAAAAGCCTGACATACAGTGTCTGACTGTTAGGAGACACCAAACACAAATGTTGACAAAGAGAGAAATGCCTTAGAATCATCTTTCATCCCAAAAAGTTTATCTGTTCACTTGTTATCCCCCAAGTCCCCTGTACCAGGTGTAGCTGTTACCCCATAACTCGTCAATATGCTGGTATGTAAATCTCAAATGACACTGAAGGAACATATAGCTTCAAGTTACAGGGAAGGAGGGAGAAACATGCTGCAGGGTCAAACTCAACTCCTCCTTCTTTTCTAACTGCAGATTACTCCTACAATTTTACATATAATAAATAAATTTGTAAGTATATAAGACTTGTCAGTTTAGCTCAATCGGTAAGAGAACCGCCCTCCATGGTCCTGATTTGAATTCACAGTAGAGAAATTCTATTCCAACTGAAGATGAATACTGCAACTTTTGTATTGTACATATGATAAATAAAATGTTATAAAAGATATGTATATTATTTTCAGTATAAATGTATTTATTTATTAGAATGAAATGAGCCTTTGCATATCTCTAACATAAATTTTTGAAGATCTGTTCAACTTAGTAAGAGAGCCACCTACTGATTGCTTGGTTGTGATTTCAAATCACAGTAGGGGAATTTTAATTCCAATAATGTCAATTTCATCATAGCGAGATGATACAGACAAACACTGAAGACTTTACTCCCCTGAATTAGGTGAGGATTGTTCTTGTTGTTACTGTAGGAAAACAAAGTCAACTCTAGTGACTTGGATTAGAGTTTGACCAAAAAAAGCAACTTTTGACCTTTCAAAATTTCTTTCAAATGGATTACATTCAATTGAATCTAAATATATAGTACAGGTCTGTGAATTATAATTGTTTTTTGATGGTGGGTTTATCGTAGAGCTCAGTTATCCTGATTTAAAATTCATGGTATTAATCTAAATTTTCATCTATGGACCCCCAACCACTATTTGACCGGAGTTTTGAAACCACTATTTTACTGTCATTGAAGAAAAAAAATCTTTTTTTACAATCAACTTATGAATCATTCATTCCAGATTGAGAATAAAAACTTGGTTTTTATGTTATGATATTTCTGCTCTGTATTTAGTAAAGAAAAAAATATGGCTATACAATGGTGTGTATGGACTTTGATCTTTGTGAGGAAATTTAACAATAGAAACGTTTCATCCAATAAAAGAACAAGGTATATTTTCCAGAGCAAATAAAGTGAAAAAAATTCTGATCTTGTTGCAAATTAAATCCATAAACCATATCCGAAAAATATTTGATAAGACTTACAGAATGAATTATGCTATATACATCCTGTTTTTTGAATGTTCACTTTATACCACTCTATAAAAATAAAGGAAAATAGTATTAGCATATTTTTTGTAGCCAGTCATTTTAGAGGCAGCATGCACTCAATTCCTCCATCTCCTGCACCCCAGTCTCTGATAACTCAGCCAAACATACCATCATTCCCCTGTTTCAAGTCTGGTAACTCTCAAAATATTTCTCCATATAAATTATTGGTAATTGCTTCTTCACTTTACACCCTTTTTGTTTCTAGAGGAATGCTCTAGTTTACAATAGCAGAGAGGAGAAACATGTACATCAAAACCTGAATCATTCTTTTATGATGGAACTAGCTAAAAATCTGCTTGTGGACTGAGATTTTGTGTTAATTCCTGCAGAAGACCTAATTTAGGTGCTAGATAGAATCTATATTATTATTCTGCTTGTTCCTACCTGAGATTAAAGATTATGTATTTGAACTATGTATTTATTTGATCATATTTTATTTGAAAAATCATCATGAACTCTTGGATCATATTGAATCCAAATATCTGGGTGGAGAAAAAAATCCCAAAACTTATTACTTAGAAAGCTTTCCCTACATCCATTTAGTATGTATGCCAAATTTCATTGAGCTTTACCCCTGTTTAGGTAATTTTTAAAGCATGTCAATCTTTTCTTATTTATATATTTGGATTCACAATTTAGCTAAAAGGTGGTGTAAGGTTATAGAAAACCAGGAAAAATACTTTGATGAATGAAAGATAGAAAAATTTGAATGTTTGAGCCTCTTATTGGTTTTTCAAATTCTTTTGAAATTCATAAAATTACAGGTTTTTGGAGTTTTCGGAAAGTTTTTTTTCTATTACTGTATATGTTAGCCTGTAAGACTCACATTGAAAAAAACTATGCAAATATTACACTGCATCCAATGTACTGGTATTATGACTACAGGACTGTCTACCATATGAGTAGCTATGGGGCTTCGATGAGTTGTAGGGAACTGTGGTCCTTCAAATATCCTTTGCATCATAGAGGCCAGCAAATATGGTAACTTATTTTCTGTATGATTTGGACACATTTTCTATGATGAACATTTATAGATATTTCTTAAACTTGACTTAATCTGGCACAAGGCCATAAATGTGGGGCACTCAGTGAGGATCAAACTTGCTGCTCTAGTTAATTAGTCTTTGAAATAAGCTAGCTAACCACTGTGCATTTATAAATTACAGGCAGTTTGAAATAAAAGTACAGAGAAACCACAATCATATGAACAAGACAGATAGGAGGTATTTTGTTTGGATAATCAATTGTTTGTATAACTGATTCAATAAGGATGCCGTACTGGTCACAGTTATGAAACCTTGAAATCTCTTTTGGATAATCAAGGTTTCTCTGTAGACATATTATGAATAAAGAATATGGCGATGGGCAGGCCATGTTGCAAGAATGAAAGACATGGACATCATGTCTCACAACATGGATCTCCAGAGATCACATGAAAAACTGAGGCCGACAGAACACGAGATGAACTAGACAGATTCAGGAAATACTGGCTCTGTGATGCCCATGATAGGGTATAGTGGCAAATCCTGGGGAAGGTCTATGTCCAACGACGGAGGCTAAAAGACTGATGATGAATGGGATATTTTGGAAAAGAAAAAAAACAAAAAAAAGACAGGTCAGGTTAGTCATTCAATAGAAACCGTCATGTGACAAACACCTTTCTGGCTGCATGCCATGTTTGGGCTGATCAATTAAAAAATTTAAAGAGGGGTAATCAACGAATTAGGTATTTCTCTCACATTCTGTTGGGCAGTGATCACTAAAAAATTAGAATTTTCAAAAAAATAAGCGCTAAAAACTGAGGTGGGGGTAGGTAAAAAAACAAACAAGATTTTTCTAGACATAAGGAGAAAATATTCAAATTTTGAACCCCTTCCCCCTTAGAAACCTGGGTAGGGAGTGGAAAACAAGCAAAATATTCTAGACATAATAAGTAGTAAATGTTTAAAATTTTCAGACCTCAAGCTTCATTAATGCGGCCTTACATTTTTACAAAGCCAGGCAGCCAGACTCACTAAAAAACTGGAGAAACCTTTGTTAACAGATTCTAATTGCATAACAAGCATTTTCATGGAACTGAACAAATATTTTTTTGATGTGTCCACATGTCTGTTGGATGCATCTTGGTCAGTTGGATCGACTGATCTCAATTTCGTTGAACAACAGAAAGGGAGGAAGAGGTGTGATGTCATTAAAACAAATCTATTTTGATCTTTTTTTTTACCAGCTGCTAATGATGTCATAATACAATGTCCAAAAATGGCCACTTATGATTTTTATTGAAAATAGTATTGGCAGAATATTTCCATTTTGTAATATGTTACTAGTATGAGAATCAGTTGACCCAAAGAAAGACTATTTATTCTTCTTCCTCTTCCTTCTACTTCTACTAACATAGATGATGGTCGCATCATTGAACCTTTGGTTCTTGTTTAGAAATAACAATCCTGCCTAAAGTCAGCTGCGAAGAGAAATTTATTGACTCAATTTATCGACTCAAGTCTTGTAAAAGAGAATAATTACTGAACATTCATGCTAGAAGCAAAAATGCCAAGTTGATGAAGTGTTCATAAATTATTCAAAAAATTTTGACCTCAAGTTGAGAGTTTAGCTTCATGGAAAAAGGAAGAGATTTAGAATTGAATTATAATGAATATTTTATCCTAAGTAAATATTAGTTTGTTACATATGAAATGTGTTTTTGTTTTTTTCTTCTCGTGATAAGATGAAGGATAATATAAACAAAGGAAAAAACAGTGAATATTTAATCAAAATATGACCCATTTGAAGCAATAACCTTTTGTCAACGATCCTCTCATGATAATATGCCATCTCTATGAAATTATTTAGGTTGAGTCGTCACAAGTTCAGTGATGGCATAGATTATGGCTTCCCTATTATTGATCTCTTATTACAGATATGAAGTTGAATATATTTGAAAAGATAACCAATTGGAGAAATGTCAGGTGAATATGGAGGATGCTGCAAGACTTCATTCCGCAATTCTCTAAGCGTAGACTCGGTCAGCTGAGGAATGTAGGGTTTCGCACTGTCATCGAGAATTTCATTCAGTTTATGTGGAACCTATTTTTCCAACTTCTTAACCTTTCATATTGCCTTGAGATACTGTTATATGGTCACTGAAGTCAAGTCTCCAGAAAATGCCTCAAGTTCGTGGCCTCTTGGTCATTGCTGTCAATAATTCTGCTTCATTAGGAACAAGTTCGGGTCTCCCTCAAGGCTTATTATGGCTATCCATATTTCCATATTTAAACCTAATGAATTTACACTGAACAGTTGACACAGTAGTAGTGTTCACTCAAATTCTTCGACTTAATTAACAGCTTGATCAGCATTGTTCGAATTCAAAATCATACTTGAAAATTGGTCTAAATTCTTGGATATTTATGTTATTGACTCAAAAACCTCTGATAATAATGGATTATATCTCTATATTTAATCCACAAAATTATGTAATAACATTCATAAATCTTTTACTTTTAGCATTATTTGCTATGATATGAAATGAACGATATTTCATGTGTAACAACTTGATATTTCAATGGATTCTGATATGTGATAACTGATTTGATTCTGATGGCAAATGATAGAATGAAGGATTGGAATAGTGTTAGCCAGCTACAAAGCATTTTCACAATGAGTGATTCATTGGTTACTGAACATACATGGCCACTCAATTGTTCTAGTTTATAAGTTAAATATTAAATTCACTCTAAATCCTTTGAAAGAATGGCTGATTGAGTGATTCTTGCTTGTGTATAGAAACAAGTTATCACAAAAAATATTCCAAATAGAAGTTACATAATCATTATAAAAATATTTCTTCTAGCTTGAATAAAGTAGATCTGTTTCTTCAACAAAAATATGAACCACGTAATGACTTGAAAAATATAAATATGTTGGCCATGATTGAGACTTTCTGACTTGGTCTTGCAACTGTAAATAAATTGTAGACTTTTAAGGAGCTTTGTTGAAGAATATTTTTTATTCCTGTTGCTGTAACCATGAATAGTAATCAGGCCAAACAAAATAAGAAAGGTGAATATTCATATAGTGGATCACTTTATTCACCCCTGAGAGTGGCCATTTGAACATCCCCACCCCCTCAAGTTTGATCAATTGAAAAATCTCCACCCCGTAAAGCAATGGGGGGGCGTAAACCATCATAATTTCAAGAAATGCGAGGAAACTTGGAAGGACATAGGAATTGATTTACTTTATAAATAAAGCTGAAGAAGACATTGTTCACTCGTATGAATGCATTAATTTTTAAATGTTATTTTTTGACAAAGAAGATATTGTTCATTCAGATGAATACATGAAATTCCAAATGCATCTCCCCCAAATCTATCACGCCACATAAATTCTTTTTTCATGTGGATTGGGTTTTTTTTCAAAATGGCATTATTCATCCTCCCCCCCCCATCCTGTTTGTCACAAAAATCTTTTTAAATCTTTTTATTAGATACTGTCAGCCGCCAATCAAAGCTGTGAACATAGACAGAAAAACCTGAAGAAAACTATGTATGCATCATGTGTACAGGCTCCACCAATGGAGCTACATGGCTGAAAATTTAAACATTTACTCCCTATTATGTCTATAATATTTTTTCTTTAAATCACCTCCCCCCCATGACTTTTTAGTGAGGGGTGTATACTTTACAATGTAAGTTTATGCTAAATTGGTCCCTGAATTTATGTCTGCCAGCTGTCACGCTTAATTTTGGGAAATTTGGACTTTTTATTGATCACCAACCAACAAAAGGCGAGAGAAGTAACTTATTCATTGATATCCCTTTTTCCGTTTATTTGATTGTCCACCCCCAACATGACCTGCTGCCAAAAGATGTTGGTCATCTTACAGTTTCAATTGAGTGACTAACCAGCATTGTTTTTTTTCTTCTTCTCAGAGTCACTTGCTTACAAGTGGTTTTTGTTTTTTTCTTCATTGATAAAACTCAATTGTCATAGTTTGTTGCGTGATTCATTTGAAATAATAATCCAAACTAAAAATATGTCACAAAAAAAAACAATGATTACTGATAGTTAAGAAAACGAAAAAACAAACGAAAATAACAATTTATGTGACAATAAGAACTTACTTGGAAATCTGGTTCTAAAAACCTCAAGGTGATCTTCTTAAAAAAAAAATTTGTATCAAACAGTTTTCTTTAGGTTGTGCGCATGTGTGTGCACACATGTTTTACAACTAGCTCTCAAAAGGTATTAATGTACACATGAAAGGTTATTAATTGAAATGATGTAGTAATTAATAATCATACTTATGTAATAATAATATATCATGATTGTGTTTATCAAAATAATCTCTTAGCTAACTGTGTCTGTTGACCAGTGGCGTAGCAAGGCACCCCTCACCCCTAAAATGAATGATATTGTTATTGATTTGAATAAATTGAATTGTTTTTTTCTGGTGAGGAGGTGGTCACCGTTTTCAACATCAAATTGGTGAGTATGTTGAACTTTACAATCAGGACAACCTTCCCTTAATTGTATCAAAATATGTGGGTAAATGAATTTTAAAAAAATATTATTTGATTCAAATATTATTCATGTCGTAACTAGATGAATTAAAATCTTATTTCATTAAAAAATTTTCTACGACATTTATGCTTATCCAGAAAGCCAAATGAATTTCTGTACCTCTTCATCCTCACAGCTGGGGCAACTGCCCCCTTCACACCCACCATTTTGCACCACCTTTTTTAACTAGTTGGTCATTTTAAAATCTAAATACCATATTTGTACATCACTAATTTCCTGTTCTAGTTTGTGCAGCATGAAAGATAGGCTGTGCCAGGATCGTATTGAAACAAAATTTACATTTGCAAAATCATTCAATGCTCATATATTTTGTCAGTGGACAAACCTGGCTGCTGCAGGATCAAACTATCCCAACTAAAGATGATTATGTGAACTTTTGTGTTGTATGGATGTACTTATTCTTCAGAATCTGTAAGATAGATTCTGTAGATATGTAAGACATGTCAGTTTACGCCAATGTCTTACCAACTGCGCTATCTCTCTCGGTGAATGTTAATTTTTCTCCTCTAAATTTGGTGAGGATTATTCTTGTTATGGTGGAAAAAAGAAAATTGATTAGTTTTAGACTAGAGTTTGACAAAATTAATTACACAACATATTCTTGCACAAACTCACTGACTACTAAAGATTAGAAGGAACATATGTGACAATTTTGAAGAAAATGCATTGTATTATGGGTGAATTCATTTTACAAGAATGATAAATATTCAAACATTTGAACAACCGTAGCCCCCAGAAATGGTAGAGGGTTCTATCCTTTTTTTAATACTTGCATGAGCTCCAGCATTCTGTCAACAGACTTGAAAATTGGCATCAGAACTCCACTAATCACCTTCTAGAAATGCTTCTTTGATTTTTGGGGAAAAAAAACTTTTTTGACATTTAGGCATCTTATTTTGACAGGGTTATCAATAACATCTAGAGTCTGGAGAATCTAGATGCTTTTTTGTTTGTTTTTTTTTTATCTATGCTCGATGTTTTCCAATGAAGAATGCCAGTGATATCATAAATAGAATATTTTCTAACCATATTTTTTCTTTGATGCAATTTTCTTAAAACAACATCAAATTTTGACGCTACAGTTATTCAATTATTGACTATGCTGGCAAGTTCTAATGTATTTTCACTTTAAAATAAATGATCCATTATCTTCAGTTTTGGATTCTCTATATCAAGAACCATCAACCAAAACTGTCAACATGGGTTTCTTTAGTTTTCAAGATGCTCTGGCAATGTATGCATCACACGTATAGGCCTCACCAATAGAGTTAGAGGGCTAAAACTTTGAATATTTTTTTTGTTATTGGGGAAAAACAAAGTCAACTCGAACTTGTTCCTAATCCAGAACTAATCAGCTCATTCATGTCTAATTGCAATTCACGTATAAAAAAACACATATATTCATTAGTATTATGATGCAGTGGGAACAGCGTTCCTTAATGATCTATTCTCCATCAAAAAATCTTCAAGAACTCCTATTTCAAATAATATATACTGAATAGTTCAATCTTTTGTATGATTTGTATTATCAAATTTCGAAACCGATGCAGGACTTTATGGACACTCTTTATAGGACAATAGATTACAGTACTGTCATCATTGTCAGCCACCATTATAAATCCACTGCTGGACAAAGGCCTTTTCTATCTCTTTCCATGACGACCACGATTTCCCTAAGCTATGCCATTTCTTACCAGCGAACCTTTGTATTACATCCCTCCATCTTATGTCTGGTTTTCACCAATTGCATTTACTTCCAATAAGCACCAATTGGTTAGTTATTAGTGCAGAAGTCGAATAACTTGGATGGTCCACGTTTGATTCCTCTGCAACCTATCGAGTTGTTTTGGGTGTCTCTATTATCATCTCTTGCTAAATGTCCAGACCATCTTCATTTTTGTTACCTAATCATTTGTATGTCTTTTACTTAATTTCTCTCTCTTATCCCTGTTGATCCTTTTCTATCTCTTTACGATCCAATAAAAGAGCAATTCTTGGGATAATTCTGCAATTCTAAGTTGCTTCTCAGTTTGTTTTGGTAATTTCCATGTTTTGCATTTGTGAGTCATAGCTGGAATTATGCATCCATCATATACTTTGAGCACATTGGCATGGTGGTCTTCGATATATATATCTATTTATACCAAATGATTTCCAGCCCATCATTATGCATTGTTTCAATTTGATTTTGTGGTCTTCCTCTGACTTTATTATCTCTCCTAAGTAAATTTATTCATCAACCTCTTTGGAGCCTCGTCTTCTATTATGGTCTCTTTCAGGACTTCATTTAACATTACTCTTGTCTGTATTCTGTTTATCTTTAACCTACTATTTTACTCACCATATTTAGATCACTCAACATGTTTGGTAATTCTTTCAATGCTTCTGACCATAGAAACATCAACGGTGAATCTCAAGTAATTCAGACATCCTCTGTCAGAAAATACAACAGAATTTGCCTCTACTAGGGGGACAGGCCCTCTCAAAATCTTCGACCCATGCAATTCATTCGTAATTAGATGCCTATGGTTGCCTACATTCCTCTGTCATCAATAATAGTTGCTCTTCTACTCTTCAGCAACCCTTTCCAATACTCTTCAACCCTTTCCAATACTCTACCTATTTCTTAGATAATTCCGCTGTCTCAGCAGCGGCAGCGTTATCATACCTTGAGGATACTTTCTTTTTTCACAATATCTCCAGTAAATCCTTTATGATTCATCTTTCATTTAACCCAACCAATCTTATTCATCGGAAACTTACGGCACGGGTGACCTGCTAGTTGTGAAGAAGAGGAGGAGGAAGAGGAGGAGATACACAATTTGACACTCATAAAAGGAGCGGGAGGATTTGGCCAATAATTTGCTCCTCCCCCTCTCTGTCCTTACTTTCCAACTGCTTATTCAATGAAAATACTATTTCTCCACACCGGCCCCTCCTCCCATGATAATACAATCCTTCCACACCTGCCTCCATTACCCCATTCCCGCTAAAAAAAAAAAAACTGTGTCAGGTGATACGTGCTTTGAGCCCTAAATTATTTTCAAAGCATCTTATCCTTTACCCATTCGTCAAAATATTTGACCCCTTTTTTCTAATCTCTCTTTCCTTCTTCTTCTACTTACACTCTGCCTCCATCTTCACTCAAGGAAAAGAAATGGTGAAAGGCCTTTATTTATTTACAAGCATAATAATAGTATACAGCTTTCACCTTGTAACCGTTTTTATCACTGTAATTCATTCATATTATGTAACCGTTCAAAATCTTGTTTTTCTTTTTGCTGATTAGAGTTGTCGAATCATGTTGTACAAGTTATGCCTTTGAAAACTTGAGTGAGCGTGAAATCATTTCACCTAGCTTTTCCATCTAGCTTGTATCTGCGGAAGGCCTGAATGGGTATTTGGGCTCCCCAAAAGAGATCAAAAGTTTTTTTTAGATGTACCTTAATTCAATATCTCTGGCTACAAAACACCAATTCGGCTTTTTAGAGGTCACTTATACATGAACAGAATCGGGATTTTAGTATTAGATAGATGGGTGGATCGAAATAAGTTTAATATTATCGGTGTCAGAGCGAATGCAAACCCCACACGATTATTTTGGGAGGGGAAATTTTCAAAAACTAACAAGGTCCAATTAACACTCCAAAAATTTCTTGGAGATATGTTGTATGGGTACAAGGATAATAACTTTTACATTAACGAAGTTGGAACAGGTATTTTTTCACATCTGTATGTCTGTCCAGCCACACAATACCTACAAAAGTTCTCAGTGAATTTTAATGATATTTTTGGAAGGTTGGGTTATAGGCTGAGTAAAAATTTGTTAGATTTGGGTGAGTTCAGGAACTTTTCATAGCTACGATGCAGGGACTTCATTCAGTTCTTAGTGACAATCCTTTTTTATATACGTGCAAATGTCCCTGCGCTCCTGGCCATACCGTTTTGTCCACAGAATTGAAAATTGGCATCAGTACTCCACCAGACCTCTTCTAAAAAGGTGTTTGGGACCTTATTTTGACAGGTTTATTCATAACATCTAGATTCTGGAGAATCTAGATAGTATAAAACGGCAGACTTGACAAAATTCAAAAACAACAATTCACTTTACTTACAACGCTTTATTATCTGCAGGAACATGTGTGTCTTCATTCATCCTACCTAATAATATAATGATATGGTGGACCCTCTACTGAAAGTTAATAGAACAAACTCCCCTTTGTAAGGGAGATAACTCTATATCAAGAGATACACTTAACACTTCTTGCCCTCCTTTCCTTTCTTTTACATAGTGGTGAGCATTGTCTGATAATAAAAATATTTTCTTGTCTCACTAGACACTTGAAAAAAAAACCCTTTTCCTACAAATTGTCCATTGAATCCTCCTGTAACACAATGCCTTCAACTGTCTGGCAAGCATAATCAAAATCTTGTGGAACTTCCATCTGATTGTCCATCATGCTTTCTGCAAAAAAATGATTTCTTCTCAATCCAGGAATCAGTCACAGACACATGCTCTGTCCATCTGTTGATTGCATACTTAGCTATATTGGACCTCTGGTTGATTTGTTGGATGACTTCTGGGTTACACTTAAGATGACATTCATGTTCATCAATTTAAGTAAAACTTACATGAAATGAATGAGCATACTTTTTTTAGCATCAGGAATTCCCACCGTGTGATAAATAACTGTAGTTGTCTTGACAATGTAGTCCATCAGTGATACTAGTTAGCTTCCTTCGCCACATATCAGTTCAGTTTTGGTCTGCCTCCAGACATTTGACTTCTCAAGTACTCCAAACATTCTCTTGTCTGGCTCCTTCGGACCAATCAGCACTACCTCTAAGGCCATATCTGGCATGTTCAGACATACACTGTCATATTTTCCGATTTCTACCCTGGACTTTGCATCTTATCCTTTTGCTATTTTTGACTGGTTTTACTCGGAAGAGCCCAGAAGCACAATAGAGTGTGAATCTTGTTTGTATCAATCCTGATCCTTAAGACTTCTTCCAGTTGTTTCCCCAACATATATAAATCATAAAAGACCATAGCCTCAGCTATCTCCCGGTCTCAAGGCTTTTATAATCTGGCTACCTCAGATCCATCATCTGGCATCATCAGAATACTGCCTAGATACTTTTACATTATTAACCTCCATGGTCACTATGGGACAAGAGATCATACAGGAAATGAGCAATTAATCTTTAGTATTTGTGGATGTCCACTGCATCTACATATCTGAGTCTATCCAAAGTCATGCCTTCTCTACTGCACGACACTGCTCTGAACTCCTTTGTCTCTGCTCCCCAAATCAAGGAGGATTCTTCCAGGACCCTTCCTCTTGTATTCTGCTTTTTATTATTGTAGTGTATGAAGCTTCTTCTCCTAATTTTTGCACTCATAGTTCATATGGTCCAAGTCAGTATTTCACCAGCAATGACATTTAGGATCATCAGATCCTGAAGGTTTTGAAAAATGTATCCTCCTGTGTCTCTGCTTATTTTCAGTAGGACATCCTATCTCATCATTTTGTGGTTTCCAGACACACTTCGGAAATCCTGTTTCCTTTGGGAGATAACTCGATATCAAGTAGATACTTTTAACATAGCTATTTCTTTTTACTCTATTTTAGATGTTTCCCAGTGAACTAAAAAAAAATATCTAGATTCTGTAGAATCGAGATGTTTTTAGTCAGTGATGTCATAAATAGAATTTATTCTGACCATATTTATTCTTCAATGAAATTTTTTCAATATATATTTATATCTATTCAAGACTGCATCTGCTAACCTAGATACACATTTGTAGTTGTATTATCTTGAATTTTTTCCTATTAGCTGAAGCATTGTCCACCCTTAATCCAGAAAGTGTGGAAGGTGGTAAAAAGTAATTTTAGGGTGGTGCAAAAATAATTGTAGTTTTTGCCATTTGTAACTTTGATGCTTATTCTGGAATAAACTATTATTTGATTATGTTCATGGTGTATACCATTTTATTTACCATTTTAAGGTATGAATTTTGCTCTATTTATTCAAGCTGAACGTCGTCTTCTCACTTTCCTGGTTTATTTGAGACTGTCAAATTAAAAAAGGAAAAAACAATTTTGTTTTATGAGTTTGAAATGGGACGTAAAGCAGTAAAAACTGCTTGCAATATCAACCAAGTATTTTGCCAAGAGACTGTTAACAAACATACAGCTCAACATTGGACACGAGAGCCTTGAAGAGTAGGATCATGGACAACCCATGATTGAGGACATCCAACTAAGGGCCATTATTGAGGCAAACACACAAAACAACTTGAGAGGTTGCAGAGGAACTAAACGTTGACCATCCAACAATTGTTCGACTTTTGTCCTCAATTTGGAAAGCATATGGGTGCTGCATGAGCTGAATGAAATTCTGAAAAATTGCTATCATGAAGTCTGGTCTGCACTTCTTTTGCACGATAAAAACAATCTATTTTTTGATCGCATTGTCATGTGACAAAAATGGATTCTGTACAATAATTGACAGTATTCTGCTCAGTGGCTGGACCGGGGTGACACCAAAACAATTCCCCAAACTAAACCTGCATCAATTATCGAAACTTTTTGGTAGTTGGCAAGTGGAATCATCCACTATAACTTCTTGAATCCAGGCAAAACCTTCACAATGAAGATGTATTACTAGGAAATTGACAAAAGGCACCAAGAACTGCAATGTTTACATCCATTATTGGTCAATCAGACAAAGCTTAACCAAACAAGGCATGAAACTCTACCTTATCCAGCTCGCTCACTAGATCTCTCTCTAACCAACTATCACTTTTTCAAGCATTTGAACCACTTCCTGTAAGCAAAAGTCTTCAACAACGAAGCAGTAGCACGAAATGTCTTTGAAGAATTAATTGGCTGCTGGATCTCAGAATTTTATGCTTCCAGAATAGATGGACTTGTTTCTAGTTGGCAAAAATGTGTTGATTCTGAAGATTTGATAAATAAGTTTTATTCTAAGCTGCTCCAAAGTTGATGACAAAAAAACGCAATTATTTTTGCACCAACGTAATAGTTTTCCATTGCAAGATAAAAGCCCTTGCCCTCTGATCCACCAAATTTCCGTTTACCGACTACAATAGACACCTGAAGAAGGCAAGAGAGTACAACAGCCGAAAGGTTGTGACTATAACAACCAAGATGAGGACACTAGTCTGAGCGAATCAGAGTATGATGATAATCCCGCATCTCATAAATTCAGGCAAAATCAATTTTCATACAGACATTTTATTATTTTGCTTGTTTTTTTTTGGGGGGGGGGTTGCTTTTTTTTTTTTTTTTTTTTTTTCAACTCAAAATTGATAATACAATTTTTTTCGTTTTTGCAATCTAGAAAATCAATCACTGCTTGGAATACAGGAATGATTTATTCACCAATTTTCCCAATTATTTTTCTGGTCCAATAATGTACAACTGACCTTGCTTCTAGTCTTTTTTCATTAATTGATGAACAAAAAAAAAATAGTTGTAATTTTGCGATTAAAAAAATACTTTGTTGGCCTCTTTTTCTATTCTTAACTAAGCAGAGAATTTAATTTCTCAGATGATAGATTCTTCCCAAGTGATTTTCATTCTCTAAACGAGATTCTTCCCAGAATCTTGTATTTTCATTCTCCAAATGACGGTTGATTTCCAGATGATAATTTCGTATTTCCATTCCCCGAATGTTGGATTCTTTCCACATGATAATCTCGTATTTTTATTCCCCGAATGTCGGATTCTTTCCAGATGATAATCTTATATTTTCCTTCTCCGAATGTCGGATTCTTTCCAGATAATAACCTCGTATCTTTATTCCCCGAATGTCGGAGTCTTTCTAGATGATAATCTTGTATTTTCATTCCCTGAATGTCGGATTCTTTCCAGATGATTAAATCGCATTTTCATTCAGATTCTTTCCTGTCAAACAAATAACACTCATTACAATGGTCACCCCGACGTTATTCGAACATTCAACCTCTGTTACATTACCATTTATAATTTTTAGCAATCCAATTAAACGTTGGTATCACTTTTCACAGTGTTCCGTAATGACTTATTCTTTCATATATTTACAAGTACGTGTTGAAAGATCAAACTTGGACAATTTTCAGAAATTGCAGACCTTTTCTCAACAAGTTATAACTTAATATGTTCTTTTATAAGCTCGTATGAGATACAATAAAACTCAAAATTTAGAACTCGTTGGCAGAAATTTTGTGAAACTATGTTTGCGCGTTGTTTAATGAAACAGACGACAATTTCGCTCACTTTTGGCTAACCATCGCATAATGCAATCTTTCTGCATATCAAAGGTTATTTTCTTCTCAACGAATCATGTCCTTTTACTGACTCAATGACATTAATTTTCTATTATTCTTTGAAAGTTTGCATCATGTCGGGGTCACCAACATAGGTTTTCTATTTATCTTAAGTAACGAACTAACGAAGCAGTCTAAATGAACCTACAGAAAAATCACCTAGTTTAAAGGCGTGTGTGTTACTTAACGAAGCTGACAGTACTAAAAAAAATCTCATCCTCCTTGTACAAGGAATAGACGACATCCAGGAAATAATTTTACTGCTGTTAGCTTCGTACACTAAAGTATCTCTTAACCTAAGTGATTTTTCTGCAGCTTCACTTAGACTGCTTCATAGGCTCGTTATATAGGATAAGTAGAAATCCTACACTTGTATCAGACTAGGCTTCGTCAATACGTGCGCCGTTAAATCAATAAGTTAGTAGCCTGACGCATAGTTATCAGGTGAATTTTGATCTGAAATTTTCACTGTATAATATTTGAGCTGTGTGATTGATATTCACCACTGAATTAAATTTATTAACAAGGAGAGAAATCATGTTGAAAAAATAAATATTCTTTGATAACAGAAGTGCTCCTTCCATCATTAGGCTACGGACTAATTGATGCATCTATGTACATGTATTTACGCGTGTGCAAAAAATGGGGAGGTGCATTTTTTCTCCTTTTCTTTCTCTTCTTCCCCGAATTTTGGGATCTTTGAGGAGTATCGTCTTGAGACGGAGCTCGGCATAAAACGAAGCTAGTCAGGTCTGGTAGATTCCAATCCTGGGGCACCCCTTTCAAACTGTAAAGGGTGGGTCGGAAGCATTTATAATGGCTTCATGACACTGGTAGCGGGAACTGGGCACTTTTTTGTCCTTACCTCGTTGGCATAAGGCCCAGTTAGATTGTCTATTTGAGGAGCTGAATAAAGCGAGACGAGGGTATACCATTATCATAGACAAAATCTGTGTATTTGATATATAGATGTATTGTCACACTATACTCACACAAAGGGGCGGCAGATCACAATAGCTTGCTCAGGCATCTGCCAGGAGAGGGGAAACTCGGGTCGGACCTACGACCTAAAGGGCCTTTCAGCTATTGGTGCCACCTCAGTGGCCAAGGCATTCATTTATTCACATATCAAATGCATTATGGCCTCCATTGTGTGTGTGTATATATATATATATATATATATATATATATATATATATATATATATATATATATATACACTCTATTCAAAACAATGTATACACAAAATAGCTTTGCATTACATGCA
Source organism: Thysanoteuthis rhombus (assembly GCA_963457665.1). Taxonomy (NCBI): domain Eukaryota; kingdom Metazoa; phylum Mollusca; class Cephalopoda; order Oegopsida; family Thysanoteuthidae; genus Thysanoteuthis; species Thysanoteuthis major. The sequence goes on along the minus strand of OY735232.1, from coordinate 15,315,991 downwards.
TGTGTATATGCACACACACACACATATATATATACACTTATGTATAAACTCTATGCAAAGCGTACACATGTGTACATGAAACAGCTTTGCATTACACACACACACACATATATATAAACTCGATGCGAAACATACACATATATGCATAAGATATCTATTGCATCTGCATGTGCATATGCACACACACATATATATATATATATATATATATATATATATATATATATATTCGTGTGTGAGTGATAGAAACGATAAAATAGCTGTACTAACTATCTACTAAAATTTCATCCACCCCGTTAACCTATCGTGACCTTTAATCATTATTACGGGTGGGGTTGGGTGTCCTCCCTCTTGCTTTTTCATTCCTTCCTTCCCTTCTCCTTGTTCGTCTCTACCTTTTTCATATCTTTTGAGCATTTTATAAAAATGCAATCAGTGATGATTTTCTGCAAAAGGAATGTTAGTATAATAACTAAGTACTATGAATTAGTTTCTCTTCTTTCTAGCCCTGCTTTTTGGTTTACGTATCAGGCCAGTGCAATTAAAGTGTATTTCGTTGAGTTTTTCTTGTGGTAACATGTGACCTCCGCCGATTGTTATAGGGCAGGGTTAATTCGCTCAGAAATGGGTCACCCAGATTTCGGCGTATGTGCCTTGACAGACACTCTATACCAGGGGTGGCCTAACTTTCTTAATGTAAGAGCTATGTTGCCAATTTAGATGGGTTTTTTTTATCGAGATCTTGAAAGGTTGCGTCTAAGTGTCAGAAATTTCTTGCTAGACGATTTTCAATGAAGTAATATGTTTATGTAATCTATGGTAATAAAATTAGTAATATTCCCTGGGTCTGACCCAATATTTAATCGATTCTTAATAACCCCATTGCCCACCCTTCCACAAATTGAAATTGATTGAGAACTTTTGGAGACATCGCAGGGACAGAGAGACGGACAGGAAAATGAGACCGAATACATGTACCTCTCCATCTTCACTGGCAGATGTAAATCATATATTTTAATTGCAAAAATATACATGCGAGAATAATGGTTATCCGAGTAGATGTCAACACCCGTGGAATTTCCACGGGTCCAGCTTGTAATAAGAATAATTATGTGAAATATAATAAAAACATCGAGCGTGAGAACACACCCGTAATCTGTGGCACCTCACCCTATCCTACCCGTCATAACAGAGCACCAGCAACGAGTACACATGTGGTGACAACTATCACAAACAACTTCGTTCGTTCTCTAAACCAGTGCTACTCCAAGTGTGATATGGCTACCGGTGCTGTGCGCGAACCTTAGACTACCGCTATGAAGTTCGTTTTCATATCCTTAAATGACGTTTCAAGTACATATTTTAATGCCGTTCTTGGCCACGCTTAGGCGTTATTTCATAATAGAGGAACTATATAAAGCTCTTATAATATTTTTGACGTGGCTTTATTACGTTTATCCCCTAGACTTGAACAATTTTCTTAAAAAAGGTTTGATATTAATTTGTATGATATATACAGGGGCTGTGAACCAATATTTTATCAAGGGTGGCTTAAACAAGCGCCCAACATTACGTAATGATAGTTGAAAAAGCTAGTTTGTACTACAATCATTGTGATCATCAGATTTTCAGGGGTGCCCCCCGCCCCCACCTTCAAAATCGAGGTATGGCTATAACCCCTCCCCGGTCCGCGCCTATTGAGCTTCTACAGTACTGTTTGTTATGAAATCTGAAAAAAAATGCTTTAGCTTAAAAATAGCGCGCCTTTCAATTTTTCACTTGCTTACAGCTGTTGTACAACTTCTTTACAAAATAAATACATATTTGTTTTTAAATATGTAATAAACTTCTATTTTCTGGTGAATATTGACTTAATAGAAATATGTTGTAAACTTTTGATATCATCAATTATATTTCCAATGAAGATTTACATTACTACAGATGTTTAATTAATAAGACTAATGATTTGGCACAGAAGGCTACCGAGCCCTGACACATTTGAAAAAAGAAATTAGCGATCAGCGCGAGATCAGATAGTTAACGAGGTTCTAAAACGAACCAAGCGTTCTCACTTTTCTCCTTATTTCGAAAAAAAAAGGACCCAAGGGTGTGGTGGGGGGCGACAAAAGTTTTATGAATAGTTCATCCTCTTTATTTCTACGGTAACATTACCAAATGTCACACAATGTTTAAGGGATCCTTCAAATATCTAGCTACGTCACTGCTTTTGAAAGAAAGAACTGCCTACTCAAGAAGCTCACGGGCTTTTGAGAGATCTACCCGCGGACGGACCCCACAGCAATACATTTGTGGACCCTTTAGGGGTCCGCGACTCACCTCCAAGTTGTGAGCCTCTGCACTAAATGTTGGTGGAGGGGGTCTCGAGGAGCCAAGCCCCCAGGCTTTCCAAATCTCCAGCTACGAAAAAGACCCGCTTTCTCAAACTATTGATAGATTTTCCGCATTGCTCAGTCGACCATAGATATACGAACATTGAACAGCATACACGCAATATTACAATGTTACTCACAGTCACACGGCATATAATTAAAATTATTGAATTTTGTATAAGGTGTATTTGGGCTTAGTGTTCCCGACCCTAGACACCTGGCGCAAGGTATGAACGTTTATTCAGCATCAAGTTATTACCCTCGAAAAAACTCATTGATTGCTATGAGATTTTTAAACGAGAATCTAGAGGCTGTAATGCATTTCGTTAATGAATATCTACCCGTGTTTTCTGTGGAGCTCGAGCAGTTTCTCCACATTCTCTTTGTTACTCACCCAAAAACAATAGTTCACTACTCCGAAGCTGTAAATAGTGTAAATAAATGTTTACCTCTTTATCAATTCCGTCCGAGTTTTTTTTAAATAAATGACTGAACTCATTCAAGTGGAAGAGTCCCTTGTTTAAATGGTGGGTAGAAGATATTTTTATCAGCAAAATATAAATTTCATTTTACTTTTATGTATTACGGACAGAGAAACCAGAGCAAAACAGAAAAAGTCACTTCGTTCATTATATAGAAACATATTTTTTTTAAATAACCCTGACTCGCAGCCAGAGTCCATAGCATTTTTTCTCACACAATCGGATCAGGTATGCGCGGTCACGCGGCAAAAATGGTGCTTTATAGATGATAATCTTGTTTTAAAATTAGATTATTGGATTTTCAAGAAATGTGTACGATGCGTCAGATGCGGCGTCTGGAACTCTTCAGATATTTATTTACAATGATAATCTTGCGTAGAAATAAATTAACTGTTTTAGTGCCATTCTTGGTAGCATGGTTATAACAACAAAAAAGTGTTCGTTTTTCTGTTCAGCTGACGTACTACTTTTCTTTCTTTCTTCCTTTCTTTTTCTGATTAGTAATATTTCATCTTTTTTATTAATTCAGTTTGAAAACGGCGTTAACCAGCGTGGCCGAAAATCAATAAAAATATTTTAGAAAGTAGTACGGATGCTGAAAAGAAAAGTGAAAATAAATTTGTATTTTCAACGTGGGTAAGCTTGATTTACCATACTTGATGCCATATGACACCAACATCCGATGCCACCCATGGGTGTCCGTTGGCACTTAGGGGCGGGGAGGCAAAAGGATATATTTCCGGAGGGGGACATCAGGACATATTTGTGATACTACTTAAGTAGCAGCCCTGTTCCAGCGAATATTACCATTTGTATATGGATGCATAATGTTGGGATTACATAATACAATTATACCGCACCATTATCCTTTTTTTGACCATTAGGTTCTAACTTTCAAATCCCGTCGCTCTAGGTGAGAAAACCTGATTCAGAAGGACTCCCATATCCTCCTCTTGTCCCAGATGGGTATGCTTAAAAGAAAAATTAAAAAAAAACAACATTTCTCTGATTTCCTCTCATCTCATTTATCACCCACTTTTTTAACCTCACCTCAAATCCTGGTTGATGTGGGGGAAAGGTATTATATACTGTCTTATACAGTACTAGTTGAAATTATTTACTTAAATAAAACAATGGCACAATGTTGGGAAGGTAGTCCCGATTGTGAATTGTAAGTTTCACACCCTCGCTGACCCGATGTTAAAACGGCGCATAAATTGAAAGAATTAAGAGAATTAATGAAAGAAAAACATAGTACATAAATCATTGTTACTGCTTCTGATAAATTAAATTGTTGAACTGTCTTCATTTGTTCGCCATTTTTATCATCGAGAGAGCAAAGGTGTGAAACTTAACAATCGGGATCACCTCGCCTATTGTGTCAAACAAGAAACGTGTTCTAAATTTCAAAACCTGTGCTTAATTAGCCGTGTAAAGACAACTCCTTGTTAACAGTCCCAAGTTGTTTCTTTTTAGTTTATAAAGCCGAGTTTTATGAACTCTGAAAATGTAAACCTTTTAAGAATCCTACGGGTGTTTTGGTTTGTTTGTTTTTTGGTTTTAAAACCCCCAAATCCTTGTTTTTCTTTCAGATACTACTTTCGCTTCTGTTTTTGAGCAGTTAAATATTTTGTCTTTTTAAATTCATTTAGAGTTTAGTATTTCTTTTTAGATATTTGAGAAAAAAAAAATACAAGGATGGATTCGGGATTTTGAGCGGGGTTGGGGTGGGATATTTCATCTCCCCTTCTAATTGCAAGATTTTTTTTTCTCAATGAGTGCTTACTTAGGAGTACTTTTTATTGTAATGAAAATTCTCTCTCTCTACATATATTTTTTTAATAGTTGGGCTCTGCCTGAGCAAGGGTAAAGGAGTAGCCCGTGCCCGGACTATCATCCAATATCGGGCGCATACAATTGAATTGATAAATCTTTTTGACGAAAAAAATCCAGTCTATTCATTCTGGACTTTGGGTGGCGTGCCTACCCGTGGGTAACGAACCACAGTTGGTGATATATCATCTACACTTTGTTTCAATTCCTGCTTCTTAAGAATCAGTTCAAAACAGCAAAGGAAGGTCTTGTTCGCAACAAAAAAAAAATCATTTTTTTAATGGTAACCATGATGGTCTAACTAAATTGCTGTACATGCTGGTATGACGGACATTCCCCCAAATTAACTTCACTTCGTCCAGTGCACTAGTATTATGACTCGGGGGGTCGTCAACTGAAGCTCGATACGGCGTGGGTGAGTTACACGTTACCTAGGCTAAAATAAGCAGCCGCCCAGGGCGCAGACCTCGAGCGCAGTACTGACCTTTCGGGAGAATTAAAATTTAAAAAGAGATCAAACAATCGGGGGCGCAAATTTCAAGTCTCGCCTAGGGCGCATGTAACTCTTGCACCGGCCCTGGTTACACTACAGTGAGCGGTGTAGTTCTCCAGATACCTTTCAAACCATTTTTATTCGTCTTATAGTCCGGCATATACGGTATTATTCTTTTATCCCCACAAAAATAATATTTTACTGATGCCTAAAAAAAAAAACGAAGTGGTTTTCGTGGTATAATCCAATGACTAAACAATCACTTTTCATTCTTAGCTATTGCAATGTAATTTTTTTCATTTACCTCCGTCAACGAAGTTAGAAGAGGTATATTGTATGCAGTAATTCACTCGTATCTGTATGTCCTCACATTATCTCCAGAAGTTCTCAGTGAAATTCAATTACATTTGGAGGAAGAAAGGTGGGCCATGGGATAAGGAAGAATTGATTAAATTTGGGGGCGGATCCAGAAATTATTTTCATTTACTTCCCCTGCATCGTAGCTACTGGTGAACTGATTTTCATTCAGTTTATAATGGCGTTAGCAGCGGTATGCGCTTTTTCTTTTCTTCTCTTTTTTTTCTTTCTTGCCAACTCAGTTGAATTTGGAGTTAGATCCTTTCTCAGACCGTAATTATTATACTCGTAGCCTCTGCAGTAGCAGAAGCACTATTCAAATAAAGCACGAGGTTCCCTCTCACGTCCAAGCCCAGATTGTGAACATTAAACAACACTCACTACAAATTGTCCCCAAGGAATCAGGGTCTCCTCTGGTCGGGGCTGTGGTGATATTCGGCTCCTCACGGCGTCAAGTGTTCTTTCCTGCGATTCGGGGCCGTAACTTGTGATTTGGAGGTGCAGGGTGGCGAGCAGTTAACGACACGGAGAACGCACTTGGCGAGCTGCGTTCAAACTCCAGCTGAGACAGTTTTTGTTCACTTCATTTAAATGCTCTTGGGAAAAGCATGAATCCATTTCTCTCCTTCAATTATGGGGAAAATAGTGCAGGGTGAAGTGAGTGACGTCACTCCAGGTGCTTGTTGCCTCTTACGTCTATTTATTTCACTTTCGAAAAACCAGAGCCGCGGCTGAGGAGAGACTTGATATGTGGAGCCCGGGCAGGGACGACTGAAGCCGTAGCCAGCGTGCGGGCATTAATTAACTAACTTATCATGTGGGCTGCGAAAAAGAGCGATTTTTGTTCGCAGAGAGGGAGATTGGATGAAATCAGAGAGAGGGAAAGAGAGAGAAAGCGCACAAGTTCGTACGTGGGTCAGGGTAGGAGCAGGCTTGCAGAGGGAGGGAGAATAGAAAAGGAGGAGGAGTCGAGGGAGGGAAAGAGGGATTGCGACTGCGTAAATGGGAGGGGGAGGAGAAGAAGGGGAGGGGGAGAGCAGCATGCGACGCGAGCTAGCACCTTGCTCGGTAGGTTCTTCTTCTCTTGTGTTGTTGCATCAACAACCTTACCGCACTAATATTACGGATTTATTTTTAATATTTCTACTTTTTTTTCAACACCGGTAGAAATAATCTCACTACACCAGCATCATAAATCTGCATGAGCTCTCCTTGTAAGTGATAAGACCTTTTTTTTATGTTCTTTTTTTTCTCTCATTTAATTAATGTTAACTTATTTTCCTCAGATTTTGGTATCGTATTTTTTTGTTTGTTTTTGTTTTTTTCTCCCCGCTTTTTCGTCATCCACGATTTCTTATATCCTTTCTTTTCTTTCCCATATTGAAAAGAAGAAGAAAAAAAAACATTTCCCGGTCACGCCGAAAATGCCAGCAAATTTATTCGCGCGAACCTACACGCATGCAGTAACCACACGTGTATAATCTGCTAAGTCACACTGTTATGATTTCAGTTTAATTTATTAATTACACTTTGGACACAAGTTGACGCGATTGTTGCATATATCTGATTTGTATTTCATATCTCAATTAATTATGAAACTCGTGTTTTCGCCGGCTCCTCGCTCCTTCTTGTCTCATCGTTTTTATTTTCCAAAATACCTTAACATATTTTACGTTTATTGCACCGATCTACTCAGATTAGTGTCTTTTTGGTTGTTAGAGTCGCAACGTTTCGGACGTTGTAGCCCCCAGCCTTCTTCTAAGATGGGGGCACTAATTCAAGTGAATAAGTGAATAATTAATTCATATCTGAAATTCACTGCAATATTTTAGGTTTGTTTGTAATTCATTAAGAACAAGATTTCATTGCGCACGTCAACCCTGATTAAATAAATATTTGCTTTTCTCTGTGATAAAGTTTAAAGGTTGATTTCTTTCCAATTTAGTTTAATTATTTATTTGACCCAGAATAACGGCTTTGCAAATGAACGTTTCTTGTAAAATCATAAATATTGAAGATGAAAAATACCGACAGAAAAGACGACACGTGAAAACATTTTTTCAAAGGCGTTTTATATTTAAATGATTGTACACAAACACTAGTGTAAGGTAAAGAATAGTAAAGAAAAGAAAAGAAATACTACCTCTGTCCCGTAATAGTTGTTAGATTTAGTGTATGAAATGCATATGCAAATATAATAGCTATTATGGGACAGAGATAGTAACTAAGTACGATACATTGTTGAGCATATTTACTTAACGCTTCATCTTTAATTGTCGTTGGAACATTAACGACCGCAATCATAATAAACATGCGATGTTGTTAAATCGGCAATTCTCAAGAAAGAGAGAAAGTGTTATTATATACCATGACCCCTCCCCCTCTCTCTCTCATATATATAAATATATATGTGTATATATATGTATGCATATGTGTGTGTGTGCGCACGCACGCGCTTTTGATTAAAAACGACGGACAAGGACAATATTTACATACACCAGATCTAGACACACTTTCCTATGTACGTAAACAAGAACAGTTATCAAACATATTAAATTAACATTCCTTGTCTGTCGTTTTTAATCAGACGTGTATCAATGAAAGATTATACTGCCTAAAATAAACATATATATTTGTGTGAGTGTGTATACAGACACACACACACACACATATATATATACACACACACATCTACATGCACACAAACACACACATATATATATATACACACACATCTACATGCACACAAACACACACACACATCTACATGCACACAAACACACACACATATATACACACACACATCTACATGCACGCACGCACGCACGCACACATCTATATATATATATATGTATATATATATATATATATATATATATATATATATATATATATAAACATATACACACACATAATAACACGTTGTACTTGTATATCAAGGTAGGATGATAACAGAAAAACGGTTGTCCGTCGATCGCAATTGCTGCGTGAAACTGATCAATAACAACAAAATTATGTATATGTATTTGCCATTCAAAGACAGTTACGGAGTCTTATTTCATACTAGCATTACCAATCAATGTTATAATGTCCTTTACGATCTTTGTTCGTAGTAATCGAGAAATTCACATTTCACAACTTGGCCTCGATTCTTTCAGTCAGTTGCTTCACAATGTTTTTATTTTGCTTAGAAATAGAAAGATTTCTTTCCTTTTTTTTTTTCAATCGTTCATTGCCCCCCCCCCCTGCAATTTTTTTCCCACTTCTTTACTTCTCCGTTTTCTTAATTTCGTATCACCACGTGTACCCCCCTCCCAATCATGCACTTTTTTTCCCTAATAGAAATGTATCCTTTCAAGGCTTTTTTGTTTTAGGGGTTTTATGACAAGCCCGTTTGAATCCGTACCGTCGAGAATGACGGCATTTATGAAAGTTATCCTGACTGGTGCGACTTTTTATCGAACCATGTTTCATTGAAAACGCAAAATATGCACACGTGTATGTAATGAATTTGATATTTTCTCAAGTCCTTTATCCATCTGTAAAAATGAAATGAATTAGACAAACATTTCATTAATCATTAGTCAATAAACGAAATTTCACTGCTCTGACAGCACTCAACACCCTTTTTTTCTTTTGCTTTTCGGGTGTTATAGGTTAAAAAAATGAACCTGCAAATAGGCGAGACATATCAGTAATAGATTAGGATTTGATTTGGTTTAAATCATTTCTCCGTGCGTGACCGTGTGTATCAATTCTATCTCCCAAGACCTTCCACCAAAAATGTCTTCTGCTTTTTCATTGCTACATAAGAGCTATATGCAAATGGTTGTTGGGTCATTATGTAATGTTTTTTTGGTTGATTGGTCGAGGAAAATCAGCCAAGGTGCTGGAGATATGATGAGACTTGCGGTCACTTAGTCTTCAGTGATGACCACCAGATATCTGGTGTGAACATGATGATTTATTTATGTGCCATATTATTTTATCTTGTCTCTTTTGGCATCTCCAACTATGTACAATATTTACACAACAACTTGGAACAAATATGAAAGGCATAAAAACTTATTCAATTTTCACAATTTCAAACGACATTTATAATTTAACTCAATTCACAGATCAGACTCTCCTAAAAAAATCCCATCAGATAGATTCCATGCTCGGAAAAAATATATCTAAATATAAATGGTTATTGCATCATTATGAAATTTTTTTCTTGGTTGACTCTTCAAGGAAAATATTAAAATGATAAGTTGTGGAACATGGTAGTTTTACCTATCAGGGTCTGAACCATTGGAATATTCCTGGAGTGTCAAGCAAAAGGGGTCAAGGGAACTAGTGGTCTGAGGAAGAACTGAGACCATCCAGATAACAACACTACTGAAATCAGTTTGAATACTGAGGAGAGTCCTACAATATTGAGGAAACTTGTTGTCACTTGATCTCCATTGATGGCCACCAGTCACTACAGGTGTGAGAACTTGAAGAGTACAAATATGTATCTCAGAAAAGTTGCCATTTTGCTTCAATTTTCAAATCCTTTTTGCTTTGACATAACATTTACCTAGCCTATAGAATAATTTCCTCTTTAGAAGAAAGTTTGTTTTATTCTCCTAATTCAGAGGTTTCTAAACCCATTGTCATGATCCAAATTAGGTGTGAAGGATGAGTCCAGGGATGGAGGTATATTAACGAAAATTTAATAAAATAGGAAAAAGAGAAAAAACGTTCAAGTACAAATATTTTTACATCACAATTTTGGGATATAAAGCGTCATTGAGACTCTGGAGCAGGAAAATAGTTGTAATGATGAAACATCTACAAATGAATGAAAACTCCTGCCATATTTCAGTCTGTTTCTATCCTATATTTGTACTTGGTTATTTAATTAAAGTAAAATTCAATTAGATATATTGGATAAAATCAAATGAAGAAACAATGAAATCATGTTTCTGTCCCCGAATTTTTGTTTTTAGTGTCATTGCCAAATTAATACCAAAACTCCTTTCGATTTTTAATCACAAAAATTTCTGATTTTTTTTTCACTTCTCAATTTTTTTAACTTTTTGTCCACGTAATATCGCTAAAAGTTTCAAATGAATTTCAATAATATATTGTGGAAGGCTAGGCCATGAGCTAATGAAAAATTGATTAAATTTGGGTGTTGATCCATGTACAGTCACCTTCCCTGCATTGTAGATATATGAACTGATTTTCATTTAGTTTTTAGTAACAAGTGACAGAAATATGCGCTCTCTGAGTGCTTTCTAGTTTTAATCTAAAAAATAAATGACTTTTTAAAAATTGTGTGTAGTTTTGAAAAGTTCATTTTGTTAAATTTTATTTTTTCATGTTCAGTTAAGAATCTTGAGGTTGAAATTTTTGCTTTTATGCCAGTTTATAAATATTTTCCTACTAATTTGATAATTTTCTCCTTTTTTTGTTTGGTATTTTATAAGCATCAAAAAGTAAAGTCTGTTCGCATTATTAAATACTTAAATTTAATTATTTCTATAAATCTTTTCTTTTGTCAGAATTTCTGATATGAGGGATTATCAAATTACACACTGATTTACTTGGACTAGAGTCCTCATCTTGGTTGTTATTGTCACGTTTCAGCCTTTATACACTCAAGGCCTTCATCAGGATAGTCTTTTTCTTGATAAACCTAGTTTGCTAATTCTGTTATAAATAATCCTCAACTAAAAAAGCAGTGCTGATATATGATGCAAATGTTGGTAATGCAATTCTCAGTAAATGTTATGTTTTAAAGATTTTTTTTATCATAAACCGATTTACTCTGACTAGCATCCTCACCTAGATTATTATAGTCACAATGTTTCGGCTGTTGTACCTTCTGGCCATCTTCAGGTGCCTATCATAGTCGGTAAGATTTGGTGAATTTTTAATCAAACCTTTTATCCAATCCAGAGAGAGTAGATTGTTCTCATAGCGTTGACCATGCCTTAGGATAATTCTTCCTAGTTATAATACTTGTCTGTCTCTTCAACTGAACACGAGTATCTGACATTTTTTGTTCCAAATCTTAGCACTACCCGATCAAGTTCAATTTTTGAAAAATTCGTTTTCTATAGTAACAAGTCATGAAATCTAGTTCGCTAATCTCAAAGAATTTTGGAAGGGTGGGCCACGGCTTAGGAAGAAATGATTAAATTTTTAGACGAATCCTAGAATTATTATTCTTCAATTGTGATGCACATTTTTCATATATTAAGACAATAGTTCAAAATATGGAAAATAAAAACTTATGCTGTTACCTCCCCTACATCCTAGCTATGTATGAACTGATTCTAATTCTGTTTCCAGTTACAATGGTCTTAGCAGATGTATGCACTCTCTGAGGGCTTTCTAATTGGTAGAAGAGCATTTGGTTGGTAACAGTATCGAAGTCTGGTTATAATATTAAACACTAAAATTTGATTATTTGTATTACTCAGTTTTTTTTTTAATTTTGTATTGACTGAAAATATGCAAAATGTTGCATATGTAAACAAAAGTATTTAGTTTGTTAATATCAAAGGATTGCAGGGAAATATCTTAGAAGACAAACATATGGTAGAATATACAAACCTTCATCACATTACCAACTGCAAAAAATGCATATCTCTGTCAACGCAATACTTTACCTAAAAACTGAATAAAAATCAGTTCATGTATAGCTATGGTGCGGGGGGGGGAGGGTTACTGTTTTGAATTTTCAATTTTCAGACCAGTTTCATTATATACAGAAATTATCTTTCACCCCCCCCATTCCTGGATCCGCCCAAAAATTTAATCCGTTCTTCCTTGGAACATAGCCCACTCTTCCACTAAGTGTCGTTGAAATTATCAATAAATCTTTGAGGTATTGTATGGACTAACATGAAAGGATACAGAGAAGGATGAAAAAGAAAATCTAAATATCTCTCAATCGGAAAAAAAAACCTTGTTCTACCTCAAGACTTGATTGCTTCATCCTCACCCTTTAATTCCAGGTTATTTTTTTCTATTACTTCTGCTACTGAATAAGGAAGAATTTATTAAATTTGGGGGCATATTCATGAATTTTTATTTATTTCATTTATTTTTTTTTCCTTCAGATTCTTCATATATTAAGACAATAGTCAAATTATGAAAAATTAAAACATCTACTCCTCTTTTTATTGTAGCCATATATAAACAGATTTCCTTTCAGTTGTTAGTCACACAGAGGTGTGTGCTCTCTGAGTGCTTTTTAGTTATTCTTAATGTTTGTTTTTTTCTATTTCTTGGCTTCATAATATTTTAAAGATCCATGTATTTTCTGCTTTCTATAATTTATAAGAAATTTATCAAATTCGTTTAAAACATTTTTAGAGGAAGAAGCGAAAATGCTAAGAAATGTAAATGAAAACTAATGGCAAGAATTTATATTCGAACACTGTAAAATAGATTTTGAAAAAGCTATTTTTGTCAGCAAAAAATGATGCATAAGAGAAATATGAAAATTATTATTATACACTGATTCACTCAGACTACTGTCCTCATCTCGGCTGTTTTAGTCACAATGTTTCAGCCATTGTACTCTTTTATTCGTTTGAAACCTGGGAATTCTGAACTGAACCCTTTTTTTCAATCCAGTGGGGTACATTCTCATTCAGATATTCACACCGGAGGATATCTGAACTAAATCTACCCACATGAATTGAATAAAGGGTTAGGATTAGAATTGCCAGAAGGTTACCAACTATAATTGAAACATGAAGAAGGGTACAATGGCCAAACGTGACTACAGCAACCAAGATGAGGACAGTAATGTAAGTCATCATGTTAATTCATTCTTACGATGTCATTTGTCTGCCTCTTCCACTGAACCAGAACACATCACTTTTTTTACACTACCTGACCGAGATATTGAACCTATGACCAACAGACAGCTTACTAAATGAACCAAAACTTTTACTCTCTTGGCCATGAATCGTATTAAGTTTCTAGTAAGGCTTCTGCCTTTTCTTTGTCTCGGTGGGTCACTGTAAACAAAAGTTTGTGGCGCCATAGAATGTATTAACCCCTTTCCTTACAGATTCCCAGACACCATGCACACAGGAAATTCATCACATTAACAAACCTCAACTCCTCCATTTGACTTTTGTAATACAAAAGTTACAATGAAGCCCTCAGAGAGTGCATAACTCTATCAGCTCCATTGTTATTAAAAACCGAACTAACTGTAAAAGTGAGTGGTAACTTCCGCTAGCTTGTAAAATTCTATATACTTAGTAAAAATTGAATAAAAATCAGTTCATATATAGGTACAATGCAGGGTTGGTTACTGTCAGTTTCAATTTTCCTGTAAAAAAAACCCCAAAAAACAAGCAAGATACTGAAAATGTCTCCTTCCTCTTTTCATAAAAAGAAAATATCTACATCATAAAATTGAATCCAAGTTCTAATCGATTGCTGATTTCTTTTATTCTATATATTAACTTTGTTTTTGTCCTTCTAAAAAGTCTTGAAACAGATGTAGAATTACTTCTCTCCCCCCCTCTCTCTCCCCTCCCCTCTCTCCCCCTCACCCTCACCCTCTCTCTCCCCCTCTTATATAAAGAGTCTATCCATAAAGTATCCAGCCATTTTGAACATTTCAAGAATCAGTTGTGGGGCCTTGATGTAACTTAACCAATCAGAGGGTATCTAACTGTGCATACATAAACACTCTCCCATAGAGTTACTCAGTCGACAGTGAGATGCCATCAAGTGCGCTTTTATATCGTGTTATTATTGCATTCTCAATGACTGCGGCTGCTCATTCTTCATGTCTCATGCTGGTTATTTTGTTTGGTTTTTTTTTGCGAACCGTTGCATCACCCAGATTTATAAGCACTCCCTCCTGTCTAGATTCAGCTCCCTGTGATTTCTGGCTTTCTGCCATTGAAAAATAAAAGATCTCCGACCACGAACAAAATTAAGAAGAATGCAACGAGGCAGCTGATAGCAATACTGAATGCTGACTTTTTGGGAAAGTGTGAGGTCCCAAGGGAAGTACTTTGCAAGGGTCTAAAATCCCATTTCCCTTGGTGGGCTAAATTTTATTTACTATCCAAACAGCTCTCATACATAAACGCGCACATACACACAATGTTTTATTTAAGCTGAGGCTGATTATGAGGGCATCAGCTTTATATTGGTACTGCCTGACTAGATGAAGTAGTGATGGGAGAGTAGGTTTTCTCAAGTGCTCACTCACTTATTCATCAACCAGTGTGACATGCCAGTGATGAGATATTTAATCAAGATATCTGGCAATGTGGAAAAGTGAAGGAAGAAGAGAATTTATGCCTTTTCAAAGGGTGTTTATACAAGTTGAGCATAAATGACTTCAGCTAGAAATTGAACTTGGTTTGCTGATTTGATTTTCTTTGCTGATAACCACTATACTTGCACACACATACATGATTCATACACATTACAAATGAAAGTAGTTTATCTTTTGGCATTGGAGATGCTTTTTCCACCCCAAAATAAGTCTTTAAAAATTTACTTTTCAAAACTGAAGTTCGTGGAAAATGCTTAGGGATCCACAGATTAAGATTTAAATTGATATGAATTCGAAATCAGTATAATTGAGCTCAACAATAAGCCCACTATCAAAAAACATAGTTAATGTATGTAGACTTGTACCATGTATTAACATTCAAAGAAATGCAATTCTTTTCATATAAAAGATTTTTAAAGGTCAAAAATTGCTTATTCTTGTAAATCATTAATTACTGCCTAAAATGTAAATGCTAAAAATTGGTTTCTACCAGAATATTTCCTCTATAAAAAGGATCCTTCAGTTTTCAATGTTTTGAAACCACTGCTATAGGCC
This sequence comes from Thysanoteuthis rhombus, assembly GCA_963457665.1. Classification (NCBI taxonomy): domain Eukaryota; kingdom Metazoa; phylum Mollusca; class Cephalopoda; order Oegopsida; family Thysanoteuthidae; genus Thysanoteuthis; species Thysanoteuthis major. Next base: position 15,300,586 of record OY735232.1, on the reverse strand, counting down.
AAAGGTTACTTGGTCATTTTTTCTTTTTTTAAATTTTGCAAATCAGAATTAGGGTACGTCTTTGAGGCCTGGTTATACAGTATTTATAAAAAGCATGTTGCCGGTGAATAGTTATTGATTAACATCAAAGCATAGTGACTTTTTTTAAATTCTTTTTCTTTGACAGTTTTTCAATGAGTATCCTTGATGACTATTTTGCTCTTTTAATAAGAGTTTAAAAAAGCAGAAACTTGCAAGAGCCTTGGAGTGGGATGTAAAAAAGACAAAACAATATCTAAAACCACAAACTGTATTGCTTCATTAGTTTGGAAACAAGAAAATCAACAACCAATAGAAAGATATATGCGGTTAAAAAAAATAAAAAATAACTGCTGACTAGCGACCCAGTTTGTTTTGTTTTAATTTTATTTTTATTTCTATTTTTATAGAAAGTCAGAAATAGAACTAGACAATTTATAGATGTTTTATGATTATAGGTGGGCTTTTCGAATGTGTGAAAAATGGAGTTAAATTGAGCTCTTGCTTGTAGCCCAGTCCACTTTCCTGATTTTTTATAACTGCTGACTTGGACATTTATTATAATAAATAGAACAGTGTGGAAAAAGTTTCTTACAAAACCAAAATATGAGACCAGGAGATAATTAATCTTAAATAGCAGCTTCTTGTGACAAACTTAAAATCTTTTCCTGGTGTACCATAAAAGGTTCAATTGTTTTTTCTACTAATTTTTGTTTTTGTTGTAAATCATTCAGTCCTTTGGAGGTTTAGGTGGCAAAACAGTTGACAGCCCAGAATAGAATTAGCAAAGCAAGTTCAAATTCTGGCTGGGACAGTTTGCATTAACTTTGCCCTACTACCCTTGGATAGGGCATGAAATCATTTCTCCTCCCAGCTCTGGGAGAATCGAAGGGCAGTTGGAGATCCCTTGGTCCTGTCAGGCAATCTTACTTGGGTGTTTGGCTTGATCCGCAGCCGTATAAGAACACACAACTGCTACAGAAACAATGATAGGCTCTTCATAGATCATTTGAGAAATGGAGGCGAAATCATTGCCTTGTGTATTAGCCCAACTTAGGAGGTGAAATCATTGCCCCATGTGTTAGCCTAATGCATGGAACAATGACTTATATGTTTACACAACACAGGAGACAACTTTGCTTTTCTTTTTATTAAGTCATTGCCAAACTGTACATTGATTACATATCATAGTCAGTACCAAATTCGTTGGTATTTGAAAATTTAAGACACTCTAAATGAAAACCTTAATTTTCGCACTTAGATCTGGACCCAGGGTTGTCCGTCTAGACTGATAGCCTCCAAAGGCTTGAAAGCTATTTTACCAGTAGCCGAGACAGGAAGACTAAGAATTTCAGATTCTGAATATTTTTTTGAATTCTTCTTTTGAGAATGATAGCCAACCATTTCAGTTACATCTCATTATAGGTGCCCATCAACAAATTGGGCAATAAATTCAAGCTTGATAGCTATATGAACTCAAACATTGTATGCTTATCATTGCAAATACTCAATTGAATAATCAAACTTCATTTTATCTCCTGTGTATCAAGTACAGCAATGCCTTGAATAATGCAGTTTCTATTAATACATGTTTTGACTAATATATATCAAATAATCATAAGACCTTTAAGAGTGCAGTTTCTAACAGTATGGATAATTTTGGAACAAATTAAGTGCACCAATCAAGGTATTTAATGGTTCTGGCTAAAACAGAATTTATCTTGGTTGAAAAAAAAATCAGGATTTTTTTTTTCCAGCTATAAATGCTTGAAATTCAGATTCAAATTAATTCTTTCTTTTTTCACAATTTATGACATTAAATTTAGCTCTGGGTATTTACCACATAAGCCTGATTGAGGTTATATCTTGCGTTGAAGCAAATGAAAGTTGACATCATTTCTGTTATTTGAAGAGCAGCAGCCATTGGGTTCTCATCATGGCTTGGAAAAAATGTGAATAAAGCTGTTTTTCTACAGTCTGAATTTCCAGAATTAAAAAAAATTAAGCATTTATATTTTTCTATTGATCCAATGATTTTATATATACTAATTATTTGTCATCATCATCAGCCTTTTAGCATCCATCGTTACACATAGATCTTCCCAAAAATTTGCCAGATCTTTCTATCATAGGCCAATACTTTCTGAACTTGTTCTCTGACATTCTTTCTACCTGACCAGCCCTTTGTTATTAGAGTTTTCTAATGGATTCTATGATATCTCAGATTCCTGTTTTCTTTCTAATATATTGTGCTATTTTGTGATCTTTCCATGTGATGTTGAGCATAATTCTCTCCTGTGCTCATTGCATGGTTCTCAATTGGGGGGTTCAATCTTTTGGTTGGGTTTCATGTTTTAGCTTTATGGATGACTACCAGTGAAAATTTATGGATAAAATTGAGTTTTTATAATACATGCATATATATATATACTGGAGATGGTAATGCATTTGGTAAAAATATCTGTTTCTCTGAAGTTTGAGCAGTTTCTCCACATTATCTCACTTACTATAAGACTTGATTCACTCCTTGGAAGCTATTGATAGTTTTAAAAAATGTTTACATCTTATCAATTTCGTTTGAGGTTCTGATTAAGTGATTGAACTCACTTTAGTGGAAGAGTTCATTGTCTAATTAGACAGATGAGATGAAAAAAAAAAAATTGCCTCCCTGCACACACATACAGAGCTAAAAATCTTGAATCTGACCATAATAATGCACCTTGAATCCTATTAATTTTGCTTTGGGCTCCAAATTTGTATTTTGGACAATCTGATACAACTGATTTTATTTCTCAGTTTCCTTAATGTATTAGTTCATAATGCAAGTGATATAAAAGAAAGTAGCAAAGTAGCATTGTACCTGTCAAAAATAAAAGGATTTTTCATGTATGCATCGGCACTCCTGCCTACTATCAGAGGACCTGAGCCCTCTGCCCTTAATCAAAGCGTAGTATCTGTGCAATGTTTAATTCTTTGATCTCCCAACCCCCTACCCTTTGCAAAAATCAGCCATATTGAATCATCCATAGTCACAATAGCCAGGTGTTGTACCCTTCAGCCTTGTTCAGATGTCTATTGTAATTAGTAACCTTCGGGAAATTTTTCACTGAACCTTACATTTAATCTGGGGTGTGCGGATTGTTCTCATTCCTCATTCCCTTGTCCATGCCAGGGGACCATCGTAGCCCCACATATAGCCCGCCTGAGCAACCAGCCAAGTCGGCTACAAACTTGCTTGTTGGTGTGTCTGTATCTCTGGGTGCTCTTAGTGACATTTTAGAGGCTTACAACTTAGAAATATTGCATGAGTATACTACTAAGTACCATCTTGAAATGATTTTTTTTTTTTTTCCAAAAAAATGCTCTTGGGGATCTCTACGGTCATTTTGGTCTAACAATGCTCAAATCTTGATTTGCTGGCATTTTTTTTCTCTGGATAATTTTAAATAGAGAATCTTTTTTTTTTCCTGTCTGTACTGATTATCTAAAAATTAGTCCCGATACATGCTAGAGGATCACTGTTGCCCACAAATTGCCTGTCAGTGCAACCAGCCAAGTGGGCTACAGATTCTTCTCTCTTTGCTCATCTGTGTTTCTGTCAGTACGTGTGCCCAATGTCAACCATGAAAATTTGCATGTATACATGAGTACACCACTAAGTACCAAAGAATGCCTTGATAATTAATTCTGGTACACATGCAGGCTACGGTGATTCATTTAGGGAGCTACAGATATTTCTTGTATCAGTTAATGTGATGTCACTTGCCTGCCTCTTCCACTGAACCACAATATACGACCTCTTTGCACTACCCGACCCAATTGGTGGTTGTTATTAATTTTTTTTTTAATGGTTATCAGTTTATTTGTAAACAGAACTAATTACTACTTATTTCTCTCAAAATGTCTCACAAATTTACCCTGCATCTTGACTTTTTTCATAGGCCCATCCTAACCGCAGAGAAAGGTTATCTATGCTAGACAGTAATCTGAACTTCTATTCAAGATAGTGAATAAACAAAAATATCATAAATGGTAATTTAAAAAATAAAAAAGAATTCCAAGAGAAATTATGAATCACCATTGCCCATATATGCTCATTTTTATCCTGTAAATTTAGCATGAACTTATTATGTAAATTAAACCCTCCACTAAAAACTTAGGGGGGGGGGTAAAAAAACTAGAAATAAAAACAATTTCACTGCCCGTAGAGGAGTGTGTATGCAGAATTTAAAGTTTCTATTTCAAATACTTGGAGCTGGGCAAAGCCTAGTTACATATAATTGTCAGATTAAATGAATAACTTAAACCCAGTAAAAGGGTTTAAACTGGTTTGTTCTGGAGAGTGGTGATCAATAACAGCAACAACAATAACAGTTACATGCATAACAAATGGGATATATGTGGAAAGGTATTTTTTTTCTCATTCTCCCTGTGACCAATGTCTTTTGGCAGCATGTCCTGTTGGGCTGATTGATGAATAAGTTACTTTTTTTGCCTTTTGTTGACCCCACCCACCAAAAAAAAAACCTCATAGAGGGGAATGTGTGTGCGAAATTTTTAAGTTTCAAACATGAACGGTTAGGGTTGGCAAAGTTCAGATACTTAAATATCAGAACACAAATATAACTTGGACCCAGAATCTAAACCAGTATTATGGGTAGTGGAGAGTGATATACATGATCACAAAAATTAATTCCTGCATGGGTAGATATACGAGCCAACAGACTAGTAGTAATTTAGATGTTAAGTATCAATATCACTGGTATTTTCACTCTTCTCTGAAGACCTTGACTTTAAGAGAACATTATCAAGTGACAGCAGAAGTAAAACTATGTATGAAAATGAAAATACTGACTTGTTACTTATTGTATTACTAGATGAAAGTATGACTGACAGATGGACAAATGTTGCAATTATGTGGATATTATATATTTTAAAACAACCAAATTCTTTTTTTTTAATTTTTTCATCAATTCTCTGCATTCAATTGCTGATTAATGAATACTGCACCTCTTTCAACTGCAGTGAAAGTCACTGTTTTGCGAATGTCAACAAGTTTTTTGTTCAGACCAGAATTGAATTGGTTCATAGCATTCATGGTAAGGATGGATAGAGAGAGTGATCAAAGAAAGGAATATTTCTCTTATTTTTTAAGTCGCACTACATAAAATAATTTTTTTCAATCAATTCTCAAAATAAAAAGAATGTGACATTTGAGAAAAAGCATTTTTGTAATTTAAGAAGCTAAAACATTTTTCAACATCTATTGTAAGCATAGTGTTATGACCTATAACTTATGGGGAACACAAATTGATACATACTTCTTGGATAGAACTGAATATGTAGCAAAGCTTGAGAAAACCACTCAGTGTCTATTCACAGTAAGTTTTGTTTTTAATCACTTAACAGCTTTACATTTTTTATCAACTGGAAACAAATGATTTTATTCCAGAAACAAATGTTGACAAATGCCATCAAAAATTGTGTAAACAATGTTGCAGGTTTTGAACAGAATCTATTCTATTTCTTGTCTTCAAGAAAAAGAAACTGTCAGTCTTTAAATAGAAAAAACATAGAATCTTTTTAGGAGCAATCCTGACTTTTTTCTTGAATCCCAGCTGGAAAATGTGTTTCCCCCCGTTCCCCAGAAGTTTGCAACATTCAAGTGCAGCAGCCTTTGACAATCTGCTTTCAGGGTGAAGAATAGAGGAGTCAAAGAGAGAAAAGCGTGTAACATAATACGAGGGATGTTTTCTGTAGAGACAGTGACACGATTTCCTCCATATGTTCCCCCTCCTCTCTCACTTCCCCCTTCCCCCACTTTACATTTTCACACTCCCTGCTCCATCAATATGGCTCCCCTTCCTCAACTGCTCTTGCTGTACCACTCTGCACAGGGCATTAAAACAAAAGCCTCCCCTTGTCTGCTGGTGCATCACGCGAAAAGGTGAGATGCATAAAAGTTTGAGCCTTTGTTGTCTTGATAAATCCCCTCATCTAACCCTGCCCTTTTGTGGAGCATTCTTTTAGAAAGAAAAATTTTCTACTTCAATATAATTAAACTAGTAGAGTACCCATAAAAAATGACTGGCTCATTTACATACGAATCAATACTCCTGCCAAGAATCAGAATCTGTGTGCTCTGCCGAGGATCAAAGCATTCCTAATTTTGCATCCCCTCCCCTTTAAAACCTGCTAAGTTGAGATTTCAAAAAAACTTAGAATTAGGATACTTGGATTATCAAAAATAAATTACCTGATTAGTTTTTGGCTCTTTGTGCCAATCCATACATACATTACCCCATCTTTTAGTTAATAAATAAAGAGTAATTCAGAAAAGTACTGATGACTATGAAATAATTTTATCCTTTGGCATCAATAATGTATTTGTTGAATTTATTAGATTAGAAGTTAATGTAGTGTTGGCTTGGTTCAAAACCTACAACAGAGGTTTAATGAGACTGAGAGAGGGATAGATACAGGTGGTTCGTTGGTAAGACAGAATTCGTACATTTACCGTACGTACGAAAAGTACATTCCATGCATCTGTACCTATATTAATCAGTAATTCCAAAAGTGGGCTGTGGTGTAGCTATTCTATTGCATTTGAACTTCGAGAATGTGAAGTAGTCCTTTTTTTTTTTTTTTTTTTTTTCTTTTGTTGTATTGAGTTTATGCCCTGACCCTGAGATAAAACGGACCATTTATTATATGTCAGTGGGTCATGAGGTTATTGTTAAAATTAAACTAGTTTGCAATCAAAAAACTTTGAAGAACCCTGATCTAATCTATTGCACTTTGGAATTTAATGAAAACCTTCAGTTAAAGAAGCGCCCTACTGGACTACGATTGTTGTGTGATTGATTGTATCATTTCAAATAGCTCTAATCTAATCTATTAGCATATATATATATATTTTTATATATATATATGCAAATGACGTCAACATCACAGACTAAAAAACGTGAATTTAGAAATCATGCCATTCTAATTGCTGAGATGGAAAACAAATAACCTCTAAAGTTTTTCTTGATTTTCAAAATGACTAAAAATAACATTTATAGTTTTTCATATTCCTAATGACTCAACCATATGGACAATTCTTATACTCACTTCAACCAAATATTGGTTAGACCGTATAAAAACAAGAGAAATTTACTGAAAGAATTGATAAAACAATCTTTATCTGTTTTCTGTAATAAAACTTGCTTAAAAGTAAAATTGCTGCTTATATATATATGTATGTATGTATGTGTGTTATTTGGGGATGGATATATGATCCGACAGGATGATTATAAATTACATTATATCATAATGAAATTGAATAGTGCATGTACCATTTAGAACAGGTATAGACTGTGAATAAACAAAATGAGAATTAGTAATTATTTGGGCCCTTTTATTACTGGCTCCTATTCAGCTCAATAGTAAGAGCAACGCTATATTAGAGCGGCTACCCTATCTGTCACAGGTTCAATTCCTGCAGCAGCCCCTCTTTCTTTGATTGTTTATTCTATTTATGTTGTCTAGGCCGAATGATACATTCACCGTGTGATAACAGGCGATCATTTCAAGTATAGAGTTTCAATATAATATAAAACAATTTATAATCATTCTGTCGGAGGTTTTCTCTTCGTGTGTATCTGACAGGGGAAGTGTGTGCTTGAGCACCCCCTCACGCTTTTTTAGTATCATGGAATCTCTATAAAATATAATGTACCTCAGCTAGTGTGTGTGTGTGTATATATATATATATATATATATATATATATATATATATATATATAAAGTTGTAATGTCACTAAGCGAAGTGCTTGTATTTGTTATCTATGTCAGTTTCAAACTACCGTTTATCAGTCAAAGCTATTTTTACTGCTTATATCAGAATACAATTATTGTCAATTGAGCAACGTATAAATCTCTTGTGCTATTTGAATACACGTGCAGATGACATGCATTCTTTCCCAGAAACTTCAGTTAGCATATGAAAAGTTTCAGTAGCCATCTTGTTCAATTTCACCCAATATTTCTCATTGATGCATCGCTAGATATTGAACTGACCATTTTTATGACAGATCTGAAAAACGAGTCTACTTAAACAGTGTGTAACAGCAAATTAAGAGCAGGTTGAAACTTTCAGGGGTTGTTTGTGCATCCTCATTAGTCAATGTATACCATGTGGCTTATGCATGCACTTTGTGATTTAACTTACATAAGCCCAGTGTCACTATTTAAGAGCCATACTTTGTGTGTGTATGTGTGTATTTATATATTGGGTAGAGGGAGGATGAAGATTAGTGGATGTGTCATAGACTGGAATGTTAGAGAGCCCACCAGCCTAAGTGTAATGATCGAAACGACAGAGATGAGAGGCTAGTCTAATCTGTCGAATAAGCATGATATTTGTCAAGCAACGAGCTTCTTAACATGTCTGGTTAGTTACTCAGTAGAAACCGTCATCATCTTTTGGCAACTTGACATGTTGGAGGTGATCAATTATAAAATTGGGAAAATGAGTTGCTTCTCTTACTTTTTGTTGAGCGATGGTCATCACTAAAAAAAAAAATCTAAGTTTTCAAAAAACAAGCTAAGGGACCAATTTAGCGGACAATCAGCTTGCAAATTGAATCCCCCACTAAACACAAGGGGCAGGAGTTTAAAAAACAAAAATAGAATTTTTTTTTTCTTGACATGAGGAGTAAATGTTTAAATTTTCTACCTCTTAACTCTATTTGGGTGGCCTGTACTTATGATATGTATATAACCAGCTAGCCTGACTTGAAAACTGAAGAAACCTATGTTGACAGCTTTGTTTGACTGTATCTAATAAGGAAAAATTACTCCCCCCCCCCATTAAATCTGTTGATTTCATATTTCCATATTAATTACTGGCATTCATTGTTAACATATTGAAATTACAGATTGTTTATTCTCATAGACTTTTTGTGGAGCATAGGGCCTCTTTTTGCGTTTTTTTGTCAGATGAAGTTCAAGTAGGTTCTACCGGAATTCCCATCTCCACGCTTAAAGGTTTTTTTCCGTCAGTGTGAATATCTCTCAGGTGGATTGCCATACAGGTCTAAAAGGCCCACAACTGCTTTGCCATTTACCTATAATTGGAGTTAAAATCAGATTCATGCCTTTCCCAATGGCAATAGTACTCAGTAAATGCTACTCTGATTCAGTTTTCCATGCCAGTAGTGTTTAAATATGACAATAAGATTACTGCAACTTTTGTATTGTGTGTGTGTGTGTATATATATATATATAGAGAGAGAGAGAGAATTAAAAAATTATAAAAATGCATATTTTTTTGTATTAGTGTATATATTTATTAGAATGAAATAAGCCCTTGCATATCTATATGATGATTTTTCACTAACATTTAAAACTTGTCAATTTAGTTCAGTCAGTAAGACAGCCTCTGAACAATCAGTTGGTCTTGAGTCCAAATCATGGTAACAGATGTGAATTATACATATCGGTTTACTGTTCTAATTTTGCTGAGGATTGTTCCAATCCCAGTTATGGTAGTAAAATTGACAACTCCTGTTTTTGAGTTTGACAAAATCTTCTTGAATGTGGTGTGATGCTAAAATTCTGTTAATATGCGATAATTTCAATTTGGAAGTGACAAAATCTCATGACCTTAAAAAGAATTAAGGTCTTAATAAAGTCATTGACAGTTTCAAGTGTCTTCCTCCCTCTTGATTTGGCCACAAAATAGGTGATTAGATTATATTTCTGAAAGTGCGATTAGATGTTCCATTGTTGATAATGTCACTACTTGAGTTTTTAATTATAGGGTTTCTTTCTTTTGTTTTTTTTGTCTTTAACTTTAAAGATTACTTGTTATTGATAAGTATTAAAATTAATATTTTGTTTATTAGAACAACACAAAGAAGATTTACTAATTGTAAGTTATATTGAAACTTTGTTTGAAATGATCTCCTATTATTACACGGTGAATGTATTATTTGGCCTAGACTGTGTGAATGCGATAAAAAGATAAAATAAGATTGCTGCAGGATTTGAACCTACAACTGTAGCTGTCTCAACATAGTGTTGCTCTTACCATTGAGCTAAACAATTGCCCGTAATGCTAAGGTCCAAATAACTGCTTCAACTAAAAAAATCTCATTTTTTTATATATTTTTTTCTGATATTCTCTGTCTCTATCTGCTCTATTAGTTTCTTTCAATGCGGACAATTATATCATTAGGAAGTGGATATATGATCTGACAGAAATTATTATAAATTGTGTCATATTGAAACTCTGTTTGAAATGATCACTTATTATCACATGGTGAATGTATCATTAAGAACTAAAATCTAGATGATGGTAAAATCTTGTCAAATTCAATGAAAAGTAATGAGAAAAAAAAAGATTTGTTTTGACTTCTTTTTTTTCTCTCTCTGACGGATTGAATTCGTAGTTATTAAAACTTTACATTTTCTAAACCTAAAACATTTTCTGAGTTTGTTCTGTTTAAATACAAAATCTAAGATTTAATCTTTCAAGTTAGAAGGAATTTTTTATTCGGTCAAACAAATTTCCCCTTGCATAATTAACAGAAATACCAGTTGTATTTCTCTAATCAGGTGCTCTGCCATCCAGCGACTCCCCTGCACATCGTCTGATACGTTTCCAATCTGGTTAGTTTGCAGATCTTCCTCCAGATTTCTTGGATTCATACTATGGTTTGAATCATAATTTACCAGTTTATAAGCTGACTCATTAAACAGTATGTGTAAAGACACAACCACAAATCGAAGAAATCTAAATTCAATATCTTTGGATCTTCATAAAATTGGACATGTATTTGTTAATTTTCTCTGAATTTTATAAATCATTTTTAGTACAACCAATTGAAAAGCAAATAATTTTCATTTATTATATGATTTATATTATATAAATTGTATGAAAAATATATTTTATTTTTCACAATATTGGAAAAATTTCTGTAATCTGGCCAACGTGGGTGCATTAATCAGGTACAACTATACTTACATACGGATCAAATTCTCTTTCTAAAAAAATGAAACTTTTATTCTTAATAGATTTTTTCTTACATTTGCTTATTTTAAATTTATTTCTTGCTCAATTCTACCAGTTATAAAGATATCCAAATTTCAAATGATTTGGCTCAATTTTGAGGCATTTGGTTAGATTTCTGAAGTATCACAATGGTCTTTTCATAGACTTTTGGAATATGTATTCATTAACTAGGCACAGCTTGAAAAATATTAGCTGGACCTATGGAAATATCACGGGTGTTGACAACAAAGATATCATCATTACTGTTATATATATATTTCTACAATTAAAGTATATAATTTTTTTGAAGTAATTTATCACCTGTAGAATGTATCTATATTAACAATAATAACCTGAAACGGCCAATGAAATTGATGTCTCTGCTATTATTATTGATTACTTTTGCCATCTGTCTATATTCCTGTGGTCTACTTAATTTTTAAGCTTCAGACTTGTGAGGGATTATTGAATGAATGATGGTTATACTGAAGGTTGAGTCCCCTTTGTTTCCACTCGAACATAAGCACCCTCTTTAATTCTCTTCCTTGCTCTTCACATTACAAGAGTGGGCAAGATGGGTGACATTTATAGTGTAGGTTATGTCCTCTCTGTTCCCACTCAAGCCTAAGCATTCTCTTTCATTCTAATCTTTGTTCATTACATTTCAAGTGTGGCTGGGGAGGAATAAAAGGTATAAGGAGAATGAATAACGATCAGAAAACATAAATCATACATATAAACAACGAAGTAACTTTTGATATGATAATCAAGAAGACCTCCTCCTTTTTGATTATTTTTTGACTCTTGCATTTTCCTGTATTTGACTCTACTGTTTCTGTCAGTTCATTTCATCTGAGTTTGTTTCAACCACACACTCTGACTTCTTATCTCCTCTTTCCTAAGACACCATGTAATTTACCTTTGCCAACAAAGTTTATAGAGGTATATGTATCCATTTGCATCAGTCTGTCCACACAATATCTCTAAAAGTTCTCCATGGATTTCAGTTAAATTTTATGGAAGGGTTGGCCATAGGCTTTGGAAGAATTGATTGAATTTTAGGATGGATCAAAGAATTTTTTTTTTTTTGATTGAGAAATATTTTTTCGTATATTAAGACATTAGTTTAAAATATAGAAAATCAAAACTGATACCTTTACGCTTTATATCAGTGATTCATAAGGTGCTTGAGGGAACTGGAAGATTCAAGAGGGGTGCTTGGAACCAAGGGGACGGTAGGGGGGGTGCATTAGATGACAAGGGGTGGTAGGTGGGGCAAGGAGTGGAGAATACAAAAACAATACTTCCAATGCATGAAGTTGCCTGCCTGGGAACAAATGTTTGAATATATAAAATATATGTATGTGAATATGTAAAATAAATCGTGAACATTTTTCTAATATTAAAATTCAATTTTCAAAGTATCATTTTTTACCATTTTTACAGTGAAAGGGGCTGATGAAATATATATTCTAAAAGAGGACAGTAACCTGAAAAGGTTAGGGAAACACTGCTCTATATGAACTGATTTCCATCCAGTTTTATGGGGTTGGCAGAGGCATGCACTCTCTGGGTGCCTTCTAATTCCACCTGATCTTGTTTATACAACAGCCTCTTACATATCTTTCTCAATAAGCCACTCAATTGGTATGGGGTTAAATTTTTAGTCATTTTCTGCTAAATTGATCCCTTAAATATTGCCCAGTAACATTACTGCTTGTTTTTTGAAGATCCAAATTTCTTTACTGATCACAAGTCTGAATTTTCAAAATAATGGTGTATGAATGTTGCTGGACATAACTTAAGGGATCAATTGTTCCCCAACAACTGGCGAGAGAAGTAACTGATTCATTGACTACCCCTATTTTCAAATCTATGATTGATTACACCCCACCCCCACCACAAACGGGACACATTGGCCAAATGACTGTCTCTAACCGGACCTGTTTATTCATTTGTTGATTTGGTTTGACAACATTGAATCATTGATAACCATTATTTTATTCATTCATTCTTTGTTAGGTCTCCGAAGTAATGAGTATTTGTCGACATACACCCTCTCCATTGGTCCCTGTTTATTGCCTGTTTCCTGGCTTAGTAGAGTAGCATGTTCATATGGCCGAGGTCCCAAGTGATGGTGTTCAGTCAGAATTGTTTTAGTTGGCCTTTGAGACGTCTCCAACCGAGCTATTATTTTATAGGACATTGAATAACAATAGACATTATTCATTTAATGTCCCAGGCAAAGGTTCTAAACCGGAAATCCTGTCCAGAATAGCACAAACAGCAGAGCTCATTTGACTGAAGCCATTCTGGATTGACAGAACAGTTGCTTTTGCAACAAAATTGAGACTTACTTGTCATGTCAACGTATTCATTTTATTTGTGAAAGATGGACTCTCACCGCTGAGAGAATCCAAGTCATGGACATAAGATGCTGCTGGAAAATCTAGGGCATCTCCTACACTGAATATGTCAGGAAAAAGTTGGGAGGACTACATCAGAGAGTGGGCAGACTGAGCCTCATGGATGAAGAGTTTGGTTTATTCTAGATCATCTGTGGCATCCCAACTGCACTGGAGAATAGGAAAGAACAAATGTTCATAAGTTAAAAAAATTTTTTTTTTAGAAAATTTACAAGAAGGAAATCAGTTATTTGATAGATAAGAGTTATCTGGAATTGGTATAGCTTGTTGAACTACATCAATCACCTTAAAACGTAGACTTTTAACCAAATCAATGCACAGATATTCAATCAAATTGAAATAAATTCCATCTTTATGATAAGATAATACATAATTCAATCGGTCAAAACAAAAGTCTGAACACAAAACAAAATATATTGTATTTTCTGGCATAGATGCTATTTGTTTCCCCAAGATAAGTCTCAAAAAATCTACCCCGCATCCTAGGGGCTAACAAATACTTTTTCCATTGGCCTATCCAATTTTTTATTCTTTGGTGTGCATCACTGAGACCAGAGTATCCTCGATGCCAGGAAATATTGTAAAAGTTTTCTACCTTTCTGATTAACAAAGTATGAATTTCATTAATTATCAATATCAAATTAATGTATTCTCTGCCAATATTTGGGGGGTTTTCACTGACAAGTTTAGGCCAAGAATAGAACAGTGGGTTCAACCAGAGACTAGGTAACATTACTTAAAATCAGTGTGCAGAGGATGAAATGAAGGCAAAGTGCAATTTTTAAAAAGGGGGATTTTAACATCATTTGATACTTCACCGGTAAAGTAGCAAAAATGTTGATTAATGTCCTCTGTTGTTGAAGATCTTAACAACTCAACAATCAAAAAAACGGCAGAAAGTTCATGGTAATACAATGACTGGTTTTAGAAATAATTAACAACTATGAAAATACAGGGTTGGTGGCTAAAGCAGATGCATGCTTCTTACTGGTATCAATAGTTAGGGATCAAGCCCAGATAAACATCAGGATTTTGAATGCTGATTTTCTTGGAAGGTAGGCCAGTCCTCACATTGTGCAACACAATCTTCTTCCTCTTGTGGCACTGTACTAGATTAAGCTTTGTAAATATTTATGAAGAGTATTTTATTACACAAAAATTCCAAGTTAATGAATGAAAGAATACAATGACCATTCTTGTCATCTCTGGATAAAATTTACTGTTTATTGCAGTTAACCTGTTTCATACCAAATATATTGTTTACATATTGATCTCCTATGCTGTGTTTTTGAGAAGTGTGTTTGATGCTTCAGACTCTTCAGATTTTTTTACCCATAAGCTATTCATATAAGTATGCCTCACCCTACCAATCTTGTAATAAGGCAAAAAAAAAACCCCTCTTTCTTCTCTCTACATGTCCAGAGTCATTTCCAAAGTGGGTGCTACCACCCCTTGGGGGTGATGGAAGATATAGACTTATTGATTTAAAAGTGGAAACAATTACAAATGTTTGAATGGGGCCTTGTAATATTGAGCTGGATGTGGAAAAATTTGGTTCATCTCCTCTAGCCCATCCTTCACATCAATTATTTCTATATTAATTAATCAAGTACTTTCAGATACTTATTACTTTCTGTTAGAAAAGAAATGCCTAAATTTTTAGAAAAGAAATGATTTCATAAATTTTCTATGCATCATTTCTGACCGACTTTGTGGGTTGCTAATGCTTAAAGGCTCTGAAAGGAGGCAGTCATCAAAAACAGTTTCGAAAACACTTGTGTAGAGCTTTAGTTGCATGATGGAAGTTATTTTTATTTACCCTTCCGACTTCATCGGAAGTGGTATGGTTTCACCTCTGTCCATCTATCAAAATAATATCCTAATGAATTTCAATGACTCTCTGTGAGAAGAAGTGATCAAATTTTGGGGTGGATCTATGTACACTTACCTCTCCTGCACCATGGCTATATATTCACACCAGTATCTCCAAAAGTTCTCATGGAATTTATTGGTGGATCCTGGAATTGTTTTGTTTTTTTCAGTAACCTCCAGTGAATCATAATTCTTTATCATTCAGTTTTTAATGACAATGGTGTTGGCAGAGGTATGCGTTCCCTGAATGTTTTCTAGCTTTGGTTGTTTCAAGATCTGGGCATATATAAAAAGTTTTGTTCGTGTTTATATGTATATAATGTGAGCAATAAGAAGTGAGACAGACCCAGGAGTAAAAGTGTATGGAAACTTAGTTTATGAATTAGTTAATCCATGAATGTATCAATTAGTGAGCTAAACATGTTTCGGGAGGTATTCCCATCTTCAGTAGCGTATGCTGTGTGTGTACCATTCAGTGGTTAAAAGTTTTCTGTGGAAAATAAATTTACCATCAGATGCTTCGCATGGAAGTAAGAAATGGAATCCAAACCTTTAGAGTCATCCCGATGAGTGGGACTTATATATATATATATATATATATATATATATAAGAGAGAGAGAGACTATATATATAGTCTACGAAGTTTTATAGCCTTAAACACTAAATGTTGAAAAACCTTTTCAAAATCTTTTTGTGTCACTTCAGTTACTTATTTATCAATATCTGTTAATGTAATTTATGAAATTTTCTTCATTGTTTTTCTTTGTTTATTATGGCACAATGTGTAAATTATCTCTTGTTAGGATCATCAGTTGTTTACCTTGCAACTATTTTGGGGATTTTATATGGATATATATATATGTATGTATGCCAACCCACACAAAAAAATCATTGTTTTGGGTATCTTTTCTGGTATAAAAACCTAATGAGGAAAAAAAGCAAAAAGAAAGAATGATGAGTCGATTATAGTACAGTTAATTACCTCTTTTCAAAGAATTAGGTGAGTGATCTGTAAAATGTCAATTGTTTCTCTCTCCCGGGCCTCTCAGGATATAGTTTGATACCGTTCAATGGTCTGAATATTCTTAATAGCTGCCATGCTGTAACAGATTGCACCCCAAATTCTATAATGTACAGTATGTTTCAAAAAATTAGAATACCATTGAAAAAAAGTAGGATATCAGTGATCAGATAATTTTGAATTTCAAAATTTCTATTGTATTAGTCTCACTAGACCTAAACTGACCTATTCTTAGTATCATTGGGTAATTCAGCAACATAGGTTTCTATTGAAGGATTATTAAAAAATCATCTCAAAAGTCTAAAAAAACATCTCAAAATGTTAGAATATAATATTTGAACAACCAAATATATCATTGTATAAACAGTAAATGAATTTATCCACTTTCATACGCGAATGAATCTAGTTCTGCAATCATGGGAAAGACTTGATTTAAGGTTGTCCAAAAGAACATTAACAAAGTCCAAAAAGAGTAGAAAACCCAAAAGGTTATCACTCAAAAAGCTGGTTGTTTCCAGCATTCTATGTTGAAGCATTTTCAATGATCATCATTGTGAAGAGTACAAGATATAGCCAAAAGAGGTGCAAGGGGGATGACTTCAGCCTCAAGAGAAATGTCAAAAAGAGCCTGTTTGACAATTTGGATGTGGTCCATAAAGAAAGAATAGAAAGAGTGAATCAATGGCTGCCACAGAGGACTTCTAGAGCTGTGGTACAGTAGCCAAGTATCAAGAACCAAGCCTCTTTTTAATGGTAGGTAGCATCATAACCAACCATCATGGGAAAAGGGGAGAAGACTTGCAATCTTGCTCATTGGTCCAAAGTGATGTTTTCTGATGAGAGCAAATGTTGAATATCGTTCAGAAACCAAGATTGCAGAGTTTGGAGGAAAGCTACTGAGGCAAAAAAAAAAACATCTTGTTTGATGTCTTGCATCAGATTCCCACAGTCTGTGATGCCATGTTATCTGCAGGTTTTGAGCTTTCTCAGACTCACAATCACTGCAGCAGACTGCCAAAAGACCTTGGAGTGCTTCATGCTTCCAACAGTGAATAGCTATTTAATGATGCAGAGTTTGCATTCCAGCAGAATTTCGGTTCTGCACATAATGCAAAATCAACCGCTAATTAGTTTGCTGATCATCTCATCAATATGCTTTCTTGCCATGTGATTCACTGAATTTGAATACTATATATTAATAGATATATAAATAGGAATATATATATATATATATATATAAGCTGCTCTCTCTGTCATACAAGTTTGGTTAAATGTCACAAACAAATAATGTTTAAACGAATTTCCAACACCGTTGTAGATATTGTATGCAAGAACTGTTTGAATTTAGAAAACTTGACTTAAATAAAACAGCCAACATTTTTCCTGTCCCCAACCATCTAAGTGATGGATCTAGAGAATAGCTGAATGAATAACAGAAAGGACTCAATCGAAAACTTTTGGAGTGTTCTTATATACACTAACCACTGTCTTAAGTTAACCGAAAAATTAAAAAAACAAAAATTCTTTGTTCGTGGCCTTCAATCAAAATTTATTATATGTATATGTATATACAAGAGTGTTCATATGTTTGTAATCAACATGAATGGAAAATTGTATTTTTGTTTAATTTCTAAAACTTTCCTGTGAACTTGCAGTTATACAAAGAAACAAATGATTGTAGGTTACATTGCCTGAAATTGTGTGTGTTACATATATATATATTAGAGACCATCAACCAAAACTGTCAACATAGTTTTACAGTTAGTCTGACTGGATAGGT
Organism: Thysanoteuthis rhombus; assembly: GCA_963457665.1. Taxonomy (NCBI): domain Eukaryota; kingdom Metazoa; phylum Mollusca; class Cephalopoda; order Oegopsida; family Thysanoteuthidae; genus Thysanoteuthis; species Thysanoteuthis major. The sequence goes on along the minus strand of OY735232.1, from coordinate 15,282,430 downwards.
ATGTAAGATGTGTACTGGTTGCACCAATGAATCTAAAATGGTTCTTTTGTTTATCATACGCACAATCACTTTTTTTCTTCTTTTGGGGAGGGCAATTTACAATGTAGATGTATGCTATATTGGTCACTTGCTTTTCTCCAGCAGACTTTTATTTTGAAAATTCAGACTTTTCCAGTGATCATTGCCCCCAAAAAGATGGGAGTAGTAACTTATCCCTTGATCAGCCTTTTTTCCAATTTTAAATTTATTGAAACATAAGAGGCTCTGTTAGTTCTCTCTATCAATCAAAGCAGGTACATTTTAGGGACGCACTGACAATGACCTGGACCCCATGGCAAAGATGGTTATTGGCCTCTTAATGCTATCCATTCATACAGATATATACATCCTAATCAGACATTAGTTTTTTTGAAGCTCCATGTCTCAAGAAAAGATAATGTCGATTCATTTGGGGCCACTTAGAAAATGGAAATTTGCTAGTTGGGCCTCTTGGTACTTTGAGTCTTCAGGCACTGCCCAATTGTTTGACTAATCAGTCAGACACAAGTACTTCTTCACTTCTTCCTCAAGACGAAATATTTACCATAATTAGTTCAGTATTGCTCAATATCAAGTGTGGGGTACCCAGTGAGAATTAAACCCCTACACATTAACGAATAGTCTTCTTTATTCTCAGCTACATAATAATACCGGGAATAATCAAAGTTTCTTTTTTTTTCCTTTTGATTTTGATGTTCTTTCTACATTCACCAATCACATTATTTTGAATTAGAGGGAAGAAAGGTTTCAGGTATTGAAGTCCATGGGGTGTGGGAAGAGGGTAAGTCAAGGGGCCATATAATCTAATAAGAGGGGATAAAATAAAATGGGGTAGTTTAATAAGAGGGTATGAAGGGAGAGGAGAGAATAGTAGTTTAATGAAAGGGTAGGTTGATTAGAGAGTAGGAAGGAGAAAAAAATGGTGTCCAATGAGAGGGTAAGAAAGTAGTGCATAATAAAAGGGTAGGATGAGAGAGGGGAGAAAAGGAAGGTAGTTTCATAAGAGGATAAGAAGGAAAGAAAGTTATGTAGTTTAATAGGAGAGGAAATAGGTAGAGTTTTTATTGTCAGTTACGAAATAATACCAAGAACATCAAATTTTGAATCGCCACTACCCACAACAGACTGGTTTAATCACTGTTGCAGGGTTTTGGTTATTAATGTGTTTTGATATATATATGTATCTATCGATCAAGACTTCATCTGGCCCTAACCATTCATTGCAAAAACTTGGAATTCTGCCCACACACACCTGAATCAATAAAGAAAACCTTTTTCCAGGCTTTTGGAAATTTCCAATAAATAGGTTTTTATTTGAGGGTTCAATTTATCATGAAAGATTATGACAAATTGATCCCTTAGTTTATGTACATGTTTGTTTGTTTTTTTTAAAATCTTGAATTCATGATCAAAATCATAATGGTAGTATTTTCATCAAGGTAACTTGATTTTACAACCACCACTGCTTAACTTATAAGGTAAAAAAAGCAACATGTATATGTGGCGCTGATTCATAATTTCCCTCGGAATGCTAGTCTTTCTTGTGATGTTCTTTCCTACATTCATCAGTTCAATCACTTTGATTTAAGGGTATCAAGAGCTGGATACAGGGCGGGAGTCATTCTAAAATAATGTCCACCCTTTGCTTTCGAATAGAATCCTAAAAAAGCCGTGCAGTCAGTTCAGCGGAAGGAACTGATCACTTTGGACAAAAGCGTTTTGAGAATGCATAAACAATTTGAAGAAAAAAAAGAAAGGCTGAACCTTACAAGATTTTGATCTGTAAATTATAGAAATTTTTTTCACCCGTCTCCCCCAATATCTTTGAATATTTTAACCCCTGTACTTGATTGATCCCTCTCAGAAATCAGTCAACATGGCTTCTTACCTCCTATGCATGTTCATGGCATTAAGTGCTTTTCTTTGTATTTATTTTCCACAATCTGATATATTTCTCTTTGATACCAAACATGAAAGAATCTATGAAGCTGCAGTATTTGCTTTCTTTTTATCTTTGCCTGAGTGCTTGCCAGGAATTAAGCATCAGAGAGCCAATAGATGCTATTTGCCAGCCTAAGAGGTTTTTTTAGAAACAGTCAACCAAAACTGCCAATGTAAATTTCTTCAGTTTTTTAGTCATTCTGGCTGGCAGGATTGCCATGTAGCTTTCATGAGTACAGATTGCACTAAAGGGCTGAAAATTTCAATATTTACTTCTTATATCCTGAAGAAAACATCTTTCTTTTTTTTTCAAATCCCACCCCCAAAAGGTTTTTAGTTGGTGGGTTCAATTCAAATGTAATTATTCCCTTAGTCAATGCCTGCTTGTTTTTGTTTTTTTTCTCTTTGAAAATTCAGACTTTTTAGTGATCACTGTCCAACTAAGATGAGAGAGGTAATTTTGTATAGATCGTGACATTGTGCTCATGGTGGTTTCTATTGAACAATTAAGCAGACTTTTGAAAAATTTCACTGTACGAATATAACTCTCTAGGAAGTATGTGTCAGTATTATGGATGGGAGACTTCGGCTGTGTAAGAAACGTTCTGGAGCCCCCAGATATAGCTCGGTTTAGGGTATGTGGTTGATAAGTGAAAATACTGGGGTCCACCTATATGTAACATCCTCCAGTCCTCAAAAATCCTGAATAAAAATGGGAAAAAAATACAAATCAAAAGTATCTGACTAAAACATTTCTATCTTCAACTTTCAATCAATTAACACATGATTAAATGGTGTTTTACACATAATTTCTTTGATTTGGGGATGAAAACAACAAGTTCAATCACTGGTTAACTTGTAATAAACTTTTGATCATCCGTGGTTCAGTAACTGTGGATAACCTTCAGTCAATTATAACACGGTTGTCCTTTTTGGATCCCAACACCCATGTTATAAAAGGTGACTACACTAACAGAACAAACTAAAATTCTGGATTGTGGTAAAATACAAGAAGCAACTAGAAGTGAAACAAAGATTTCATTTATTACTAGTAATAATCGTTCTAATCAATGAATAACTCTGACCTTGTTTCCAACCCTTAATTCTTTAATTAATCACTACAGACCACTATGGAAAACCTTTTTTGAATTACATTCTCATTATAAGAAGCAGAGGGAAACAATGATATAATTCATTATAGGTTACATACCCTTTATCCAAAATCTGAAACTTTTTAAAAGCCATCATGACGTCACAATTTGAAAATTCCACACCTATAGTATATTTCAAAGATGTTGTTCTAAATGTCAAAAAAGGCTGCGGATACCCCTATGAATAACAGTGATTAGAAAAAGAAAAAACCTTTATGCTTATCTCATTATGCATACGTAGATATTCCCAAATCATTTCTGATCTCGGGTATTTAGGATAGAGGGTACTCAACCTGTACTAGTAACAATCACTCTTATCAATGGATGATTCAAATCCTAAATTCTTGAATTGATCACCTCAAACTTCTGTATAAAAGTACTTTCAAATCACATTCACTTTGCTTCCTGTATTTTGAATCTAGTTCTTTTTTCTTCTCCAAAACTTTTGTGAACTCTTCTTGTAAAAAAGAGATTTATCTAATATGTTCAAGTGTCTTATTGACAAGCAGTAACAGTGAATTTACAACATTAAATGATATTTGGGTCATGTTTTTTTTTCGGATAGTTGCCTTTGCAAATTAGAGGAGGTCTAAAAATGTGTTTTTTTAATTAACCGACTTTTTCAAAATTTTCAGATTGAAAAAAAAACTTGCGCAAAATCTTTTAATGCTAGAATTCGAGAGCTCTGCTTTTATGATCTCGGCACCATTTTTGTTATTGCCTTTTGCTAAGTGGGTAGTTTTACATTCAAAGATTACTTTCCTGAGTAATAATGTATTTAATGGCATATAAGACCCCGCCTCCTCTTTCAACGAGCGAATATTAAGAAAAGAAAAACATTTCCCTGAATTCCTCTCATTTATCATATTTTTAACTTCTTTTCAAGTTGGGTTACGTTTACCTTTTTGCTATTTCTGGGGGGGGGGGAAATGAGTAGGTGGCCTCTTACATGCTATCAAAAACAGTGTGTCTTCAACTACTTGGAACTGTGAAATTCATCATACAGTTTAATGCTTTACCCCATATACATACATATATATATATATTTACAAGTGTTTGAAACCCAGTGTTAAATAATCGTATCAAATAATATGAAGCATAATTTTAGTGATCAAGTCGAAGGAAAAAAAAATAATAAATACTCATTGCTGTTGGTTCTCCACTATATTGACCTTGTGCCATACTAACTTTAGCTTGGTAAGTATCCAAGAACAAACCAGTCTTTCTTAAGTTTTAAAGTATAATGTCTAGTTCAAGGGGTCTCTTTCCCACAGGCTACACATCCCCATTGCAGTAAGTGGGATGGGGTCAGGATTAATTCTTGATGTCGGAGTTGTGCCTGAAGGCAAGTGCTCAGAGAACTGGACAGTTTTTGTCTCTACCCACAAGAAGTATGTGTGAGGATCCTCAACACTAAACTCGACCTTGTGTCGCATTTTGCCCTCATGGAGAGGCGCATAAATACCTACTTATGTTTTAGTATCTTAAGGTCAAGCTATTTAAATTCCAGTCTATATTGTGTTAAACTTCCAAAGTATGCATCAGACTCCAGGAAACACCCTCCTTCTCCATGTCTGTCAATTAATTTTTATTTTTTCTGGCTAAATTTAGGTTCAAATGGATAACTTGAATGTTATACACTGATTCTTTTGGACCAGTTTCCTCATTTTAGTTATTTTTATGAAAACGTTTCAGCTGCTGTACTCTCCAGCTTTTTTTTTGTCTGATTTTCTGAGACAAGATGTTTTTATTATACACTGATTCTTCCAGTTGAGTATTTTTATTACAATGTTTTGGCCTTCAGGTCTATTTTAATTGTTTTTTCCTTTCTGGACTTTCCTGATGTTATGGTCCTTAAGCTAGAATCTAATTGGCTTCAGTTTTCAACGTCTGCCGGAGAAGGTTGTTGGGGTGTTAGACATTACTGGTAGCTTTACATGGAAATTTTCCAATCATCTCTGTTGCTATGTTATTATTTTCATCTGATAATTTTGAATCAGTATTTCTTTGTTACATATGAAATGTTCTTTGAACAGCTAAATAAAGAATATCTTTGAGCAGCTAAATAAAGAATGAAATAAACTATAAAGAAATGGTGAATGTCTAATAAAAACATGGCCCATCTGAAGCAATAACCTCTAATAACAATATGCTACCTCAATGAAAATTCTTTAGGTTTAGGGTCACAAATTATGAATTTCGTATTTTTTAGCCTTTTTATTATGGATATGTAGTTCAAAATACTTGCAGAGGGAATAATCTGTTGAAGAAATGTCAGTTCATACCGTGGTAGTGTTCACTTGAAATGCTTTGTTGACATAATCATCAGCTTGAGCAGAATTATCTCCTAACTTGAAATCGTACGTGAAAATTAGTCTCACTTCTTGGGTAGACACCATTGCTGTTAAGCACTGTAGAATCTGCAATTATAACAAATTATATCTATTTACATTAAATCTGCAAAAATAGCAATTACATAAGTAAATCTCTCCCTTTTAGCATTAGCATTATTTTCTGTGATGTAAAATAAATGTCATTTAATGTCTAGCAACTCAATAAATGTATTCATTAGACTGAATTAAAGTTTTTGCACATCCTATTGGTGATAATACAGTTTACATAACTAGGTTAAACACATGCTAGCGTTTCTTGGTTGATTTGTATTAATATCGATGAGCAATTGCAATAATTAATATCATGTCATTGATCTCTTGGCTCATTCTTGATGTTTACTAAAGAGAAGGGCTTCCAAGAGGAATTTTCAAAGTTAGTGCAAAGCTGTCCACACATACACACTTACAGCACAAACACCTATGTCCTTTAGCCATCCCATTTTCACCTGCTATTATCCTTTCAGCACACTATTCTGTATTCACTCGCTGGTAAATGATAGTGAACCCATTTTATTAATGAATAAATCACATCAACTTTGAATTTTCTATTCTGGACTCTACCCCCAAAATTCTTGAGGCTCTCTGGGCCCAGGTGTTGTACATCGGCTGGATCTTCTCTCATAGGCCCTGCTAAAGAGCCACCATCTCTAATGAAATTTCTTTTAAGGGCATCAAAGTTACTTATCTGAGAGAAAATATATTCCTTTCTCAAGTGAAACATGGTGGATTTTGACTGCAGACAAAATTTATTGAATGATGGTTTTAATTGCAATGGCAATTTACCATGAATTAAAGAGAGACTATTTTTAAGTCACTTCTCTGTTACATTGCGGAGCTATGATCCAATTCGTTGATAAATAAGGAAAGAAGGTGAAAATGATTTCCATTACTTACAGATGACTCCTCCCGCTTCTAGTCTGCTTTATCCCTTTCAAGACTCTTGGGATATGACTGATATATATGCCTCATAGATCTCTCAGAAGTCTACTGGGACATCTTAATTCAGGCATCAAGCACTTTTATAGGTTAGTCTTGAAAGGGTTAGGGCATGGTTTTCTATAAGTTATGAAAAAAATTACTTTTTAACTTTGAAAATTAGTTTTGTTGTTCAGAGTTGGTTGGCGAGGCATTTTTTTTTCCAGAAGGCAGTTGCGTACTCAATTGTTGCAATCTGTTAAATTGCATTACAAACTGGACAGCAAATTTTCTCTGGATGTCAGACTAACAAAATGATTTCAAAAGTTTGTTTCTTTTTCTTGGTTGCCTCAAGTGAATCTCTAGGGGTTGACTTTGTACCTACCCATTTACCCCCACCCTCACTGCTGAAAGATGAGTGGAGGACATTAGTAGCACAGCTCCTTCAGGTCTAATAACATCCAAAATGTCTTCCATCCCTGGATTCCAGAACACCAGTGCCAGCAGATCAACCATGTGCATGTCACCTTCCCTCCCATCTGATAGCTTTTGTGTTGTAAACCCCTGGTATGTCAGAATGAGGCTTTCAGGTGCTACACTTCGCCCAAGGGTGACTTGGAATTGTACAAGGCAGGGCAGGTTTAGCTCCCTGAGGCATTCTTACATTCCTGCATACCTGGGATTTCAAAAGTAAACCAATGTAAGAAATAATCTTTTTTTTTTTTTTCAAGAAGATTAGTTTTTAACTGATTGAGTTTTCCAACTTCGATTAATAAGTACATGAAAGAAACTACACTATAATCAGCATTTCATAGTTATCTCTCATCTCCTTATCCTGTTTATCATATAGATGAGTGGATGCAAACCCTAAACTATTATCATCAAGATGCAAATGAAGCTGAATCCATTGACCATGCCACTAACCACTATACCACTTGTACCTTTGGTATGTCAGGATAACGCAGCGATTTCAAGTCAACAAATGTAGCATATATTTTCTTTCAAGAAGATTAGTTTCCAAATGATTGAATTTTCTGACTTTAATTCTGAGATAAACTCATCTTCCAAGGATTATTTTACATATTAAATCGTATTTACTAGGATAACGAAGATGAAAGAGTTATCAGCAAAGATTTAGGCTTTCAAATAAGCATTTGATCGTAACTACTGACATTAACGTTAATTATGTATAATCATAAAAACACCTTGTCTCAGACAAAAACTGCCCATCAGTGTTGATAGGACATCTTTTTTTTTTTTTTTTTTGCTTCGGTGCATCTGCAGATTTGAACCACTTGAAGCATGATTAAATAATCGCCCTCAATGAGGATTAGGCTTAATCAAGTGATAAATGTTAATCTGAACAAAGATTAGAACTTTGAGCCACTTGATAAATATCGCTTGGTGATGATGAAACTTTGCTTTTAGTACTGAGTTGCAATTACCGTTCATTCATTTCGTGTTGCCCACAGACAGGCCAATTAGATGGCTTGGGGGTTGGCGGGGAACGTTACTTAGCTTAGTATAGAGATCGTCTCCACCTAGAAGAATTAGCGGGATCAGCATAAGACGCTCTTTACATGATCTTTAGATGCTTACAGCACCTGATGTACGCATCTATGGAACTGATCAGGTTCAACATTACTTAGCTTCAGTGATCATACAAGAACCTGTATATCGAGGCAATTTGACCTTAATTGAAATTACCGTTGCTTTCACCACAATTCAGTAACCATGACATTGAATCTCCCTGCAGTATACAATTGTGAATTTCAGAACTTCTCACCTGGAAATTATGCAGCCTATGACTCTCTCTCACTAACTCACTCTCACTCACTCTATCTCACTCTCACTCGCTCACTCGCACACTCTCTCTCCCTTGTAAATGATTACTTTCTCTCTCAAATATTGTACTATCAAACTTATTCTAAGAGATGTTGTTATGACAAGTGATGGTTGTGAGTTTGTCATAAAGTTTAGACATTATTCTTTGCACTAGTTATTACTGGTAGAAAAATTCAGAAAAATTGTTACCTGTAAATGGAAAAAAAGTCTATTGTTATGGACAGAGAAACAAGCAGAAAAAATCACACTATTTATCATATAGATAGATGAATGCAACATACTTTCTGCCCGTATGCATATCTCTTATTTTATATATATTCTTTTTACACCTTTTGTATTTTTTTTATATGCTCATATGTTCTTTAAGGGGTATAAAGTGAAGGGAAACCTATGTTTTAAGGGGTTAAAGTGAACGAGACTTTTTCCTGAATTAAAATTTAGTTCAGAAGTTTTAAGACAAAAGCATCTTCAAAAGTTTTAGAGTTTTGTGATTTAACTGTACTGCAAAACTTGACTCTTACTTTCCATTCAATAGATTAATATACTAGCCGAATAACCTATCCATGGGACAGCTTTTCAGCTGGTATATATTCGTGAGCGAGTTTATTTGTTGGTAGCACATTTTGATATTTATTAAAAAAAAAAAACCAACTTTGCATTTGGTAATTCATCCTTCTCTATTTTTTTGTCTTTACTTAATTTTACTATTTGTCTTATATTCAGGAAATATTGAATACAAACAAGAAAATGCTGTGCGAGAATGTTTTTGATATTTTATAAGTACAATGCAGTGGCAAAATTTTTAGACTCCAGCCATCATTTTTTTGATAGCATGGATAAACTAATTACAAAATGATAAATTAATATCACCTTATTTGATGGCATATATTCACCTCCAAATTTCTTTCAATGTAACATCGAAGTATAATCGAAAAACTTACAAAATACTGAACAATATTTTAACATAGAATAGACGAGGAAATATTAATATAGTGACAAAATGAACAATCTTATTTTACTGTTTAGTTACGTATGGGTACATGCTGCGATAAATGGCTATTTTGTGTTACTGCATTGATATGTTTTCGTCTATTTTATATCAAAACATTCATATTCATTCTTTTTTTTTTTTTTTTCAAGTTTTTACTATTATATTAACACATTGTCGAGATAGGCATTTTTCTTACTGGTATATATTTGTTGATTTACCTGACATCCACACAAGAAACATATATAAATATATACACACACACGTATATATATATATATATATATATATATATATATATATGTATATATAACAAAATATTAATCAGGAATACAATATGATGTAATATAATGCAATTGGTGGTGGGTTGAAGCCCAAACAGAACAGAAACATAAACGTGTTTATGTGGTGAATCCTATATTTCATTATACATATGTATGTATATATATATATATATATATATATATATATATATATGCATACATTAGAGAGAGATCTTTGCACATTATCTAAATCCCTTGACATTCAAGAATTTCTGTGGTCTTCATATGAATAATAATGGGTGCCTTTTGTTATCTTTCCTTCCTTTTATGTTCTCTAAATATTCATTTCAAAGACTCTTTTAATTTTAGGAATTCTCTATCCTGCCTGTTCATCTGCCCTCTGTAAAAGATCTGAAACTTATCTCTCTCTCTCATACTTGTTTGTGATCTTGAATTAGCTGAAACGGTACATTGCAATTCTATCTATCTATCTATCCGTATATATATATATATATATATATATATATATATATATATATATATATATATAAATCAGAGATATATATTTTACATGTTTTAACCATTTTTCAATACCCCTTTGAAACCTAATGAGAGTATGGTGTCTGCATCTACACTCACTCCTATAGCAAACTGATTTCTCAAGGATGATAACTATTAAATGCCAATTATGGAGTAATCTTCCTTTATATGTTTATTTATCTATTAGCAAATGCATAAAAAATCAGTGCTATTGAGTATTTCAATCTAATGTAGCACTTTTCTCTCTAAGGTTGATCCAATGGTATTCAGAACTGCCTAATTCTTTGTAGTTATTTACTAAGCTAATATAGACACAAGATGAGGGGGGAATGATTGTGTTATGCTAATCTTGCAATTGGAGAGTATTTTCCTGCCTTGAAAATCATCATTTGAAATTGTGGCATTTTTCCTAAACTCAAACAATGATGATTTTTAAAATATGCTACTACTTCAGCCATCAACCATACCCTAATTATTATATATAAGATTTATTTTCATTATTCCATTAATGAAATTGGTATGTTTCTAAGATTCTTCTTTTAGAATGTTTCAATATTTATTTCCATCATCAAAATATTAACCACCTACAATTCTTGCTTGTTACTTGAATATTGAATAATCACAAGGGTTTTTTCAGAGTTACCTTAATCCCTTACATCTTAATCATGTTTGATAGACAAGGTTTCTGACATTCTTTTTTTTTTTTTCTTTTTTTTTCAACAATAATTAATTTACTCAAAAAAAGGTAATTTTTCTTTATTTGCAATAGAAAGTATGTAATAAGGAGATGCTTGAACTGTCATCCCTTTTGCCTGAGGAAGCCTGGTCATCCATTCCAGCTACTCTGCTGCTTGAGCAACAAGAACATGAAAACTAACCATATAGACTTACACTTTATTTTTCTGTAATTGCATGGTACCATATTTGTTATTGTTTCCACATGCACTAGTAGTATTGCTAGTAGTAATATTATCTGGATTTTCTATTATTATTAGATGAAGCATTGTCAACTATTATCAATTTTTCTCTAGTTTTTCTTTCATCTTGATTTGTAGGATTTCTTCTTGTTTCTCTCAGAGTTTGAGCCTTTCAGATATTTTATTCCAATGTTTTGACTCATGAAGTGGAAATACAAACTGATCACATTTGTCTTCTTAGAATTTTGATTGAAAGCAGTTTTGCTTTTTGAACAGACCATTGGTTATTTGATATCAGGTTGGGGTTCATATTACAAAGGAAATCAAGAAAAGAAGATTCTGTTGAGAAACTGCAATATTGTACATTTTTGACAGCGTCTGTTTCAGAATGAGTTTTCAAGATAATCTCTGTTGAAACATTCAAAACAAAAATGATGATTTCATCAAAAATGAAATAAAAAATATAGTTAAAATGCAATTGTTATATATATATAAAGCAAAGGTTTCAATCCTATCACATGGTACTGGATGGGATAATGGATAGTCTATAGCCACATTGAAGAGTTGTAATAGAACGAAACAGCCATCTGTGGATGATACAATATATATATATATATATAGAGAGAGAGAGAGAGTATATAAACACTTTATAACTCGTTCTCTCTCTCTCCTCCTTATACTTTTTAATTCATCTTGAGAATGGATTTAAAAAAAAAAAATAATACAGTGTAAAAAAAAGTCCCTTGTCTATATCATATCTTTCTATCTTTACCAAAAAAAAAAAGAATGCACTCTCTCTTTAAACACTCACTCTTTGGGTCATTTAATTCCTTACTAATGCTGTTAACTGATTTGAACATTGGTCCTAACTCGAATTTCTCTCAGAACTGTTGACATCCGTTGCTATTAAAACAGGTCATTATTCATAGTATCAAAAGTTTATTACTCACATTAGAACATTTCAGACCATTTTGGTCTTGGGATCTGCAAACAGTTCATATTGAAAAGGTGATAAAGAGTCCTGTAACAATTTTGGGGTTGGGGTCTAGAAGCTGTTCATATTGGAGAGGTGAAAAAAGCATTTTCAACTTCTACTTATACTACTAGTGTAAATAATTAGGTTGTTCGGAAAATAATGACTGATTTTATTATAACATAGTTTATGTTACAATAAAATATATACTCTGTTTCTAATCAATATGTATATATGGTACGGTTGATGATTGTTTTGTAGATTCCAATTCAGCCATTATTCTCCAAACAACCTAATAACTGAAATCATAATGAAAGAAAACACTAATTAATAATTGTTCTCATAAGTCAATCCTTTAATTCTTCCTTAGACAAACCTTGATAATAATGTCTGTTTCTTGTTTTCTTTTGACAGGCCAATACCACCTTGAACATGATAACATGGAGTACCACCTTCACATGGAAATTTGGAAAGGAAATATTAATAAAGCCTTGAATAATGCAAAGGAGAGAGATGAGCTTTCTGATTGGCTGGTTGCGATGGCTCCATTGGGTAACAAAAAATACCATTTTCTTTTTTTCTTATGTGTTCGTGATAGTCTAAGTAAATGTAGGACCTGCCCCCCCCCCCACCAACTTTTACCAACAGATATCTTTGCTTTATTCCTTCCCCGCCAACAATTTACTGGATGAATCCCTTAATTGACAGCAATGTTTTTTTCAATCGATTTTTTTTTTCATTCATTTTTTTCATCAAAATCTTCGAACTCGTTCTAAATGAAGATCTTTCAAGTTTTTCCCTTTTTTTCACAAAATAACTTTATTATATCAAGGTTTAGTCTCTAAAAACAGAGAAAAAAAACACATCCTGCACCAGTGGATATTTTTTCTGATTGATTCCCAAATCTGTTATGAATGCGGTATTTTCAAAGAAGTTCTATTTTTCTGTGCAATCTATCTATATAATAAACAGTGTGATTTTTTTCTATTTATTTCTCCATCTGTAACAAAGAACTCTTCCACTTGAAGGTAACAATTTTGCTGATCTCCTACGCACTATTTGAATCAATGGATTTTTCCACTTAAGCAGTTTCTTTTCTAAAAGAATCATTTCAAAGAAATTCAAATATATCCGTGAATTTTCTCACGGGGATCATCTAGTTTATATAATTTCAACTCAACAATATCACTGAAATAAAAAACATTCCATTCGGCAAACTTTGATAAAATAGTTTTTTAAAAAAGTTGATTAAAATTCTGAAATTATGCTTGAGTTGTTTGCAACTTCAGTTGCCATCTACCAGATAAAAAAAAAAAAATGATTTTCTTATAAAACTGGATATATTCTCCTCAGAATCCTAAAGCTCTTTTTTCATCAAAATTGTTTGACCTAGAGCAACAGTTTGTATTATTAATGACTGTTTTATAATAACAGTAAATTATCTTAATGTAATTATAACAATGTCATTAATAATAATGACTGTTTTATACTAACAGTAAATTTATCTATGTAATTAACAGCATGACTTTTAATCAACGCTACCCACAACAGACTGGTTTAATCACTATTGTCGGGTTTAGGCTATTCACGTGTTCTGACATTTATATGCATCTGTCTGTGTGTGTATGTATCCATCTTTGTATTCGGACTTTACCCTGCCCTAAACATTCATTGTAATTACTTGAAATTTTGCGCACACACTCCCCTCAAAGTGTAAGGAAACTGCTTTTTTTTGTTTTTTGAAAAGTCTCTCCCTGAATAGGTTTTTATTGAGGAGTTCGATTTATCATGAAAGTTTATGCCAAATAGGTCCGTTAGTTAGTGTCCTTTTTTTTTTCTTTTTTTAAGTAATAAACTTATGACTCAAACCATTCTGGTCATATTTTCATCAAGATAACTTGATTTTACCACCACCACTATTTGATTTACAAGGTAAAAAAACATTGTATATGGGTGGTGTTGATTCATAATTTCCCTCGGAATGCTAGTTTTTTTTCTATATTTCTCAGTCCATAATTTCCACCATGGTGCACAGATGCTACACTTTTTCCTTACATGCCGATCCATACATAATTAATCTTGTCATTTTCTATAGGTACTGTGCTAGTTATAAAATGAGTATTAATAATAACCGTAAATTTTAATAATATGCTTATAGTAATAAGTTACTATCAATACTAAAAGCTGTCTTTATGTTTTCTAATATTTATTCAAGTAAAATCTTGTTTATCAAGTAAAATCACATGGAATGACTATAATAAAGGCAAATCCCCTCCACAAGTAATTTGTTTCTTGTGTCTTGAAGTGAGCGAATAATTTTGTTATTAGAAAGAGTATCAGCTTTCACCATGAATTCAGTAACCATGACAGTGGGTCTCCCTGCAGAATACAATAATAACTTTTAGAATTTCTCTTCAGGAAATTATGCAGCATATAAATCTCTCTTTCTTTCTTGAATTATTACGTTCCCTCTAGAATATCAAATAACCATAGCCCCACAATTGGCCCGACCAACCAGTCAAGTAGGCTACAGATTTTTCTTTCTTTGTAATCTGTGTGTCCCTGGGCACTCCTAGTTACCTTTTTGGGGGCTACAACCTTTAAAATTTGCATGAGTACACTATTATGCTCCATCTAAAAACTTTTTTTTGTTTTTTCAAAAAAGTACTTTTTGGGGTCGCTAAGGTCATTTTGGAACCAATAATACCCTTATCTTGTGCTGGTATTTTTTTTTTTTTTTTTTTTTTTTTTTGAGATAATTTTTGATGAAAGATCTTTTTTTTTTCTAAGATAACTTTAGATAATTAGTTCTTGCACACATGCAGACTGTGTTGATACACTTATGCAAGGTATGGATATTTTATGTCGCAAATCAATCTCCTTGAAAAGATTCCCTGATATCCAGGTTTACCCCATTATTTGAAAGAAGAGCATTCCTTTGAAAGCTTTCCAACGGCCACGATGACATTAAGTGAAGAACCAAGTACCAGAAGTTTATATAGGAGAAACTTTTGTGCATCCTCAAAGCCCGTTAAAGACAAGGATGTCAGGCTGAGTCATCAGAGGTTGTGGTGGTAGGAGGTACAGGAGACTGGGTTGTAGAAAAGAAGAAGGTGTGCACTGCTTCTATGTTGACTCACTGCAAAACAAAAGCTGAACGCTATTTTCACTTTTATCTTTTTTTGTTCTAAAAAGCGAAAAATTGCGTAAAGCAAACTTTTGAAAAGCAGCAACTATATTTGAATTTTATTGGATTTTTCTTTTTCTTCCTGGTGGAAGAGTCCATTGTTTCAAATGGGTGGCTGGAGACTGGTAGTAGGGGTAGGAAATATTTTTATCAGCTAATTTGTTACCATAAAATGGAACAGTCCATAGTTACAGACAGAGAACTAAGAAAATCACACTCTTTATTATATAAGTAGATTAAACTTATTCTCAAGGATGTTATAATGACAATTGTTGGCTACAGATTTGATATGGCTTGGCATTATCTGAAAAGGTCAACTAAAACTGTCAATGTAGGTTTTGTCAGTTTTCAGGTTAGTCTGGCTTACTACATATGTATGTATTATGCTTAAAGCCATACCAATGGAGCTTGTGGACTAAAAATTTACTTATATCTTGAAAAATCTGGGGGGGGGGCATGAATAGATTTTTCATGGAATGTAGGATTATGCTAAATTGATTTCTTAGTTTGTCTAACATCATTCACACTTGTATTTTTGAAAATTTCAACTTTTACTGATCACTGCTCAACAAAAGGTGAGAGAGGTAATTTATTTATTGATCACGTCTTTTCCCAATTTTTTCAAATGATCGCTCCCAACATGGCATGCAGCAAAAGTTGATGGTCATGTGAAGGTTTCTATTTAGCGACCTGTTCTCTGTAATATTAGGATTACTATCTTCGGCTTTCTTTAAAATCAAATCTGAAACTCAGGACAATACAGATTCTGTTCCTTCAAAAAAATCACTTACCCCACCTACCTATTATATTATTTTACAATGGTCGATTTTTTTTTAGCTAAACCACTTTTTTTCCCAACTTTTAACTTTAGCCAGTGCCAAAATGATTCCAGTGGGCCTCAAATCAGCTGTATATTAGGGAAAAATTCATTTATGGTTTCTTCTTTCACTAAAATGGAATGTGCTGTCAGCATTCGCTCTCCTTATAATAATGATCTAATTTCCATCTATTTCTATATATTACCAAAGTCTGATTCACTCAACCAAATGTGGCATTAGACATCTCTTAGATGTCTTATCTATTTTACTGTGGGTTTTCCTTGTTATTATAGGTATAATTTGATCTTACACAAAGTTTTATCATATTTCGGATTTTATCAAAATTTGTCTGCCCAGCACCTTATGTACAAATGAGACCTCAGAGTCATTCATCATTAGAGCAAATTTATGAAAGAAGCAAGACAGACTGGATCAAATTCCACTCTAACTTCTATTCCGACTGAAGATAATTACTGCAACTTTTGCATTGTAAATATTATTTTAAAAATTTCCATTTTTTTTTATATAAATGTATTTATTCATTAGAATGAAATAAGCCAGTGCGTATCTGTTTGATAAATTTTCATTGATATATATAAGATTTGTCAATTTAGGTCAATCAGTAAGACAACCTCCTGGTAATCATTTGGTGGTGAGTTCAAATTGTGGTCGGGGAATAGGAATTTGACATATCAGTTTAATTAAATACGAGTTAAAAAGAAGTCTCCATCATTAATTATTTTCATTTGCCAATGCATAAAAATCCATGTTTGCCCTACAGATCACATGGTTGCCTGTATATAGTAGATACCATTGCAATTGGCTGTACAGTCATCCCCCATTATAACACAAGCGTTGGGGTCTAAGAAAGTCAACCATGTTATGAGCTGTGATATCTGCAGGTGGATATAGGCAATATCTGGAAGACAGCGAGCATTATCTGTTGTATAAAAACAAAGTATGATTCGAACAAATGAACGAAGGTAGTCATTAATGTTTGTTTTTTTATGAAATAATACCACTGAAAAAGTGATGATATATTGCTAAGTATACCAAATTTCAGTATTTAAAAAACAATTATTTATATCAATGACTTGATCTTTTGAATCCTTGTCCCTTCAGATACTCTCTACCTGTGCTCCTGAGTAGAAAAGCTTATGTTGATTTTTTTTTTTTTTCTCCCTAAAGTTTTGTTCATTGACAACTAAAATATTTTTTCTAATTTATTTCATTTTGACAGTTTGCTGGCATGAGTCAAATGTATTTCCTCGTAGAGGGTGGGTGGGAGTTGTCGGGTGGGTGGGAGTTGTCGGGTGGGTGGGAGTTGTCACCCCTGTCCACAAATGGGTTTATGGTGTTGTAAAATTGTGCTCAGCCCAAAATATTGGGCTTACAGGTTAAAATTGAAATTCTGTTTTTATTTGCGTCTTTCTCGAGAAGTGTGCAATTATTGTTGGGGCCCACCACTCATCCAAACTGTGCTTAATGAACCTTGTTATATCAGGGGACGCCTGTATTAGTCTTTGCAATACTTTCCCAAAATAATCACTGGAGCCGTGGTGAGAGGTTACTATTTTGTGCATTTGAGAGTTTGGTTCCTTCCTTCTCCGTCTCATATCACCAGAAGGCTTTTTCACTGAAAAGAATGAAAGCTAAATTGAAGGCTAATTAACCTAATTATTTGGAATCGTTTATCTCAATTACTTTCTTCATTCATTTATTTAAATCTCTACACCAAACAGGAAAGTGTGTTGCTTGCAACAATGTCACAGACAAAATGGAATTCCGTCTTTTAATATTCTCTGGTCGGTTGTTTTCAGTTACACAATAGTTAGCCCCCCTCCCAACAATTGGTTCAAAAAAAGAAAATCTAAAATTCCTCTTGGGGTGTCTGGCAATGTTTAGCAAACTAGTCTTGTAAACTGACCTTGTGCTAAGTCGAGCTTTGTCAATATCTATCTACAATTACTGATTCCTAATTTTAGATTTTTTTTAAGAGGTGATTGTTTTTGTATTTTTTTTTTCCCCCAATCTTTCACTTCTACTAGATGTTTTGAGAAGGTGTTCACAGCGGCTGCGTCATCTCATCCATCCATTTATATGCTCCTTAATTTTACTAGAACTTTTTATTGCAATCCACTTTTTGCTTGTTAGTCCCAAGGAAGCCTCACCAGACACCCATCAACCGTTCATTGCAGGACATGTTCCCTACTTTATCCATAGCCTGCCTCTCACAATGCTGGTTGGAGGGTTTGATCTGTATTATATATGGTTGATAATTGAATGGAAATTGCAATGCATTTCATGTATGAGTTGCAATATTTTTTTTTCTTTTAGTGACCTCTAACATCATTTGAACCAAAATTTGGAGTTCAACTTTAACTCTTTAAGGCAAATTTCTTTTCTTTTTTTTTTCTTTTTTTTCTCCCCTCTTTGCACTACTCTATCATCTGTTGATCAGTCTGAGTACTAAACAAAATGGTTGGATAGACTATACCTCTATGTTCTTAGATATATGATGATAAAATGGTGGTATTGAAAATGACTCACCCATGCGCAGATACCAGCTCTTCAAAAGTGGAATGAAATTAAACTAACAACGCTTCAAAAGATTGATACAGAATTTTAATGTATGATTTGAAATCGGAGAAAAACCTTTGACAATTAACAATGAGGGGAACAGAGATAATTATTTCCAATAAATTGATCCCAGCTGAGAAAATCTATGTGAAAAAAGTGTTTTTTCCATAAAAGGATCTATTTGCTTGTTACTAACACAAGACTTGATCTAACTTTGTCAAATTAGCAGAAAAAGAAGTAACAAAATCTGTTTGGTATTTTTATAAGAAATGTAGATTGAAAAAACTAAGTAAAAACATGATATACAACCAAAAGTCGGTCTTTATTTCGATATGAACATGCCCTGTTGGTTTTCACACTACATCTTTATACTAACAGAACACCCATCGTAAATGATGGAATCATTTACATATGGATTGGCACTTCTGCCTAGGATCAGAGTATTTGTGTGTTCTGCCAAGGAAGACTGTGTTTCTCCCTGGCACTCTGCCTTGAATCAGAGTGTAGTATCTGGATAACTGATTGATTCATGTCTTTCCCAAAGGCATTAGTGCAAAGTGAAGGCAAATTGTCTCAGCCATTATGCATGCTACTAACTCATAGACCATCCGCACCTCCACAGACCTGACCTCTCTCTGAAAACTATTTCCACAATTTCAGGTAAACATCACCTGCTCTACCCCCCACATTGTTAATTCTTGTCTCTTTGCATGAGCAATTTTTATATTTATTGTTGTGAATTGACATTTTGAGTATAAAAAAAACTTTAATCAATCAGTTGTATTAACAAGGGATACAATTCTTGAATACAAAGAGTTATTTTTATTCGATTTTAATCTGTTTTACAGAATGCTTTGAGTATTTCCTTTTTCCCCGACTCAATTCATTTCTTGGTTGAAAACTCAATTAACTCTCTCTCCTACCTATTCTTTTAGGATGCGGGTGATGTCAAGTGAAATATTCAATGGAAAAAATTGCAACATTTAAAACCTGACAAATATATCAAAATTGAGATAAAAATTTAATAATTTAGCGTGATAGCACCTCTTCTGTCTTAGCAAACAACCTGAATGTGTCTGTTCTGTTCACAAAGCAGGACACAAACTAAGGGGCCAGATCAGGATAAACTTACATGGTAAATTGAATGCCCGCCTGAAACTTGTTTTGGTGGGGAATTTTTTTTAAAAAAAAGAGTTTTTTCTAGACAGGAGAAGTAAATGTTTAAATTTTCAAACTTATAGCTCCATTGATTCGGCCTGAACATGTGACCTGTACATTACATATATACATAGCCAGATATTTTAGGCCTGTTGCCAGAGCAGAAGAGGTGGCAACCACCCAAAATTCATTTTCATCTCAACTTTGATATATTTGTCAGGGTTCAAGTACTACACTTTTTCCTAAATCTAAGAAAAACCTTATTTTCACTCCACCCTAGCAATCCTGGTTCTTCACATCTGTAAACTGTGTATTGCCACGATTGTTCTTGATGGGAGAGTAATTTCCAAGGTGCCTTCTTCACATCACAGTGTTTCTATCAAGACACCATCTGTAGTTAGCAGGTCATTGACTTTTGGAGTTCATCTGCCTTTTGATAAGTCCAATTTTTCTTCCCACTCAGTTGCAAGCCACTTTCCTCATCTGTACTGAAGTGGGTTGGGAAAGCCAGTTTAATTGCCAGCCATCCAACCATGAAACAGGTACTGCTGGTTTACATGGTACCAATGACCTCATTAATCAACTGCGCAATTTGGATATTAAATTTCAATGATATTCTCATTGATTCAATTATTCAATTCTAATCATGTGTGTTTGATTTGTACTTAGGATAATTAGGGTTGTTGATTAGCAAGAAGCAAAACAGTTTTGACATTAATTCCCGGAACAATTTCTCAATAGGAAATCAAGAAATTTGCTGCTACCATTAAAAAAGTGGTGTGTGTAATAATTTTAGACCCTTTAATTAATAGACTAATTAATGTTATATGTTCAAAAGCCTGACTGTTTTTTAATAATGATTATTAATTTTCAACCCTAATGTGGAGAATTATTTTAATTCATTGTTATATTATTTCATAACTAGCTAACTATATCCTTTGGACAGATTATTCAGCTTATATATATATTGAATGGAAAGTAAAGGTCCAGTTTTGCATTATAAATAGTTCCCCAACTAAAAATACTTTTTTTTCTCAAAACTCTTAAAATTAATTTCAATTTGAGGAAAAGTATCCTTCACTTTTGGACCCCTGAAGAGATGATTTCCCTTCACTTTACCCCCTTTAAATAATTATACATAAACTTAAAAAATAAGATGTGTATATGAATGGAAAGTAGGTTCCACTTTGGCATTATAGTTACTTTGGTAATTGAGCCCTCTTCAAAAAACCTTCTTTTTTTTTTTTAAATTTCATGTTTTTGAGGTACTTTGTATAGCGTGACATACACACATATACAGACTTCTCACTTATATATTTAAGATTATAGCTTTGAAAAATAGGGCTAATGGGGTCTTTAATGGACCCTGTTGACCATAGCTTAGAAGTATTTTCTTTCTGAATAATTGTTTGTGAAGGGTATCACTTTGATTTTTCATTTCTTTTTATGAAACATCAGGAATGTCATGCTGAGCTCTTCCCTCTCCCTTCCATCCCCCCTCCCTCACCTCACCCTTCCTTCCATATTCCATCCTTCTTTGCCTAGTTTCCCTTTCCTTCTCCCCTCATTCTCTTCTTCCCCTCCCCCCTCATTCTCTTCTTCCCCCCTCATTCTCTTCTTCCCCTCCCCCCTCATTCTCTTCTTCCCCTCTCCCCCCATTCTCTTCTTCCCCTCTCCCCCCATTCTCTTCTTCCCCTCTCCCCCCATTCTCTTCTTCCCCTCTCCCCCCATTCTCTTCTTCCCCTCTCCCCCCATTCTCTTCTTCCCCTCTCCCCCCATTCTCTTCTTCCCCTCTCCCCCATTCTCTTCTTCCCCTCTCCCCCCATTCTCTTCTTCCCCTCTCCCCCCATTCTCTTCTTCCCCTCTCCCCCCATTCTCTTCTTCCCCTCTCCCCCATTCTCTTCTTCCCCTCTCCCCCCATTCTCTTCTTCCCCTCTCCCCCCATTCTCTTCTTCCCCTCTCCCCCCATTCTCTTCTTCCCCTCTCCCCCCATTCTCTTCTTCCCCTCTCCCCCCATTCTCTTCTTCCCCTCTCCCCCCATTCTCTTCTTCCCCTCTCCCCCCATTCTCTTCTTCCCCTCTCCCCCCATTCTCTTCTTCCCCTCTCCCCCCATTCTCTTCTTCCCCTCTCCCCCCATTCTCTTCTTCCCCTCTCCCCCCATTCTCTTCTTCCCCTCTCCCCCCATTCTCTTCTTCCCCTCTCCCCCCATTCTCTTCTTCCCCTCTCCCCCCATTCTCTTCTTCCCCTCTCCCCCCATTCTCTTCTTCCCCTCTCCCCCCATTCTCTTCTTCCCCTCTCCCCCTCCATTTTCTTCTTCCCCTCTCCCCCTCCATTTTCTTCTTCCCCTCTCCCCCTCCATTTTCTTCTTCCCCTCTCCCCTCACCTTTCTTTCATATTCCCCCCTCACCTTTCTTTCATATTCCCTCTCCCCCTCACCTTTCTTTCATATTCCCCCTCCCCCCTCACCTTTTTCATATTCCTTCTCCCCCCTCACCTTTTTTCATATTCCCTCTCCCCCTCACCTTTTTTCATATTCCCTCTCCCCCTCACCTTTTTTCATATTCCCTCTCCCCCTCACTTTTTTTCATATTCCCTCTCCCCCTCACCTTTTTTCATATTCCCTCTCCCCCTCACCTTTTTTCATATTCACTCTCCCCCTCACTTTTTTTTCATATTCCCTCTCCCCTTCACCTTTTTTCATATTCCCTCTCCCCCTCACCTTTTTTCATATTCCTCCTCTCAATCTCTTTTTTCTTTCCTTCCTCTTTACTCTGTCTTCCATCCTTCCTTTCTCACCTTTCTTCCATTTTTTCTTCTCTCAGTCTTTCTTTTCTTCTTGTCCCTCCTTCCCTCCCTCCCTTCTCTCCATCCTCCCTGTATTCATCTAGCTCGTCACGCCATCTCATTTTCTGTCATCCCACAGCCTCACTCCTGATCTCTTGGGATCCATGTTTTGAGATGTGGTGTGATGTTCAGTAGTTGCCTGACATTCTTGCAACATGTCCAACCCATTGCCATATATATTGATAAGCTATATGACAGAGGCATCTCTACTCATGAATATCTGCTTTGGGTCATTTCAGTGGAAACTGAATGTAATCAGATAGCAGCACAATGTAGAATTTATGGTAAATATAAAGGTATTAGTGTGCAAGGATGAAGTTATAATAAATGGTAACAATTATGTCACAGAATCCCATAACAGTTATTATAATGAAGCAATGAGTTCTGTAGCTCCAAACTTGTTATCAGACTCAAAAATGGCCTGCAAGCTATCCTGGGCAATCTCAAGTCTATGCCTAGTTGTTATTGTATAGAAATTCAATCATATCATTAATTTGGAAGAATGCCACTGTTGGTATTAATAAATTCAGTTGTAAAGCAATGCACATGTTTGACCGGTCAGATCTGGTTGGTCTGTCTAGAAATGGTTAATGATGCCAAATTTTCCTCATTGTTTTATAAATCAATTAACTCTTAAATTCGCTCCTAAACACTGTAGAACTCTCCAGTGAATAAAGTATCCATACAATGTATCATAAATATATCGCTATACCCCATGCCAAAATAAATTATTTGAAAAAATGATAAAAAAATGACCTTTCATCTAAAATTATCTTTAAAAAAAATACCAGCACAAGATTTGGGCATTGTTGGTCCTAAATAACAAGAGAGAAACAAAAACGTATATTTAGATGGTGCATGGTGATGTACTTATGTAAATTCTTAAGGTTTTAGCCTCAAAGAAAGAAGAATCTGTCGCCCAATCGGCTGGATGATTGGGTCATTCTTGGACTACACTGATTCTATAAAAATAAATGGAACTCTTTTGTGAATTGAATTTTTGAAAATAATTTTTAAAAATTTACCTCCAAGTAACTTGGTCAGAAGTTATTCTCCTTGATTTAAGATTTGAAGTTTTTTATGTGAATTTAAGAGTTAAAGTACTTGGCATTTTATTTTAGAAGATTCTTGTGGCCTCCTTTCTAAACCTCCAAATTCTCTCTTGTTCAATAGAATCTTTCTCACACTTCACTCAATCGGAAATAATTAACCTGTAATTGCTGTGGAAAACTTTGGAAATATATTATCCCACGGCAATTTGTTAAATTGGTTTGTGAAGCCGTTTGGAAAAGACCAAGAACTGCGATCGTTTCAATTAATATAATTCTACTACTACTTCAAAGTCCGTTGTTGGACATGTGCCTTTACCCATTATCCCCCGGTTTTTTGCTTTTGAGCATTACGGTGTCAAAACATTTTGATCTTATCCAAATCATCACGATTTCTTCTTTTGCCGGATATAATTTTGTTTATTATCTTGAGGAGTCTACGTTGGAAGTTTTTGATGACCAGCAATTGTCTTCTATTCTCACAACATTGTCTGCCCATTGTCATTTGCTTGTGGCTTTTAGGCAGAGCCTCTGACAGGATGGTGCTTCCCGTGCCTTGCACCAGGGACCAGGAACCAGAGACCCAAAGGGAGTCTAAGAGTTAAATTCATAAATCAATATGATATGCATATTGATTAAGTAGGTAGACTCTTTCATTTATGGGCAAGTATGAGATACTAAAAAAGGGTTATACAAGATTAAAACAATGGCTAAAGGACATGGGTGTTTGTGCAGTGATGTGTTAGGGGCCAAAAACAGTTTTGCATAGCTTTATAAGATTTCTCTGAGAGTACCTGCTTCTATGATATAAAATATTTCAGCCATGGACTAAGTAAAGTGTCTTCTGTAAATCAAGCTGATAGCATCAAATGGAAAATGAATTATTAGGCTTTAGATTTGCTGATAGAAAAAATAAACTATTAATCCAGGGAAATTATTGGGGGTGATCAATGAAAAGTTGATCAATGCACTTACTCCTCTTGCTTTTTGTTTGGCTGGGATCACTAAAAAAAAGGTCTGAATTTTTTGAAAACAAGTAGGGACAAATTAGCGACCAATTTAGCATAAAGTAACATTGCTTATTGAACTCCCCACTAAAACCCATTTAGGAGGGAAATTTAAAAAAGAAAATTCCTTACTCCTTGAGGTGTGTGTGTGCATGTAAAATTATAATTTTGTACTATGAACGGTGAAGGCTGGGCCAAGTCCAGATAGATACATATAGATATCAGAACACTTGAATAACTTGAACCCAGCAACAGTATTTGAACTGGCTTTCTGTGGGTTGCAGTGATTAAAAACTAGCTAAGGTTTAAAAGGAAGCAATTTTGAAACTATTTACATTTGTCTACATTTTAAGTGAAAATATTTTTTCTCAAGAACAAGCTTTACTCTGTTTCTTTAATCCTGGTAATATTTAGAGGCTAATTCAATTAATGAAATTTCATGAAGGCATCTTTTGTCAATCTCCAAAACAGGAGTTGACTTTATTTTCCGACCATAACAAGAACAACAAGACCAATCCTCTCCAAAATTAGAAGTGTAAGCCGATCTGTAAAATTCACATGCTTCGCCGTAATTTGAACTCATGACCTACAGATCGCCAGAAGGCTGACTTACTGACTGTCTTGGACATAAACAAAAATTCATCATACAAATACACACAAACTTATTTCGTTCTAATAATGAATACATTTATACAAAAAATATATTTTTTATAATTTTTTTATTTATCATATATACAAAAGTTACAGTAATCATTTTCAATTGGAATAGAAGTTTGAGTGCAGGCTTATCACTCACTTCTTTTTTCTAGAAAATTCCAGCAACCCAGTCTTTTTGAAACAGAACAGAATTTGTTTTGTAAAAGATGGTACCCATTTGTACCAGGTTACAATTAGAGAAACTAAACTTGGATATTAAGATTTTATCTGATTAATACACGTAGATTATTTCCGAAAAGAAGAAAAAATAATTTTACTCTGAACCAGACTCCTGAAATGAATAAATCAAATGCTTTTATTGAAGAAATCTATATGACTTGCATTAGGTTATATATATATATATATATATATATATATATATATATATATATATACACACACACACACACATATATGTATATGTATATATCATAATAATTAAATAATTGTGTCATCCACAGACAGCTGTTTCACTGTATCACAACTCTTCAGTGTGGCTATAGACTATCCATTATCCCATTCAGTACCATGAGGTAGGATTGAAACCTACGCTTCAGACCCAGACGCTGGTATCTTATCTCTGCCCTATGCAGAACTGGATGGTCAGTAAGGTTGAATTTAAGCAATATATTCACTCATGCGTAATTCCCCATCCACCTGAGTATTCTATTCCCAAGTTGGGGATATATATATATATATATATATATATATATATATATATATATATATATATATATATATACACACACAGAGGAAGCTATTGATTATAATCAAGTATAATGTCATCAAACGTTTATTCTTATTAAAAAATGAACTGAAATTTAATACATCATGATATGATATTAATTTTGTTATAGCTTTCTCTCTCTCATATATATATGAATAAATGTGTGTGTTAGTTAATCCACTTGAAAAATTCATGGATATATTTGAATTTCTGAGTTGATTTTTAAAAAAAAGAAACTACTGATTAGCAAAATTGTTACCCTTAAGTAGAAAAGTCCATTGTTGCAAATAATGGCTAGGGGATATTTTTATCTGCAAAATTGTTACCCTTGAGAGAAACGATCAGAAAAAGTCACACTGCTTGTCACATTGTTACACACACACGCATTTGTGTGTGTGTGTATATATATATATATATATATATATATATATATATATATATATATATATGATCTCTGTGTGTATGTAATTTCTTCCTTTTTATTTCTTATAAGATGGATCCTAGCCAAGCCTAAAAATATCCTGAAAATATTTCCAGGATTACATGAAAAAACAGAGTAAAGCTTGTTTTTGAGGAAAAAAATATTTTCTCTCAAAATGTAGACAAAAGTGAATAGTTTTAAACTTGCTTCCTTTAAAACCTTTGCTAGTTTTTTTTGTTTTTTTTTATGAGCAGATCTTATACTTAGAAGAATGTTAGTAGGTCACTGGGTCTAATCTCCATTTACCTGCCGTCTTTACTCTGTTAATGTACGCACTAAATGAACGAAACGTGCCATTATGTTTTATGTCTAGATTGTTTGTGCCAAAGGCAAAAGCAAGACTGTTGTTAGAAAATTCCACGTCAGCTAAAGATTGTCTAACAGTGACATCTTACTCACCAGCAGGAGTTGCTGTCTCTCAAAACTCCAAGAAGCAAGCATACATCAACATGACAGTTGAAGGTATAAGTCAGACCAGTGTGGAATTCAGCTTTTGGCTTCTACTGCTAAACAGGTACACAATATGAATGTCTTTGTTCTACAAAGAAAGGAGTTTAGTAACAACTGCAATCTTCATAATAAGCATTTATTGCTGATAACAAAAAAAAATTTTGTTTGATGCCATTATCTATGGGGTCCTCTCTCTTTAAAGGGATAGGACACCTGAAGAAGGCTGTAGAATGGATCAACCAAAATATAGGAACAAGAGAAATAACAAGAATGAGTTCGAGTATCAAAAAAAACTCTTTGAATAGGTGTGTCTCTTTTGCTCACACAGCAGTTCTTTACCCAGAGTAAGATGAAGTCAACTCCCAGATATGGCATTTCCAGTAAGCAGCTCAGAGGTGTAAGTGGCTTAGTGGTTAATGGCAGGAAAAATAGAACCGGTGCCTAGTGGCACAGTGTCAGTACACTACTCACTAATGACCTTGAATCCACTCCCCCCCCCCCAACTATGGGTAAATAGTTAGGCAGTTGGCAGCCCTCTAACCCTGAAAGGCAATCATCGTTGACGTTGGGCTAGCACCCTGTCCCTATAAAAACCATAATTGCTACAAACAATGATTGGGTCTCTATGGATCATTGGAGAAATGAAGATCGAATGAAATCAATGCCTCTTGTGTTATGTGACACAAGAGCAACTGAGCTGAGAATAAGCAGTTTCTCTTGGGTTCGATATGTGAGAAATAGTCTGAAAATGAAAAATACAAGAAATATGCCATAATATCACTTTACAGCAGGTGAATTAGCTCAGTCTAGTACAGGGTCACAAAGACAATGAAAATTGAACATATTATACCAGTGGTCGGCAAACTACCAATCGCAGACCAAATTCAGCCTGCAGTCTCATTTCATTTGACTCTCCAACTTGATTGAATATGTAACATTGCATACAAAATGTTTTATTTTCTTGATCTAACTCTAATTACTCAACAATAAATTCAGTTTTAAAAAAAAAGCTAAAGTTTTGTTTTTATAGCAGCCTCAAATGAGTCGATGTTTTATAGCTAAAGGCAAGTATTAACATGATCACTACTTGCCGTCAGTTTTGATTACAGGAACCACAAAATTTGAATCACGATTTGACAGTATTTTTTGTCCCATTCACTCCACCCTCACCCTAATTTCATCATTCTCATTTACTGATAGTACATATAAGTGTATGTTCCTATAATGAAAAGCATTGAAGTAATTGAGAAACAAGTTGTTTCAATAGCCTTGTAAGACCATTGTTTAATTTTCTATTTGCCTTAATCTGTAAGACATAAAAACATTTTTATCCAGCCCCTTAAAGATTTTGCCAACTCCTGTATTACACTTGTAGTGAAGGGCTCCTAAGATAAGCTTCTTAATTATCGCTCCATTTCTCATGCTCTTATGTGTTTTAGAAGGTAAATATTTACTTTGCTTAGCTTAGTCTGAAAAAGGCTGCATTAGTTGAGCCTCCAGTGTGGATCTAATGGTCTACAAGACTTGGTAACCAGTGTGCTACCATAAGCACTCCAAGATGATATCAATTAAGTATTGTCTGGCACCTATTCGTCAGCAACAATTTTACAGTAAGCAATTTCAATATGTATTCACTCACATAAGTCTGGCACAAGGCTATAATAATTGGACCCCCAGAGAAGATTGAACTCACTAGCAATGGCCTACAAGATTAGCTTGATAAGCATCATTCTACTACCTATGCTTTTACCGTTTTGGGTAATAGATATTTGCTAAGCTTAATCTTGTACAAAGTCTCAATAGTTAGGGACAGAGGGAGGATATCTCCAGTGTATATATGTACTTACTAGAAATAAACTTGTAGTTCTGGGTTTTAAAAAGTCAGAATTTGAAAAAAAAATTTCCCAGATGTAATAGGGAGCAAATGTTCAAATCTTCAGCTCTGTAGCTCCATTAGTGTGGTCTTAAAAACTGAAGAAAACCATGTTGACCAGTGGTCAATTTTGGTTGGCGGTTTTTAATAGTAAAACTAATTATTTCCCTTTGTTTTTTTTCCCAACTAAGTAGTCAAACAGTTGATAAGTGCAGTTAGGTAATTAATTTTTTTTTTTGTCCAAGCTTTTGCAAACGTTTGACATTTTTATTCATTATATATTACATCTCAGTGTAAACATGGCATTGTTTCTTCTAATTGTTATATCCCTCTTTTGTTCTGAATCAGAAGATGATGATTACAAAGATGATCCAAATGAAATTCATTTATTCATCTCAATTTTATTTATTCATTCATTCATTCATAAGACCTTTTTTTGTTTGTTTGTTTTTTTCACCTGAAAATGTGTGAAATATAAGATGCCACCCTCACACTGAAAAGTTTGGAGACCTCTACTAGAAATAGTAGTACAATTGACACCTCAAATTAACAAGCAAAGTATCGGTCAAAGTATTGTGTTAATAGTTCATTCATTTATAAAACTGGAAATGTGTAAAATATACAATGTATCCCTCATACTAAAAAGTTTGGAGATCTCTAACTAAGATGAAGATAACTGATCAAAAATAATCACAAATTTCTTTCCATCTGATTTAATTTCATAATCTCTTCAAATTTATCATCATCATCTATTTGAAAGTCCATTGTTGGATAAAGGCCTTTTACTGAATCTGCCACTTTTTTTGCTTTTGATCTTCACGGTACCAAAACATTTTGAATTTGTCCAGATCATCACATCTTATTTTTTGCCAGCCACAATTTTGCTTATGATCTGAAGGTATCTATGTTGTGAGTTGCAATGTCCACCCATTGACTGATATTACGACAGGGCCTGCACATTCGTACAAATAGCTTCTTGAATATCTTTGACACTTATTCTTCCTCTTATATGTTGTAGTGCTTGTTATTACGTTTGAAATGATTCTTCCTGTAAATTATTATTTTTTTATTATTTTTTTCAGCGTCTCATGCAACGTGGCTCTCAGTGTGTGAAGATTATGCCCACCAATTAGAATCCGATGGTCAGTACCACAAGGCGGCCACCTACCTTATGGCCTGTCATCGCAACTATGATGCCATTGATTTGTTTAAACGACACCGTTTATACAAGTGAGTCTCAGTTTATTCTCACAGATTGTTGTTCATATCAAATTTTCCTTTGCAATATTTTATTTTTATTTTCATGCAAACAAATAGTTAGTACTAAACTGTGGCTTTCAGACCCTCATCTAGACCATCCATTCCAGCTGAGAGGTATTGAGTGGAGTAGCTGTTAACAGCAAAGGAAATAGAATCTCTGAACCAAATTCAAGTATTGGCCAAGGCTTCTTACATTCATACTGCACTAATGCCCAATTACTCTCCTCAACTAAGAAAGGGTTACTCAGAACTAAACCAGGAGTAGAGCTCCTAAGGCTGGCTGATGATAAACTCTACCTCCTTTCTGGCAACTCCTGCAGCCAAAACGGCTGCTAGTTATAATCTCAGCATACCGCTTGCAGAAAAAACTTAAAGGCCAAGAGGATCTGATAATCTCTGTGTAACAAACCTTCCACTTTAAGAATATTCACACATGGGTTGTTATACAAATCTCTACTCAGTCACAGATATCATTGGAACAATGATCAACTAACAACAACATCCATTTAAGATTATTGCATCTCAATTTCAATAAACTATTACAAACCTGTAACCAATATTCTCTAGTTATCAGCCATGATATCATTTACCTCTTTTCAAGAAAATGATCATTAGATTTAAAAAAGATTAATTTCTTTCCATTTTTTTTTTTTTTTAACATAAAAGATAAACAATTGTCATCACTGAGAAAGTATCCGTTTGTCACTCTTAAATTATGTTTTGCCTGAAGGTGTTTCCTCAAGAATTATATGAAGTTCTGAGGGAAGGGGAAAAGGATTCTGTTTAAAGATTACTGGATGTGACATACACTTGAGGAAAGTTGGAAAATACATTGGCTGAAATGTGGTGATTAAAACAACAAAGATGAGGAAAATAGTCAAAATAATTTGTGCAAACATGAAAATAATTTATCTCTGAAGTTCACATAATACTGAGGAAGACTAAAGCACACTGCCTGAAACAATGACTAAAACAACAAAGAAGAGGATACTAGTCTGAATAACTTGTGATGTATGTTTCCTCAATTATGAGACACACATGACTCATACAGTCGGAATTATTCAGTGAGTAAAAATAATTAATCTGTTAGAGTAAATTAATTTGACATAGCAACAATCTTGCTAGAGTTTCAGACCATTTCAAAAAGGTTACTTCAATTACGTCTAGAAAATTAGTATAAAACCTCAACCTATTCTGCCCATCGCAAAATAAATGGTCCACAGCTGAAAACGTTTCTTTTGCTTTACAAACTTTATTCCACTGTTCACATGTTGGCCTTTGTATTTTAAGGAATGTGTGATATTAGGTTGTTACATATGAAATGTTGCTTTTTAGAATAAAAGATGAAGGGTGATATAAACAATAAAAAATAGTAAATATTCAATTCAGATGTGACCCATTTGAAACCATAATCTTTTTGAAATGATGCTATAATATGCCATCTCTATAAAATTCTTTAGGTTAAGCGGTCACAAATTCAGTACAGACAAGAATTATGACTCTCCTATTATTGAGCCTTTTATTACGGTTGTGAAGTTCAAAATGCTAGAAAAGATGATAATCCAAAAGAGAATCATTAAGTGAATATTGAGGAAACTGCAAGATTTCATATCCCAATAATTTAAGCCTAGATACAGTCGGATAAGAGATATGGAACTGTCATGGAGCATTTCATTTGGTTCATGTGAGACCCATTTCTTCCAACTTTTTAACTTTTTCTTTTGCCTTGAGATGACATGATTTGTAAATTCTCAGAATCATTTGACTTCTTATATCAAATTAGGGACCAACCTTGAAATAAACCACTTCGACTTTTTTTTTTTGCTGATATTGAAAGTTAATATTGAAAACAAAACTGTTAAAAGGAAAATTGTTTTTCCGATTTTTAATTGCAGCAAATATAAAATGCTAATTAGTGTTGAGAGAGAAGGTTTTTTTTTTCTTTGAAACGATTGCTCTGTTGAAAATGATTGGGAGATTTTCTTTCTGCAAATTATAAATGTTTTTATTTTTGTTATTCTGATTTTAATTTGATTGAGATGGAGGTAGGTGCGCAGTAATGGTGACCTGCATGGAAAGTGTAATCTGCTAGCTAAGTTTGTTCATTTTTCAATAATGGCCTTAAGAAATGAATCCATCCCTTCTCTCCCAAGCTGTGAGTAATATAACAAGATAGATTGGGCTCCGTAGTCTCAGTTGGCAACCAATCTAGGAGAAGGACTAACTCTGAATTCTAGATCAGGAGTGGAATCCACTCATCTCCTACAGCTATGGATTAAAATAGCAAAAAAAAAAAAGTGGTGTGATCGGTCTTGCAATTCCATCCCATAAAACTCGATTTGTTGAAGATGATCATCAGAAAAGCTGAGGGATCAATCAGGTCTAGGATCCAGGAATTAATTGATCCATCTGCTGATTGACTTTAGCTATGATTGTTCTTTAATTGCTTGCAGGAATTACTGGAAGGGCATTCTTCATTCTTCCCTAGTTGTTGCCCAATGGCATTAATTCAACAAAATTGCTTTCTTCTCTGAAACCACTCAATAGTTTTAATGTGAAAAGATTTGCTTTGAAACCACTCAGTGTTCCTTTTTTCTCTCTTCTGAAATCACTCACTGGTTTTAATTGGAAAAGATTTGATGAGATCAATAACCAATGATTAATTTTGTATTGGAAATCTTGAATTGATAAAATTATCCATTAGTCATGATTGATTATCTTGAATAACTGATTGGCAACTTTGCCTCAAAGTCTATGAGATTGCAGGTCTGGTTAAGCACGGAGTAGAAATGATCACATGACCAACATTATTATTTGGCAGCATGCCATGTTTGGGATGATCAATCGAAAAATCGGGAAAAGGGGTGATCAGTGAATAAGTTACTTCTCTCACCTTTTGTTGGATCACTGAAAAGTCCAAAGCATCATAAAACAAGCATTTGGAGGTGGGCGTCTGAAAACAAAAAAAGACGTTTTTTTAGACGTAATCTTTAAATTTTCTGCTCCATCGGTGCTGCCTGTATGCATAACACATACATAGATTGATAGCCATCCAGTAAGACTCACATAAAAACTAAGGAAACCTATGTTGGGAGTTTTGGTCGGCAGTTTCTAATTAGAAGAAAGGGAAGCAATTCTTCCGCATAGATTCAGAATTTGTTTTCTAATTCGTCAGGTAATTTCTCGCTGAATAAATCTTTTTACTGGCAAATTATTCAAAGCTTCAAGATTTCGAGGAAGACATCAGGTGGTTTACAGATAACGTTGTGTCCCAAAATTTTGTCCCTCTGCACTTCCTCTCCGCTTTTTGTGCGTTAACTCCTCTGGCTGCTGTTCGTTTCTATGGAAATGTAGAAACTCATCTCAATCAGATCAAGGGGCATATCGCGAGAGGATCCATTGTCTATTCAGATTATTAATGGGGTTATTCTACTGAGGAGTTCAGTGTTTTTATCACTTCACATCCAGCCATTTTTGTTGATCTCCATGAATGGGAGTTGACACTCAAAAAGCAGAACCGATGAGATCGGCAAAATGGAAGTTCAAGGCACAATGAATGGCGTACACAAGATTCAACATGTAAGTCTATATATGAACATACAGTAAATACAAGAGTAAAACTGAATGATGATGAGGTTGTTGAAGCTGTACCAATACAACTGCTTGGTGCTCTCTCTTCCTTGTTCTCCATCTCTCATAACTCTGGAATAGAGCACTCTGGTGGATGAGGAATTGTGTGTAAGTAAATATATCACTCAAATCAAGTCTCACTGACCATCCAGTTATGAAAAGGGTAGGAGTAAAATGCCAGCCTCTTGGTCTGAAGCAAAGGTTTAGATTCTACCTCGCAATACTGGATGGGATAATGGATAGTCTATAGCCACACTGAAGAGATGTAATACATCGAAATAGCTATCTGCGGATGACCCAATTATTAACTATCATTGTATGTATATATATATATATATATATATATATATATATATATATATATATATGAGAGAGAGATATGTATGTATGCTTATATATAATAACTTAGCAAAGTAGGTAGCCATATACAGCAATACCTTGAATTGTGCAGTTAAGATTAATGTGAGTTTTGATGTTAGAGGGTTTTGGTTTTGCTGTACAAATTAATGTATCTAAGTACAAGCTGAAATGAAACAAACACATTGAATTATAATAAGACCTATAACAGTACAGAAAATTTTGGAACAAATTAATTGCACTAATCAAAGTATACATATATCGAGTCACTGTAGCCCCACGAATTGTCCACCCGACCAATCAGCTAAGTGGGCTACAGATTCTTCTCTCTTGAGTATGTGTGTCTCGTGGTCGCATTTTGGGGGTTACAACCTTGAAAATATGCATGAATACACCACTGGGCACCTTGTGAAAAGATTTTCTTGTTTTTGTTTTTTTTTTTCAAAAAGACGACAATGCCGAAATTTTTGTATTTTTTAGATAATTCTAGATAGTCAATCAATTTTTTTCAGATGATTTGAGTTACAGGGATATATATAAATATATATATATATATATATATATATATATATATATATATATATATATATATATATATATATATATATATATAAAATCAGCAAATTGGGTAATAATATCGGGCTACTAAGTAGCAGAAAAAGTAAGCAAAAACTTGTTTCTATAAATAAAAGAAAGCTCAGTCTTATAAATTGATTCCATTGTCTGCTTCTTTACCATTAAAAAACTCAACTAGAATCACCTGAAATCTTTCATTTGCAAATTTTTCTTTCTTTTAAAAAGTCTCCCTCAGCAAAATTAGCTGGCAAAATGTGTAAACTTGAACTCATATTTTTTCATATTTTTGTTTTCTTATATGTGTGTGTGTGTTTGGGAATGTTTATGAATGTTTTGTCTTATTAGTGAAATTTACATACTTGTGAGAAAAAAAAAGTTTGATTTCACTTTGATTACATTAAACTTTGATCATAAGAAATAGTAGTTTTATATCGTTTTAATTAATTAAACTTTAGATCAAATTAAAACTACATATTTATTTATTTATTACAAATAAGGTTAAAATTTCACTAATTAGGCAATTACACTGAATTGGCATAACGTGTGTGTGTATATATGAATGTATATATATATTTGTGCGTGTATATGGTTTAAAGAGTAGTACCGTAATTCGTTAGAAAGGAAAAGTTGTCGAGGATATAATTTTTGCTTCAGTTTTAAAACTTTACAGAAAAAATAATCGAGACATCAGTTTATGTTGCGAAAGATAGACAGTCAGATTAAAATACTACTCTCCGTTGTGTGTATGTATGTTTGTACACAAATGTGCCAACTCAAAGAATAACTTTTTTTTTTTTTTTTCCTCAAAAGAGAATCGTCTTTAAACAAACACTCAAGGTTATTCCTCAGTCAACAGAATATTTTAAATCATCATTCACTGTTGTTCATTCTTTTTAGTTCTTTCCTGTTCGACATGATGTAAATTATTAGGTTGTTACCTATAAAATGTTATTTTCTACATTATAGAGAAAAACGCTAAAAGTGGAATATTTACTAATGGACCTTTTTAAAGATTCAAAGTAAATAGAGATAGAATTATCATTGGTGGTTTTTGAGCCTTTAACAGCAATGCTGTCTACACAAGAAATTAGACTTATCTCCACCTAGGACATAATGCTGCTCAAGCTGCTGATAACATAAACAAGGTATTAAGAGTGAACACTGCTGTGTGAACTGTTCAGCATTGGTTCAATAGATTCAAGTCTGTAAATATGGATACCAATAATAAACCTTGATGATGAAGAATTATCATTAGCAATAGCCAGTGACCCATAAACAACAGTTTTGGCACTTTCTGGAGACTTTAGGATTCCATCATCATCAGTCTTTTAGTGTCCATTATTTGGTATAGACCTTCCTCAAGATTTGTCAGACCTCTCTCTGTCATGGGTATCACAGAGCCAATACTTCCTGAACTTTACAGGTTCATCATGCCATCTCATATTTTGCCTGCTACATTTTCACTTATAATCTCTGGGAATCCACATGATGAATCGTGATGTCCATAGGTTGTCTGACATTGTTGCAACATGGCCAGCCCATTGCCATTTGAGTTTTCTAATGGTTTCTATGATATTTCCGACTTTTGTTTTTTTCTAATGTACTGTCTTGTGGTCTCTCCATGTGATGTAGTGCATGATTATCTTATGTACACATTGCATGGTTCTCAATGGGAGGGTCAATCTTTTGGTTAGTTTCCATATGTCAGTTTCATATGTGACTATCAGGAGGATACATTGGTTGTAGACTGTTCTTTTAAGGATTTGTGGGGTTTTCTTGTTTTTGAAGGTCAAGCTGATTCTACCAAAAGCTTGCCATCCTAAGGGGATTCTTCTCTTGGTTTTTTTTTGATGTTGTCAACAAATCTTAGGTTACTTAGGTATCCACCAACTATTCTGATTTTCTAGTCTGAGTTTTGAAAGATCATCTTGAGGCAGGCTGTGGAGAGTTTGGGTGAGCTGGTATCACCTTATCTTACCCCTGAAAGCTCTCAATAGTATGAATAGATGTTTCTTATTAATTTCTTGAAAGTGGACGAGTCCATTGTTAAAAATGATTTGTTGCTGATATTTTATCAGCAAAATATAAATTTTGTCTGACTTCAATTATGTATTAAAGACTACAAAACAAACGAACAAACAAACAGAAAAAGTCATGCTGTCATATAGATCCAGAGTTTCGAAATTTAAAAAACTCAAGGATCCCTTCTTTGAAGGAAATACACCTATTTTTAGCATTTAGTTTTTAGACATATCAATGAACTACAATGGATTACGTTTATCTAAATTTTAATGTATGGTACAGGTGTGTGTAGAATAATAATGTTTGATAGCTGTGTAATGGATGTTGTTTCTCTGCCACAAGATTCATGTTGTCTGGTTCAGAGGAAATACAGCAGTTGTGCAACCCCTTGCATTATTTGATGAACAATGTAAGTTCATACTAAATTGATCCCTTAATTTGTGTCTGGCAGCATTCATGCTTATTTTTCTGAAAATTTGGACTTTTTAGTGATCATTACCCAACAAGAAGCGATAGAAGTTACTCATTTTTTGATCACATCTTTTTCCCCATTTTTCAAAATAGTATGCTGCTAAAAGACATTGGTCACTTATCAGTCTCCTGAGTGACTAACCTAACTTGCTTTTTATTGTTTTTGCTGAATATATTTCACTTAGATTTTTTTTATTTCTAAAATTACTTCATCTGCCAATATATAAAATGCACATTTAAATTTGAAGAAAAAACTCTCAAAATATTTCACTGCATCCAATATGCTGGTATTATGACTAGGGGGCTATCCACTGAAGCTCGAAATGGATAGCTTGGGGACTTAGATGAAGAGTTCTCTCAAATACTCCTATAAATCTTATGCATCTTATATATCGAGGTTGAGGTTTTGCAAATTCACTTTTTCTTGTATTGAAATGAGAATAAAATTGAAAATCTGTTTATTTTTTCCATCTTCTTCTTGTCATTGCAGAGAGGCTGTAGCTTTTGCCAAAGTCCGTTTATCACCCTTTGACCCCGTTTTTGAAGATCTCTACAATTCCTGGGCACAACAACTTGCCAAAGAAGGAAATTATGAACAAGCAGCAAAATGGTGAGTTTATCGAGAAAAAACAGCCTGCATTTTCCCGTGGAGGGATTCTTGGTTCTGAAACTACTGTATATCCTGGCATATAAGACTGACATTTTGATTTTTTTATTTTTTAAATTTTTTTAATACAAATATTTCACTTCTATCAAAATGCTGGTATTATGACTATGGGACCAATGGAGTGAAAAACAAAGATGAAGAAATTAGTCTGAATGAACCAGATACGATGATTAAAACAGTCTTGAAAAATTCAGATGCTATTCCTATCCTTGTCGATTTTATTGCTCTGTTTTGGTGAATGCATCGTTTAATGAGGATATCCGGCTGTGAAATTTTTAAAAGAATCTTCGTGCAATAAAATGAGAATGTCCTCTGCTTAGTGCCAAAAGGCTGAAATTAAGTTGAGCGTGTTGCTGTAGCTATTTATATTACCTTAAATAAAATCATGCTATGGACACATCAAAGGCAATGTACCACTAGGTGCCACAAGATGTGTTGTGTGGCTGTGAACATGTTTATATTTTATTACCTCTGCCAACACAGTTGCATAGATTTTTGCTTTCAGTTGCATCTTTCACTCTGACTTTCCACACAATATCTCTGAAAGTATGCAGTGGATTTCAATGACATTTTGTGGAAGGGTTGGAAATGAGGCAAAGAAGTGGTTGAACATTGGGACGGATCCAGGAATTCTTTTTTGATTTAGAGATTTTTCTGGGTTTTTTTTTGTATTTTTTTCATACGTTTATGTGTACGCTCATGATTGTCCATACTATATCCCAAAAGTTCTTGATTAAATTTTTTGAGAAGGGTGGACAATGGGCTACAAAATAAGTGAATTTTGGGGCAGATCCATTCGCAATTACTTCTCCTGACAATGGTGTTGGCTGAGATGTGCTCTCTGTGAGTGCTCTCTAGTTTTAAAAAACAAAATACCATTCAACTACAAATTTTGTTCTTATCTATTCACTGAATTTGAATTTTTAGAATTTTTTTGAATATAAACAATTTTTTTTTGAGTTCTTCAAGTGATTGTTTTTGGTTTTTTTTCCAGTTTTCTTGCCATTAAACAGGTAAAAGACGCAAGCCGATGCCTTAGTAAACGTAATGACCCCATCTGTCTGCGTACAGCTGCCCACATAAGTTTGCTTGCTTCAGAAAAACAAAATGGGTTTTTGTTAGCGTATAAGGTGATCTGTCAATATTTGCAGAAGATGCAATATCAAGAGATTTACAACTTCACACAAGAACATCATCATCTCAAGGTAAGACAAAGTATTACTTTATGCAACATATTTTTACTTTTGTTCTGTTCCTGGGAAAGTAATTTATTTTTTTCTTCAGATTGTTTATGTATAAAAAGTATAAAATAATCAATTATTCCTTTCAAACTTTGCTCTAGTGACCAAGACTGATAATTTGAAATCTACTTATTTTCAATTGGACAATGGAAAATTTGCACATTTTTAATCACTTACAGAACAGCAAATGGATATAAATATCACTATCCTGGCCACAAAAGCAAAGTTAGAAGGGAATAATAGCTATTTTCCATACTTCTTACACATAAGCAATCAGAAAAAAGCACTTACTACCCAGGAGCGAAAATTGTGTTGCCAGTTGAATTTATATGGCTGAATAATAAAAGATGAAAAAAGATTTTTAAAAAATACATAGTTCAACTTTTGTTGGAAACAAAAACAATCTACAGTAAAGATTAAAAAATCTGGGTCCCTGGGCAAAAAAGGTTATTGGCCCTTTAACCTTTTTTTTCTACTTGGACTCTTTTGCTCAGTTTGCCTCTGTAGTAAAAACTCACAAAATACAATTTAATTGATAATAAAATCAAAGTATGACTATCTGTGTAATGGCTATCTTTAAAATTGAAAGTTTGATTATAAATTGTGTCATATTATATAGAAACTTATTCAAAATGATCTCCTGTCTTTACATGCTTAATGTATCACTCACCCTAGACAATATGAATAGATTGAACAACTAAAAAAAATGGGACTGCCAGTGATAGAGTAGCCACTTCAATGCAGCTAAACAGAGCATCACTATGTCAAAGTGACTACCCTATCTTTCTTTAATAGTTTATTCAAGTTATCTAGGGTGATTGATACGTTGACCTTGTAATGACGGGAGATCATTTCAAGTAAGTTTCTATATAATATAATGCAATTTATATTCATTCTGTCAGATCACATGTATCCATTTCTTAATACAATTTAAAGTTTGTAAAGGAAAAAACTGCTGTAGGTCTGAAATTGGGACGCAGCAATGGTAAAAATATTCAATTACAAAAAGATTAATGTTTTCACTGATCTTAATCATGTGGGCTATTTTTTATTAAGATCTAGTGGTACTATCTAATTTTGAGGGGTTTGTACATTCCCCCAAAACATCCCTACAAAATATATTACCAATCTTACCTAACTCAATAACCAAATAGAAAAAAAATGAATGTGTCATTCTGTGGCATGTAGTGTCAGTTTCATGTTTTTCATTCACTCCTATCACAAATGAACTCTGCTGAAACTTGACTTAATGCGATTGAAGTGTTGTTGAAAAACAGCGAAAGGAAATTTCCAAAACTGGATGGGATGCATTTTTAGTATGCTCCCTCCATATAAACAAGAATTTCCTTTGGGTCAAAGGTGAAGACCCCCAATCGGAATATAATGTGCATATAACTTTGTTTTATTTTTTAATTAGATTTAAACAAATATTTAAATCAAACTAAAATCTTACGTGTCATCAAGTACAATAGACTTAGCTTAAGTCTTGTAATAATGTTTGCGTCTTAGGTCCAAGGGAGATAATCATCAGATTTTGAAACTTTTCATTCGCTCTGACTAATCTTAAGGTTGTCAGAATTTAAATGGTAAAATGTTTTTTTATTTAAGGAAAATAGATGCTTTCTTGACATTTTTTATTTTTGTATTTATTATCAAAATGAATGAATGGCAATTTTCAGAAATGTTATCAGAAAATCAAAATTTCTCTCTACTAGTGTGTGATAATAATGAAGATTATTGGAAAATCTTCATGACCCCCCCCTCCAAAAGAGAAGAACAAGTAGAATAAGTTGTTCATTATGTGACTATTACTAGTTGATGTTGTCATATATATTTTAGTGTAAAACCTTTCCATAAGTTAATTGAGTATACATCCCAAAATTGTTTGGGGTGAATCAGACTTTTAGTACTGTACAGAAATAGATGGAAATCTGATCATTATTATTTGAGTGAGAACAAATGCAACCCCCCCCCCAACAATTTTTTGCAAAAGGGGAAACCATATGTGAAGTTTGCACACATATACAGTCTGTTTGGGATCTATTAGAACAGGATAAAAAAAAGTTAGAAAATCGACCATTGTAAAATATGATAGAATTCATATATTATTCAAAATAATATCCTAATAGAAGGTTGAAAATTTGAACATTTTCTCTTCATGTGTGGAAGAAACGTTTTCCTTTTGTTTTGTTTTTTCAAAATTTCCTTCTAAAATGGGTTTTTAATTGACAGCTCAATCTACAGTGTATATTTATGCTAAATTGACCCCTAGTTTATGCTCGGCTGCATTTTGATCTAACAGAAGTTGAAAGAAGTAACTTGTTCATAGATCATCCCTTCTTCCGATTTTTTAACTGATCATCCCCAACACAGCATAAAAATACATCCATCACATAGTTTCTTTTTTCTTTTTTGACAATTTTAGGTTTTTACACTTGTTGCCAGCCTTCACGAATTAATGATGTCAGTATTAGCCTCCCTGATGCCGAGTGCTGGTTACGTAAAAGACGTTTCTGGGTTTGTGCTTCCTGAATTAAACTCTGTCGCATCTTCCGACAACGGCAAAACCCAGCTTCCTGGTATGTATTCACTTCTTTCGCTTTATGTCTGACTTGGTACTGGGGGTGGGAATGTTATGGTTATGTTCACTATGCACTGATGCCTTTGGGAAGGCACGAATCAACTCCTCCCTACAGCAATGGGTAAATTGCAGGGAAATTGAAGCCTTTTAGCATTGTAAAGCGTTCCATCTAAGAGGTTATAGAGAAACCAATCAGGAGTGGAGCTGTTGTGGCCGACTGGTGATAATGTCCTTGTCTATGTCCTTTCTGGCAAAGAAAGGTTACTAGTTGTGACATCTCATCGTACCACAGAAAATGACCTTGCGCCTTGTACAACAACCCTCTCACTTTGAAAACATTTACTTAGAGGTTGCTGTGCAAATCTCTGCACAAACCTCATCTTAACGATGGACTACCAACAAAAGGATTCATTTTGCTCTTTCTAGAACTCTGTCACTAGACTCACTTGATTTCTAAATTTGATGCTATTCCAGTGCCTGGGGAAAGATTTTGAGCGCAAACACTAAATATTTTAGATTATGAAGATACTGCTTGTATAATAAACTTGATGTAAGTACTATTATTTTCCATATTGTCCACTTGATAATATTGTTGGATATTGTATCCATATGCTTATCATATACATATATATATATATATGTGTGTGTGTGTGTGTGTGTGCATTTATCATAGATTTTGTTGGTTTGGAGTTTTTCCTATATGGAAATGTAGAAACTGTTATCAAACAATTTGACTTTAGGGAGTGGGAGTTCAGGCCTTTCAGCTTACTATTCTAATCTCTAACCAATGTGTTATACCAGCAAGTATCATTCAATTTTGTCTTAGTAATCAACTCTTTTGTAAAACCTGACTATATTTTCACTTTTGTAATTACCTCTGCCAATAAAGTTGAAAGAGGTAGTTATATGTATCCTCTCAGATTTGTTCATTTGTCAGTTTGTCCACACAATGTCTTAGAAAGTTCTTAATGAATTTCAGTGTCATTTTATGAAAGAGTGGGCCTCGGGCTAAGGAAGATTTTATTAAATCTGAGGGCAGATCCAGAATTTTTTCCAGTTGTTGAAATCTGTTTTCATTTTTTTCATACATATATATGTATTCATTCATGTTTGTCGACACAATATCTCCAAAGGTTCTCAATGAATTTCAGCAGCATTTTTTGGAAGGTTGGGCAATGAGGTTAGGAAGAATATATTAAATTTGGGGGCAAATCTAGGAATTTTTTCCTATTGAGAGGAATTTTTACATATATTAAGACAATAGTTGGAGTTTAGAAAATTGAAACATACCCATAAGTTACTATGCATCATAGCTATATATGAACTGATTTTCATTCATTTTTAACTTTGTTTATGATGTTAGCAGTGGTATGTGTTCTGAGTACTTTCTACTTTTCACTTTTGTAATCACTAATATGCAATGAATCTTTTCTCTCATTAGATTTCATACTCGATAGCTGTGATATGGACCCATTATGTCCTTGGAAACCATTCTTGATCAACAACCATACGTTTCTGAATTACGTTTTGCGAGTGTGGCACAAGTGCCTGAATGTTGACTTGAGCAGCAGCGGAGGCATCGAAGAAATGTATAATACACTAAACACGCTTGTCTCAAATAGGCAGAACATGCTCAAAACTGACCAGGTAAGAGATAAGTGACTATAAATTATGTCATATTTGTAAGTCTGCTTTAAAACATATATAATGAAAAAGAAGAATTGTAAAATTGTAAAAATTATTTCATTCCATTTTGTAGAAAGAGAATTGATTGTTCTTAGAAATTTGTGTTTACAAAACACTGATGAATTCAATCTCTGAAGTGATGTTCACCCATTTTTGATTAAAAAAAAACAAATTGATTCTATTGACTGTACAACTTAGGGGATTTCACCCATCAGAGATTCTGATCTTTCAGGATTTCAATCATTAGTGTTTATGATATTTCAAGTTGTGTTTTTTCCCGATAATTATCAGTAAAAAATTTTTACTACAAAAGTTTCCCTTTCATACTTGTAAATATTGATTGTATTTTGTTGAATATAGTTTTTTCTTTGTCCATCCAGAAATCTGACCCTCTTTCTGATTGACTTTCAGTTATTGATCCAGAACTGCATTGATCTGACACTTTGTCTTCTGGCCTTGTTACAAGCTGAAACCACGTCTGCCATCAAACACCTCCTTCATACATTGGCCAGCCTTCAAGATGCTGGACAGTTTGAATTACTTCAGGTTACTTCTCAACTGTGTCTTCCACAAGGTGAGTCCCATCTTCAACAAAATCAAATGCCATGCCATACCATCATTTCTACAACAGAAACTGATTGTGTTGTAAATATGAAATATTAAAACAAATTATTTACCTCTGCCAATGGAGTATTACCCTGGGTCTGTCTTTCTGTTCACAAAATATCTCTATCAAATTTTGCGGAAGGGTGGAAAATTGGCTACGATAAGTGATTAGATTTTGGGGTGGATCCAGGAATCTGTTTTTGATTGACAGATATTTTCATTATTCTGCCATAATAAGCGGTTAAAAACAAACAACACTAGATTTAAATTTCAAGGGAAGTTACTCAACATTTGTAGATATTGCGAGAATTGCGTTCTCTCCCTTGTTCTTTAATATTTTATTTACATCCAGTTTTTAATTATTGCATGGTGTTGGCAGAGGTGTGAGTTCTGAGTGCTTTTTCAGCTGGACTGCTTGAAGAGAAATAACTGTCATTCTCCGAAGAGCAATAGTGTGTATTAGAGTTGTAAGAGGTATAAGTATTTACTAATGTCCGTCAATGCAATATCTCCAAAAGTTCTCAATGAATTTCAAATTTAATGAAAGGATTGGCTATCGGTTACGGAAGAATTAGTTGAATTTGGAAGCAGATCCAGGAATTTTTTTCCAATCAAGATAGCCAAAAATATAGTAAATCTAACCCCCCCCCCGTATCATAACTATAAATGATTTGATTTTCATTCAGTTTTTGTGACATGGACAAAGGTGTGCACGCTTGGTGCTTTTTAGCTTTTCATGTGTGTCTTTAATCGCATATTACATGATGGGAAATGCACAAACAATTTCTGAAATCTTTTTATTTGTTTACAGGTCCGAAATATTTTTTGAAATTGCAACAAGAAGTCACTGCAATACGAGTATTGGTCAGCCTTGATAAAAATGGTGACGACATATCTAAATTGGATTCTACTCTAAAACTGAACACAACCAAACGTTATTTGTCAGACCTGAAGGAAGACAACAGCATCTCTAAC
Organism: Thysanoteuthis rhombus; assembly: GCA_963457665.1. NCBI lineage: Eukaryota > Metazoa > Mollusca > Cephalopoda > Oegopsida > Thysanoteuthidae > Thysanoteuthis > Thysanoteuthis major. Next base: position 15,237,523 of record OY735232.1, on the reverse strand, counting down.
CCAAGTCTTCGATGTAGGGAACTCGATTGTGTGCGTGCCTATTACTACATTGGAGTCTTGCGATACCTTCTGGACAGACAGAACTCTGAATCTACGCTCATTCCGTCACAATCACTGCCAAAAATTATCAACAACAAAACTCCCCGAACGGAAGATGATAATTCTTTTAATCAGATGAATTTGTTGGAAGTGGAAAATTCTGAATGGATTTCCAACCAAGGCAACCTTGAGCTCAACAACAACAACACAGACGCAAATAATGATGGCCCTATCTCGAGCGAGATTGGAAATCAGAACTCAAATAATTATTGCAAAACGCAGTCAATGGTGAGGGCAGACTATAAGTTGGATTTTCACAAAATCAGGTTTTTATCAAAGTGCATTCTGTGGGACATCCAAGGGAAACGGTTTTCTCTCACTGAAAAATTGGGGCACATTCATAAGGCAATATCACGACTGCTCCTTGTACAGAAACCACAAAACGAGCTTGCTAAATCGGCACCTGTAAGCTCGGAGGTTGGTAATGGCAACCACTCAGTTAAATATGTAAATAGTTCAAGTGGCGAGAAGGTTAAAACAACAGAGGAAAGGTCAGTACCACTCCAACAAGATGCAGTGCGTCTGCAAGCTCCGGACTTGATACCTACGGGACATGAAACATCCCCCTCCCCATCAAACCCACCCCCAAACGAAGAAACAACGATTTCTTCACCCCAACTTGTAAAAGAACTGCTCTCTAAAGAGTCTTCTCTCTCTTCATCAACTGTGTCTTCTTCATTATTACCATCTTCGCAATGCACTTCCCCGTGCGAAGAGGAGGAATGTTATCGTTCTGCAACCAAACCCCGCAAAATTCTGTGGAAGGACGAACCCCCTCTCCGTAGTCGGGTTTGTCCTCTGCATAAAAAATACATCAATGTTCCTGATTCGTGGTATGATTTGCCCGTTGATGAGAAATATAGCCATGAATACATCAACATGGGCATCTTACTGGACGAACAAGATTCGGTCATGTCAGAATTGAAACAGGGACCAGAGAATCCAGCACAGGTGAGGACTTGCTTGAGTTTTAGAAAATTGGGTGAAAGTACAAAGTTGTAATGAAAGTTCTGTCTGTTTTTTTTGTACTAATAGTTTCAACTAATGTTACTGTTACACCCCAGAAGCTTAGCAAACTAATCAATGTAAGTCATATAACTGTTCATTGTTGGAAAATGGGTCCCACATTACCTGTCCATAGCAAATCACTAACAACATGCTGATTGTTACAAGTCACTGCATTCTCAAGAGTTCCAGGTGCCTTTTCTGGGACAGAGTTATTACTGGGGATGAGAAATGGATCCTTTTTCACAATGTTGAGCACTATTGTCAATGGTTCAGTTACAATAAAGATTTTTGTTCTAATAAAACTTTTGTACTAATAGTTGAGACAAATGCTACTATTACACTCAAGAAGCAAACAATTCAATGTCAGTCATATGACTGTTCATGTTTGGCTGGAAGACGAGCTTCATCCAAAGATCTTGCTAAGTGTATAGTGAGGTAGGAATAATCTGCTGACCCTTTAACTGACAATCATTTGTTTAGGAGTTTGCAAAATGTCTTATGATGAATAAAGAAAAAGGTTAAAGTGCTTTTGATACCAAAACTTGATTATTTCTCTTCAAAGAAGTAGGTGAGTGATCCACATAGAGTTCAGAATTGTCTCAATATTCTTAATGTCTGCTTGACTGTGATCGATTGAACCCAAATCCTTTGATATAGAGTACTAGCTGAATACCTATTTATGCTTGATGAAATATTCAAAGGGTAAAAAAAGAAAAAGATTTCTTTTTACACTGGAGCGTTGCTAGAGATTTGGGTTCCCAGGAAGCTTGGCCCCTTGAAGGGCCCCCTCCAACTTTTAAAGTTGTCATTGTATAATATTAGTAAAAATTCTGTATGTGAACTATTATTTATAAACTTATGCCCCTCCCCTTCATTTGGAGCTCAAGTGTATTTCAAAATAATCCTCACCCCCTTCCGTCCCTCAGTTACATCTCTTTGTTTACTTCTGACCCTTTATTGGGGAAAAAGTTTCCCTTCACTTCTGACCCCTCAAAAGAGGGGGAAAGTCCCCCTCACTTTTGACCCCTTGGGGAGAGGGGAAGTCTCCCTTCATTACTGACACCTTAAAGGGAGGAAAAAGTCTCATCAATTCTGAGCTCTTCAACAAGTTGAAAAAAGCATGCAGTTCTGTTTTGGTCCCTTACGGGGGAGTGGGGGTTTCTTTTTTGATTCTTTGGAAAAGGAGAAAAGTTTACCTTCACTTTTGACACTTTAAAAGAGCAAAAAGACTCTCTTCACTTGTCACTCTTAAAAGTGGGGGGATGTCCCTCTACTTTAGACACTTTAAAGAAATATACATATATGAAATAAGTTTGTGTGTGTGTATGGACAGAAACTGAAGCTCTACTTAAGGCTTACCCCACTGCTACTGAGTATGCATGGCAAATTTGGTTGGACTACAACTATATTTAAGTTTTTTTTCATAGCATGACAGATAATCAATAGGACACCTCTCACTTATATATTGAAGCTTTATCCATAAGTAAGATATAAGCAAGTGATAAATACCCAAAATAGCAGAAAGATAACTTGCAGGGAGTGGGGTCATATATTTTATTTCCTGTGGCACAAAATCACAGAAAAAAATCTTAGATATCAAACTTTTGAACGTGTGAATAATTAAATAATATTTGATTGATTATTCAGACTAGTATCCTAACCTTTGTTGTTATGATTAGTGCATTTCAGCTGCTGAGTTCTCCAGCCCTCCTCTGGAATGTGATGCATCTAGTGATATCAAATATGTAATTCCTAATGAACATTTCTTTATTCATCAAGCAACAAAATTTTGTTTAGCACAGGAAATTTAAATTTTGTTGAGATTAGAGAGAAAAAAAACTCGCATTATGATAACACCGTATCAATAATACACCTCTGACCCACTAGTTTTACACATCTCATCCCCATTGCAAATGTTATGTCTTCCTTAGAACTTATATCATAGCAGCATAATGCCGGTTGACAATTATTGCACAAATCTGCTGCTTTTTTGTTCTCTGGTTGCAGTAGGGAACAAATAAATCCTTGTTACTTAAACCATAACTCCAGTTTACTATAGCTCAGAAACCGACTTCACTTGCTCTCCTTATTGCAAATGGCTCTGATCTCCGCTCCCAGAATGGGGCTTTTTCACAATGCAATCTCACTCGAAAGTCAGACTAAAATAAAAGACTTACCACTCAAACAAAGAAGAACTGTTTGAAGGTGACACAGCCAGAAGTAGTGAGAGTACCTTATAAGATGTTATCCACAACTGAGGATGGCAAGAGAGTTAACCAGATAAAAGATATTGATCAAAACAGCCATAGTGAAGATGTAAGTCCAAGTAATTCATGGAATAATGACAATACTGAATATGACAATTAAATACTTTGACCTTTTTTATTTGATTTTAATTGCTTCCATCTTTTTTTCTTTCAGATTTTATTTCCTCACCCACTGTCAACTGCTCAACTTTTATTGAATGTGATTCGGAAAAGTGAAGACATTGATCATTTGGAGAAATTCCAACTCCTTGAAGACATTCTTTCCTGGGCAATGGAATATTCATTAACGAGCGAACAGCAACGTATATTCCAGAACTTAAAGGAACAGATAAATGTATAACACACAAATGGCTTTTGTTTTCAATGCAATGATAAGATCGGAAAAAAGAGACGAAGTCTTGGGCAAAAAAATCTAAAGACCCATTCCACTGTCATGACTGCAAATCCCAAACGACACGTTTCAATGCAATTTCTGTCTTTTTTCTTCTTTTTTTTGCGCAACTGTCCAACACCAAAATTGCAAAAAAAAAATGACTTTTTTTTGCATAAAAATTGATTGAAATTTCCATGTAAACATGTTTCTGTCTAAGAAAGTGTTTGGAACATTAAATGTTTTGTTGTCTTTGTGAAAAATTAAGTTTTTTTTCATTATTTTGTTTACATCTTACAACTTTGTTGGCTGATGTCTGAATATGTGTACTTCGTCCATGTTTGTTTGTTAATCTGACTGTCCGTACAGTGTCTCCAAAAGTTTTGCATGAATCTCAATTAGATTATGTGGAAGGGTTGGGAAGAATTGATTAATCAATTTTTGTAGTGAATCCTGTCTTGTTTTTTTTTTTCCAATTGAGACATTTTATATATATATATATATATATATATATATATATATATATATATATATATATATATAGTCTGAAATATTGAAAATCAAGTTACCTCCCCAGCATCCAACAGGTATAAGAACTGATTTTCATTCAGTTTTGTTAGTATATGGCACTGGCAGGGGTATGCGCTCTCTGAGTGCTTCCTAGAATTTATTGATTGTTTGGGTTTTTTGGTTTTTTAAAATTTGGTTTTGGATTTTATTAAAATGTGGAAACCTACATACATACATATATGCAATATACAAGCATTAATAGGGTCTTTGTCTTATGTATAGATTTTTTCAGACTGATGTCTTCATCTTGGTTTATCTTATGAATACCATGTTTCAGTCGTTGTTTCTGACAGCCTTCTTCAGGTGGGTGTCATAAATACGGAAGGTTTGAAATGTTGGGACAGGCCCTCATGTCATAAATAGGGAAGGTTTGAAATGTTGGGACAGGTTTGAAATGTTGGGACTTTGGAGCTTGAGGCAGAAGATCCTCATTCCACAGTCTATTTTCAGTTGGAAGAGTTCCTTAGCTAACGTAAAGTTTTCAATGAATTTTAATGACATTCAGTGGAAGGGTGGACCATGAAGTAAGAAGGAATTGATTAAATTTGGGGGCGGATCCAGGTACAATTTTTTGATAGTCAGTTTTTCATACATTAAGACAATAGTCTGAAATATCGAAAATTGAATCTCATGTATCAAATATCAAATACTATAAAACTGATGAATTTTTGCTTGCATGTGTAATTCTTATAGACTCTGAAAATGCTGGAGTCTAAAACTTTGTCTATAAAGGCAACTGGACCCATGGATTAACATAGCATAGGTGGCACTGACCTCCAAGATCCCATTGAAACAAAATTTAGAACATAAAAGAATCAAGGCAACAAGCTGAAAAATCTGGTTGTTTGCAGAAAAAATTGCCAGAACTGAAACTCAGTGAAGATGATATGCATAAGCATATGAGCCAGGGGAACAAGGGGTGATTCCCCTACCCCAATTCAAACAGGCCTTTTGCCTCCTTTGTAGAAATACCTTCACAGGTGTGTGGTTCCCACACACCTGTGAAGGTATTATAGTAAACAGGAAGTAAGGTTCAACTTTGACATTTCAGTTACATTGTTACTCTGAAACTCTTTTCATACCAATAGCCGAGGTGTCTATCTATGCCGTGTGAAATATCTAAGACATTTTGATCGTTGAAGACCCTAAGGGAAAGGGAAAAGGTCTCCCTCTCTCTAAGCCATTTAAGTAAACAAGTTTCCCTACACTTTTGACACCTTAAGTCCCTTTTCACTTCTGAGAAACAAGAAAACCAAGCAAGAAAAAAATCTTCCTTCACTTTTAACTCCTTAAAGCACAGGGTGGGGGAATTTCCCTTCTAATTAGACCCATTAGAGAATTATAAATATGAGTAGAATAAGATGATACATATATTGGACAGAAAGTGAGGTTTGATTCTGGCATTATTGTTACATTGTAAATAGAACCTATCTATTTCACTTAAAACTTTTATATACAGGTAGCTGAAATACCCATCTAGGCCAGGTAAAATATTACTGGGATTAAAAAGAAAAAAAAGGACTAAAGTTTTGAGACGTTAAAAAAGTTTCCATTTGTTCTTGACCCCTCAAAGGGGAAAGTTTCTTTTCATTTCAGATCCTCTTAAAGGAGGTGGAAAAGTCTCCCTTCAATTTTGACACTTTGAAAGGAAAAAAAGTCACAAGTCACTTTTGCCCCTTTTTGGGGAGGAAAAAGTTTCCCTCTTTCACTTCAAACGCATTAACAAACAGTATATTTATACTAATATTTGAGATTTTTGTATTTGTTCTTTCCTTTAAAAGGAATTTTCTCTCATGCACTACCACGTGAAAAGTCGATGACCTGCATTCATACACTCGTATGCTCTGACAGGCAAACAAAACAAAACAGTTAAACGTTTTCTTCAATTTTTTTTGTTCGATTATTTGTACCTCCTCTCCACTAAAACTACAAGGCCTATTGATCTGATATTTTGCATGGAGAATCAATAAAACTCAACTTTCTACACAGGCTAACCTTTGAGGTCATCAGAGGTCACCCTCAAGCTAATATCCAGTTCTATACATCAGAAGAAATATTTTTATACCAGAATTACTATCATTCATGGCACAAAGATTCCTTATAATGAAATAATTCTTGACAAGTTTTCTGCGGTTTTCACTCATATTCATGGATTATCATCTACTGTATAAATAGTTGTAATAAAACAGTCATAGTCAAATTCAATGAGCAACTTCCTATTTAAAAGTAACAGCCAAAGCTGTGGTCAGCTTGTCACCCTTTCCCTTCTTCAAATGTAACGGCTGACTGCCTTGATTTGTTTTTCTATTTTCTTAAGGATAAATTTCATTTGACTAGTGAAAGCAAAAAACATCAATTTTTTTTTCAGATTTGATTTTTCCTTTCAATCAGGCCTCCATTACCTTTGGGAAAGTATCAGCCTTGAAGAAAAAAAAAAATTCAGATTTCGGATGTCTATTTACTATGTAGCTATAATGCTGGCCTGGACCATTACTTTTGTTTGTATGACCAGTCTCAATCATTCTCCATAAAGACAACTCTATCTTGACATAATTAAAAGTGATAAATCAGCTCCCTCCTTCGTAAAAATTTTCTTCTGAAAGAAAGTATGACTTGGGTTTCTTTTCTGACCAATGCCAGGTACCTCAGCTAGTAGACATTACTTTCCATCCACATACATAAGTTCCAGTTTGATATTATAATTCCATTGTGAATAGAATTCCCTCTAGAACCCTAAAAACATATATTGTGTCTCAAAACTTTATTTTAAATGCCAAATCCATCTTTAGATCGATACTTCTCTCTTATAAATATACACAAGATACATACATATATTCATTATATATTTTGTAGATGATATCTGCGGAAAAATTAACAGATGCATTTAAATTCCTTTGAAAAAAGGATTGGACTGCCAGGACTGAAACTCAGTGAAGATGGTATGCATAAGCATATGGGCCAGGGGAATAAGGGGTGACTCCCGTACCCCAATTCAGACAGGCCTTTTGCCTCCTTTGTAGAAATACCTTCTCCTGAAACAAATTTTCATAGTTTGAAATGGTGGGTGGGTGAGAGGCATTTTTATTAGCATAATGTCTACCCCTGAGTGAAAGTATTGTTTTTTTCACTTCATGCAATCTGATTAATCCAAGAAGAAAAAAGAAAATCACGCAGTTCATTGTATAAAAAAAGTAACTCAACATATGTTACATATTTGAAGAGAAAAGGCAGACTGACTGACTGACTGACAGACAGACATATGCATACACAAACACTCAGTTTCTAAGCTTTAATATATGTAGGTTCCCTCTTTGATCTAAAGTAAGCTGAAAGGGGGGGCGGGGGCAAAGGACAGTTACAAAATTTTTTCCCATATGAATAAAGAGTATGTTGCAAGATCCCCAAAATGGTGATGATGGTATGTTAAGCTCAGTTGTCAGAGGTACTGAAGATTGGAAGATCCGTTGAAGTTTAAACTCACTAACAACAGCCAGCAAGAGAAAAAAAAACTCGAATTTATTTGGATTTTTTTGTTTGTTTTTTTGTTTATTAAATTTGTCAGTCAAGAATAGTACATAGTTTGAGATGGTGAGCAGGAAGTATTTTTTCACAAAATTTTTAACTCTACCCCCGGTGGAAGAGTCCGGTGTTTCTGACCAGTTTTCATTTATAGATTTTATAAGAAAAAAAAGCAAAACTGAACAGTTTGGAGGGAAGATCTGATTTTATTTTCCTTCTTTCAACTTACTGAGTAACCTTGAAGACTTCTTTGTATTGGATTCAAATTTTTTCATTGTTCAAATTTGGTTTATTGTAGATGAGTTTTTTCACAGATTGGTTAGACTTGTCAGACCTGCAACAGAGACAAAAATATTTTCTTGAATTGATGGAACAAAATTGGACACAGCACGGAAAAGGAAAGAAATTGTTTTCAGAAAGTCAAACTGACAAAAATGAAATGACAATTCCAACCAATGCTACACATCTGAAAAAAAAAGAGACGGACAACCACATACAAGCACATACACACACAGGATTAAAGGGTGTGAAGCAAAGAAGCAGTTACAAAAATTTTTCCTGAATAAATAAAAAGATAGAATATTGCAGGATCCCTGAAATGGTGATGATGGTATGTTAGGCTCAGTTGTCAGAGGTATTGGGGGAGAGGAGGAAGGTGTACACTGCCTCACTGACAGCTCACTACAAAAACAATGAACACTATTTTTCATCAGTTTTTTTCATAAAAGCCAAAAAGTGGCTACAGTGAACTCTCAAAATGTGAGGGTTACCAGCACTTTTCCAAAAGGTGTTTCCAAGATGATAGTTTTCAACATGATCTACAATTTGAAATGTTTGGGGGAGGGGGGAGTTGAGTTGGGTTTTATTTAGTTTTTTGCAATATTTTGAATGGAAATAGTCAATTTTTAAAAAAAAGCAAATAAACCGCATCATGAAAGATGGTAGCAGACAAAAAAATGGAGATTGCATGAAAATCCTTTTCTTACCGAATGTAAACACTGGAATCATCTAATGTCTGTGGCAATGGCACATCTTTTGTTTCGGGCAAAAACAGGACAAGAACGCCAGTAGCAATAGACACTAATCCGAGGACAAGCAGTGACCAAGGTCCAGGGAATTCCAGGACGAAAGGTGCAATTGCACCTCCTAGACCAGCTGCAAGGGTCGATACTCCAACCCCAAGATTTCTGAAAGTAGAAAGAGACAACAAGTCAACAATTTACTTTTAAAAAACTTATTTTTTTTATCACGTTCAAGGTTGATACACTTTTTGACTATTAAAGAGAAGGGAAAAATGACATACAAGTTCCAGTCTCGTTTGAATAATAGTGAGATATATATATATATATATATATATTCAATACATAGATGCATACATATTAAACACTGTATTTCACCATGTATAATCCACATTTTTTCCAAATATTCTGAGCAAAAAAAAAAACTCAAGATGCGTATTATTTATGGAAACAATTCTTATACATATTTGTATACATGGGATGAAGCATTTTTCATTTGAAATTGGGGCTAAATTTGGTGGGAGCTGATTGTCTATGTCAGCATATTATACATTGTGAAATACAGTAACTATTTCATATACTTTGTATATTTTGTCCTTCCTGACTGATAATGGAATCTTCATTCAAATAAGATGTTATAAATCAGGAAATTTAAATTTAAAACAGTTTTTGGTATTCGGGCTTGGACATTTTAATTTGTTAGTGAAAACCTCTGATGGGGTAGAAATTAACCTTTACAAAGATTGGTGTTGGGTGAAGGAACAGTTACAGACATAGAAAACTGAATTGGGGAAATGCACTTGGGGAAAGGCATGAATCCACTTCCCTTTCAGCTGTAGGTTAATAGGAGGACAGTAGGATGTCTTTTTCTTGGTTCTAATACATATAGGTAACCTCCTTGGTCTTAAGTAAGCTGAAAGGACATGAAGTAAAGAAGCAGATACTATTTATTTATATGGACTAGCACCTCCACCGTGTAACACTTACTTGCTACTGAAACCAAAGCATCACAATACCAGCAATTGTCTGCTGATGTTCTTTTACAAAAAATATATAAGCATATAAAATTAATGAAAAAATTCAATATTAAGGAAGGTAAACAAAGCAATATTTTTCCATGGAAACTGATTTCTATTTCATATTCTTCATATTATTTGCTCCTTAGGTGAGACGGGACAGAAACAAATAGAGCATCTGAGAATATTTCAGTGAAATGAAAGAATTTCATGTTTACATGACTCACCGTACAACAGTTGGAAATATTTCGGCACTCATGATGTAGACTATCCCAAAAGCGGCTGTGGCTCCAAATTTACCCACAGTGGCCAACAACAATTTGAACCAACTTAAATCTACAAAACAAATACTTGAAACTTATATTTTTAAGAACAGAATGGAAAAAAAATTAAGCAAAGACTTTAATTATTACTGAAGCAGATCTGACTCTCACCAAATGCTCCGCACTTGTGGTCTTGTGCCAGACTAAAGCTCAGTAAATATCAATAATCGAGGACTTATATGCATTATACAAAGAATGCATTTCAGCCCTTGTTCACAGCTATGGTACAGACAACTCATCTTAACAAGTCATCAGTCCAATGCCACGGACGAGATTGTCTTACGATAAAATAGTGAGAGTGTAGATCTGAATTTAAAGTGGCCTTATGCGTGGATCTTTTTTCAGATATTTCATACTTGTTTAAATTAAAGATTTTATTTTTAATACATTTATGGAAATTCAACATTTATTAAATATTTTCATATACATATTAGTTGATTCATGTGAAAATGTTTTGAACATGCAATAAGGGTGTCCTCTTTTCATCAATTTTTTTTTACAAGAATAATAAAATTAAAAATATACTCGACAGCAAAAAAAGTTGAATATATTAAAATCTCCTCCAGGACCAGCCATAGGGTTCTTGGTGTCCCAGGCAAGCTGAACTGGCACCCTTTAAAGCAAAGTGTGTTTATTTATTTTTTTTTTTTTTTTTTTTGAAGTGAGAAAAATGAATATATAGGGATAAGATATAGAAATAATAAATTAGATAGACGGAAACATTTTTCAGATTCAGATCATCATTTAATGAATATAACAGATTCATTATTATAACAGAGGGAGTGTCCATTTACATTACTGACAAGTCCTACTGTCTTAGACACTTGGTGCCCTGGGTGACTACTCATGTGGCCAGTACTTTGAGCTGGCCCTTGACTCCTCCATTTCCAACACAATATTTTTTTTGAGCAGAGGGCAACAAAAACTTACTAGTGACAAACCAGAGTTTGGAGATATTCATTCACTTAGTGAGATCTTTGAATATTTACCAGGGTAAAAATCAAATGGATAGAAATTTTCAGAATTCCTGATCCTCTACATAAACAGCATTCCAAGAAGCTCTTCTGATCATGAACGGAATTTCAGGAGATTGATAATACTACTATTTCAAACCTCATCAAATATTTTAGTTTACAGGGTATTGAAAGAAATTAGGTGTTAGTATTAGTGATATCTCGATTCATTTTTTTAATTAGATGAAACATTGTCAACCATAATAAATCTTTGACTGGTATTTCTTTCATGGCAATCACTCGGACCAGTCAACGCTGTTTACTTACTGCTGTAGACTGTGTAGTTGCATTGAAAAGCAACTTAAAGATGAAACAGCAAAAGAAACTCTTGAATACTGTCACTACTGTGATGTCACTTCCTACTATTTCTTACTTAGCATAGTGCCACATATATAAATGGAGGGGTACAGTGAAATAGTCAATTCAATCTTGCCTTGAGCTTCAAGTAGATGCTGACGAGTCAGGTGACTGAGAGATTGATTGTTATATCTGCTCTTTTACTGATTACCTATTTTCTATTTTTGAAACCTGGTTGTATTGTATATATTTGTATACTTGTTTGTCCCTGGTTGCACAAAGTAACAAATAACTTCTGGTTATTTGAATAGTAACTCCAGTTCACTATGTGAAACAAACAACTTCACCTTCACAACTTTTTCAAACTCTTTTTCAAGATCAAGGCTCTGCTCAAAACTTTGCACAAACAGCCTTTCAAAGTCACTTGACTTGTCAGCATCTAAGACAGTAATTCCTAAAGAATGCATCATGGCTCTCTGATCCACTGAGGTCAGCTCTCAGGCACCATAAAATACTCGAAAATTTCAATTATCTCAAACAATCATAATTCAATGCACAATTATGATGATAGCAAACAACAAGATTTGAGGAACTGTAATGAACAACACACTCATCCATCCCACAAGTTATTATGATTATTAAAATGAAATAGATAACTTGCCATCATAGTCAATAAGTGAACAACAATAGCATCAAAATTTTAAGTAAGGTAGAAAAAAATTTCATCAAATATAAATATGGTCAGAATAAATTCCACTTATGACATAACTGGTGATTCCCACTGGAAAACATCTAAAACAGTGTAAAAGAAATTTCTCGATTTTGGAGAATCTGGACTATTAAATCAAACTAAAGTCCCTAAAATGTCAAAAAAGCTTTTTTTTTTTAAATAAAGAAAAAAAATTCTAGGTGTCTAGATGCCAATTCTCAAATCTGTAGGCAAAACGGTATGGCCAAGAGCAAAAGAACACATAAACACACATACATATAAAATGAGGAGAGAACTCTTTGCCACCTGTGATGGCCATGGTGATTCAAGTTTTTATGGATATATATTACACAGTTCATTATCTTTTTTTTATCTAACTGACCTGATCACATGAACATAAATGCAATTATTCTGTATTTTCTGACTTGGGGAGCTGTGAATAATCCATATACACAAAGGGCGCAATGATTCCGAAAAGTTAGGGAATCACAGATCTAACGATGGTGAATGATGATTGTATAGAAAACAATACTGTTCTTCTGTTACCTTTTACAGACTTATGAACCAGACTCATAACCCAATAACCAAATATTGTTACTTACGTGCAGGCATGACACTTGCAATCATGCACATAAGTCCTCCAAAAACCATGAAGCCAAAGAGAGGCTTGAGCCTTCCGACCAAAGAAAGTAGGAAAATACACAACAGGTAGGCTGGGATTTCTACACAGGCCGATAAACAAAAATTTAGATATGGGTTGCCATCCATTTCAACTGAATTCATTGACAAACCATAATACAACATTCCATTCACAAACCTGGAGGAAAAAAAGAGACAGATCTGAAGAGAAATGTTTTGTGATCACTAAAATGGATTAACCTTTTTCAGGGACATATCGACAGGTTTCTATGATGAGATATATATATGTTCCATGGATCTCTTTAAGAAATATACTGGGACATTCTAATTCAGGCATTAAGTATCTTAATAAATTAGTCTTGAAAGGATTCAACGTATTTTCCCAACTACAGTAGTCTCCCCTCATCCGTAGGGGATGTATTTCAAGACCTTCAATGGAATGCATGGAACCATAGATAGTATTGAACCCTACATATATAAAGTTTTTTTCTCTGTATGTTCATACCTTTGATGAAGTTCAATTCTTAAATCTGACCCATTCAAAATTAACAACAAAAGCTGACAATAAAATAGAACAATTATAACAATAAACTGTAATAAAAATTATGTGACAGAAGATTCATTCTTACTGTACATCTCAGAAACCTCTACATACATTTCTTTTCCTTATTAAGTCAAGTACTTTGACCTTTCCACTTTATTGGCAAATTGTCAGCTCTTGTACTTTGAGACTAACCCTAAGTAAAACTTATAAATTGTTTATTTCTTGGGTTTGCTGTGGATAACTGACACCACAGGAGGTGAAACTGTGGATAAGGGGGTGGGGATGTCACAGTATTAATCTATAAAACAGCTTTGTACTTATAATACCAACTGATATGACATTGTAATATTTGCATAATTAAAAAAAAAAAAATCAAACTTCTGTCTGACATACTGACATATACAGTAATTCTTGAAAAAGAGGAATATTTAATTAGACATACCAACTCCACCAAACGTTGAGGGAAATTTTGGCCAGTTTCCATGTTCTTAGAAGATCAAGAATTGTATAAGTCTTTGGGGCTTCTTCAGTGGCTTCTTCCACGGCAGAATTCTTCAGTTGTTCCATGGAACCAGCTGGAAGGTTCACTTTGTTCATGCGAGCTATTTTTTCAATCAGATTATCAACCTCATCAAATCTTTTTCTGGAAATCAGCCAACGAACAGATTCTGGAAGTAACCTTTAATTTTACATAAAGGAAAAAAAAAAAGTTATCATCAACTCAACAAAAAAATACCCAACCAAGATTCACGGAGTAGAAAATAGACTAGCTCTACAAGCAGCTACTTTTCAAGAAATTATCAGAAACTCATACACTTGATTATGTAATAATTACAAGACGGTACCCCTCCATTGCACCATAAGGACTGGCTTGGTTGAAATGCAAATAAAAGAACAAAACAAAACAAAAAACAAACATTTTCTGCCATATAAGGTGCACTTTTTCTTTTCTTCAAATTCCTCCAAATCACAAAAAATTGGTTTGGGTTGGCCTTGGTATAGAGACTAAAATTTTTCTGGCTTTCTTTCATTTTCCTTTCACCTTCATCGTGATTATTGCAATGTTTTAGTTCACCTTATAAGTAGTGGTATTTTACACATTTACAGCTCTTTATTTGGAAAATCAGTTTTTGGTTTTTCCCAAATATTCCCCAGCCAAAATATAGGTATCTGTTATATACCTAGGAATAGGGCTTGACCTTGTGGTAATGAAGAAATAGGTATTTACTAGGCTATTGGCTAAAATTCTCACTAGCCATTTAACGGCTAATTTCCAATAAAAACCTTATTACAATTCCCAATTAAGCTGAGCTATTTTGGCTATTTTGGCCATTTTTAGGCCATTTTTTTTGGTTTTCAAAAAAATACAAAATAAATACAAAAAAGTTGACCTCAGAAAACATCTCTATTCTATAAAAACGGTGAGGAAATCAAATTCCTAGTTTCCACCGTGTTTACTTAGAACTAAAGTCTCACAAATTGATTTTTACCTGCTGAAATGAACATGACTAAAATATTCAAAATAGTAAATCTATATTATTTTATGATGATCAATTTTTGGTTAAATGGTGAATCACTTCTTTCTTGATCTTGTGACCTCACCCAGTGCCTGAAGTGGTCCAAATAGGCACCAGATACGCTATATAATGCATGCAAAATTCATTTATGGTTTCCCCTTTCTCAAAATAAAAATTGTGGAGTCAGTATTCGCTCTCACCCAGATGATTACGATCTGATTTTTATCTATTTCAATATACAACTAAAAGTCTGAATCACCCAACCAAAATTTGGCAGGCATACTCAACGGATCTAAGGGAAAGTCTTAAAGTAAAATACATGCAACACCACAAGGACAACTACTTTATACTTGAGTATTGGTTTTTCTTTAAAAAATATTTGATAATCGGTCTAAAATGTGATGATGAGCTGTGACAGAAAGTAGAGTTGGTGATTTGGACTTCTCAATCAGCAAATATTTTCAAAAAAATGTCTAGTTAATTATAGGTTGTATCTTATCGGCTGGGAAATACAGAATTCCATTTAAATGAGTAAATATTAATTGAAATAATATTTATATATTTATATTTAAATGATTGGAAATTCATTGGAACAATATATTTTTTTTTATATGACCAAACATTTATTGAAATAATAAAGAACAAAATAAGTTAAGATACTGTCAATAATTTTTGGAGGGCTATTAACATTCAAAGAGTTTTTTGGACGATAGAACTCTTTCTTGTAGTTTGTGTTGTTAATACATTTCAGCCAATCCATTCTACAGCCTTCTTCAGAAGTACTATCCAAATGTGATGGTGATAAACAGAATTTTTCCAGTGGTAGCAACACTACAATATTGGATTCAGGTGATATGTTTTTTTTTTCTGGTTAGGCCAGGATTTCAACACCTTTTCTCTTGAGCAGCAGAAGCCACATTGGGTTGAACTCTGCACTTGTCTGACATGTTGATGTGGGCTGCCTCCTTGACGTTTCTAAGTTTCCAACAGCATTCACTGTCTATAATGGATTTCTTTCCAGAGAGGATAGCATTCACCTTTCTCTCTTCAGATATGGTCGGCCATCCCAGATCTTTCTATTTCACCTTTGATTATGGCTTTCTTTAGCTCATCGAACTTTGAGAAACCTACCCACTTCTCCAGTATAGATATTTCCACATTTATGAGGAATAATGTAAATACAGTTATTGGTCAGACTCTTCTTGCGTGGTGGACTCACTTAAGAAAGCAAATGTAAAATATTGTCCAAAACGTTGTGTTAAAAACAAGCAACAAGAAGGAGTTCAATTTTCTGAAAAACTCCTCGTATGTTAATAGAGTTCAAGTTCTGCCTTCTCCATATTGCAAGGGAGGTAATTCTGACTTCACCTTCTCTATCTCTTCAAATGTCTTATCATAATTTTCATAGGCTCGGTTCAACTTCCAGCACATATTTTCGGAAAAAAACGTTTTTAATGAATCCAGCTTGGATTTATCAAAAGGGGCTCTTCCAACTGGTTAATATGGAATTGAATTCAGACCAACTATTTGACCCTTTTCAGACTTGATTTATGTCTAAATTTTACCAGATGCTGATCCATCTGGAATAGTAGGGAATTTGATTCTCATTGAGTAATTTGCTATTGAAGCCCAGGGCCAAACTAAGTTGGGCTTAGTAAATATCTATTTAAGATAATAAAACATATGTCAGAAAATATTTGAAATGATAAACAAATGCTGGGTCTTTCTCCTCGGTCCCCAACATGAGAATAAAAATGCGTAACCCCTAAACTTGGTAGGGAGCAACGAAAAAACTTGATACATCATATCCTACTGGTTCTGGAAATTTTAGTCTGATGAAGACTAGTGATAAAACTCCAAAATGCAATGACCTATAATGCTGAAGTTTTCTTATTTCAAATTTTTGACTGCATTAACCCCTTCTCCCCCCCAAAACTGAAAAATCTGACAACTTGAGTGATCTGAAACCTAATTAAAAATGCTGGACAAACTGTTTGGGAGAAAGTCTTAGATTGTTCCAATTCTCCAAAATCAAATTGCTGTTGAAATCTGACCCCAAACCAACACCATGACTTGAGATCATAGTCGGCGAAAATAATTATCATTTTTAGGCTTCCATACTTGAAACTGATATCTGATATTTAAATGCTTAGATCTAATTTGGGATAGTGAAATACGTCACTGATGACAAATCAAAAATAGATATTTCAAAGAAAGAGGAAAAGAAAGAAAAAAAATGCTCTTACCACCAGTAAAAAATGTAGAGTATACAAGGTAAATTGATGACTAATTCAAGATGACTCCAATCTCGTACTAAATAGCTGATTCCAGCCAGAATGATCAGGCCAAAGCTGAAGACAATATGAAGGAGAAATCCAGACCCCATTCTGTATTTAGGACCAATAATTTCCATTGCTGCAGAAAAATATATACAAAGATGCATCAATAAGTTCACAGCCTGACATAGTTATTAGCAGGATATGAATCTGAAATTTTCATATATATATATATTAAGAAATGGATAGATGATCAGACAGAATGATTATAAATTGTGCTATATAATATTGAAACTCTTATTTGAAATGGTCTCCAGTCATTACATGGTAAATATATCACTTGGCCTAGACAATGTAAATAGAATAAATATAATGCAATTTATGATCATTCTGTAAGATCATATATATCCATTTCTTGATATATAACTGTCGCATTGAAAGAAACGAATAGACCGAGGATAAACAAGATGAGAATTCAGAGTAAAAACACGACAAATGATCACCTGCATAAGGTGTTTGTTCTCTATTTATCTGCTCTTATCCAATCAGGAACTGACTCTATAAGACCTCTAAAAGATTCCTCTAGGATTTGCTGCCAAGATGTTAAAAGCAGATCCTTCAACTGTTGTAAATTACATGTTGGAGTTTCTGCAGAGTGAACTTATTAGTCCAACACATCCCATAAGTACCCAATGGGATTAACATCACGGATGATTTGTAATCAGGGCAATACAATGAAGTCTTCTTCATGTTCCTGAACCCATTCCCATATGACTTGTATATTGTTCCAGATGAAAAGTGCACTATACATTGGCCATGGTAGAAACTATGGAGGGGTATACCTGGTCTTCAATGTTGAGGTAGGTAGTACATAAAGTACCTTGCACATGAATGATGGGACCTAGTGTTTTCCAGCAGAATGTTACTCAAACTGTTATACTGCTGCCACTGGCTTGTTGCTTTCCCCACATTCTGGTATTATTGCTTTCCCACGAGAATAATACACACACCCTGTCATCCACTTTTTACATTGATACAAAGTCCCGTTTCAATATTCATTGATGTTTTCAACAATGTACATTGATTAGAATGTGTACTCTGATTGGCCTGCAGCTATGCAGACACAAGGATCAATGTACTGTGTGTTATGACACCTCCTTTTCCCTTGATCCAAGCTATCTGCAATTTGTACTATTGTAGTACTTCTGTTGGTTCATAATTAGTAGGAATGCTTCCATTTACTTCTCACATCAATACGTTTTGGCTACCCAATGCTTTGTCAGCAATTTTTCCCTCCTCCATGGACCACTGACAATAGACACTCACCACCATTGAACTTTAAACACAAGCCAGGTCATTTCAAAGATGCTTTGACCTAGTTTTTTGGTCATAACAATTTGGCTTTTATCAAAGTCAATCAGATTCTTCTTGCTTATAACTGCAGCATTCAAAACACACCAAAATGAAGTACTCAAGGCCAGCTCAACAGCTTATAGACCTCTGCCCTTCTCTGACTTGCACAGATGTTACAAGACAGTAGCTGTCATTCTTACCACATGTTGCTCATAATGTTTTGGCTAATAAGTGCATATACATGAGGGTAGATCAATAAATCCATAGTGAATGCCTGAATTTTGATCAGAAATTTTCACTGTACTGTAGAGTGTTAAAAACCATGAAATTAAAAGGATATAATAGTTAGTTGGTTGGTTGGTTGGTTGGCACAATAATGGTTACAACTAGAAATTTACAAAAATGAAATTCCCAGAGTAAATAGCAGCAAAAAATAATAATAGTCATTTACAATACTTAATCTAGTAAAATGAATAAAAACTTTTCTTTTATGATTTTCAATTTCTCATTTTAAACTCAGCAGATGGCTTTCTGACTAAGTCAACATCTCCATTTTGAAGAAACTGCAACCAAACATCCCTTGTTTGGGTCTCCTTGGTTGAATGCACATTGAATTAAAAATATCACTTTTCCTCAACTGGTGAATCTAAATAACTAATTAATATTTCAAAGTGTTAAATGTACTCTTTGGTTAAAGTACTCTTACTTCCTCAATATGATATGGTGCAGATAAGGCCTATACCTTATCTACACCATAATCGATAACCCTTGTGTATATGCACTGAGGAGCAAAAACATTACAACCAACATGTGACAAGAATAAAATCTCATAACAACTGTGAAAGTCAATTGAGGATCAGAATGAAGAATAAGTTGCCAGTAAGAAGTTCCTGCAGCTCAGTTGTGAGAGCGGTCATGCGTTAAGTGAGCCAACCTTCAGCATAGAGGGTTGTGAGTTTGATTCTAACTGGGAACTAATTCTTTATTTAGATTCGCTCTGTTAGTTCATTTATTCACAGCAGGAGGGAAACTGGCTTTAGTTTGCAATAGGTTTAGGTTTAGTTGCAATAAAAAGCAGCAGCAATTAAGATGAAGGTAAATAGTAGCAATGAATTAATACAAATAAAAGGAAGTTATTTTGAAAAGTGAAAATACTTAACTCAGAGAGAGCCATGTGCAATTCAAGATAGGGAATTCTTTGTTGACGAGTAATCAATTGCTAAATCTCAATAATCTATTTCATTCTCACCCACACAAAGAAAGTTGTCTCGGAAAATGCAAGAGGAATTCTTTGCCAGTAAATTTTTAATTAGATAAGGATATGGGGTCAGCGGTGAGAGCTTGTCCACAGTAGGTAGAACCCAGATCTTTGACCAATAGGATAAAATATACATTTCGCACCCTAAAATTGACCACTTTGTAAACATACACATTTTGCCTTGACACCACATTCAAACGTCAGCTGTTTTAAAAGGTTAACAAATCACATTCTCGAAAGTTACTTACCCTTAGAAGCAAAAGTAATTTTTTGTGCTTTCAATCCAAAAAATGCCGAATAAGAAGAAAACCTATTTTTTTAATAATTTTGAAAGTTACTTACCACCAAAAAACAAAATATGTTCTATTTTTTATTGAAAGTCTTTTTTCAAACATACATTTTTGAAAAAATAAAAGTATTTTTTGTGCTTTCAATCCTATTAAATGAAAAATAGAAAAATAAAAGATTGTTTTTAAAAGTCATCAACAGGAAAAAAAAAAAGGTGATTTGGGGGGATAAAAAGGTATTTTCTGTGCTTTTAATTCAAATGTAAGAAGACCTTTCTCAAAACTGACAAATTTACAAAGGAAACAAAAGGTCTTCATGGATTGAAAGCGCAAAGAAAGTTTATCTATTTTATATCGAATATTCAATTTAATCAAATCTTAACCCACTACCATGTGTTGAAATTTCAATTTTTTTTCAATACTGTCAACAAGTGTCACTTATATTTATTAGTGTTTTACGTATGTTTTTTGGTATATTTTTTTGATATATCTATAAAACTAATGTTCAAATATAACTTGAAATTTCAAATCATACTTACAAAACTAAGATAATGAAATGAAATCTAAAAACCTTTTCCTTCAAATTCTATCACGTATCACCTGAAACATACGTGTTATAGGTTTGCCAACACTGTCTTCACAAAAATGAATAAGTAGTTTCAGTTCGATCAAAAGTTAATTAGATCAGAACACGGATAACTTTTTTTCACAAAATTATGAAAAAAATGAAATCATCATTTAATTCAAAGGTGAGAAATTGTCTCACAAAAAACTATTATGTTTGTGTATTTCATTTGAATAGTATTCCAAGTGAGATCTCCTACACCCTATCATTAATTTTATAAAACATTTTCAATGATTCCGATAGTTTTCCATTGTCTACATCTGATATCTGACTTCTTATGCAATAATTGGATTGAAAGCATAAAAAAATACTTGGGTTTTGAAGGGTAAATAACTCTCAAAAAAAAACATTAATTTAAAAGAAACTAGCAAACATTTCTTTTTGTTTTTCTTGCAATAAGTAACTTCTGAAACTTTAGAAAAAAACCATGTTTTATTCTTTTTTGACACTTTTGGGGGATTGAAAGCACAAACCATTACTTTTTTCAAATCAAAAACTTACTTGTTTTTCTGAGGGTAAAGTATACTTTTGAAAATACGTGTTGTTTATGTTTGTAAATAACCTCATATGGTGTCGAGGAAAAATCTGTTCTAGTGAATGTCAGGGAGCAAAAAGTATCATTGGTCCGACAAAATGTACCTTTCAGGTTTTCTCAGAAAGGTGACACTTCAAGTAAATCATTGTTCCCCACTTACAACTCAACCCATTCTGGGCAATCTATTCTAACCCCACTACCAGTCAACTTCCCTTCTAGAGCTCCAGGATTTCCAATAAAAATTGCAGAGATATTTCTCAACAGTTGCTGCTTTGATTTGCCACCAGTTGTTCTATTCCATGTTGCAGAGCGAATTGCCAATCAACCATCAGGCCATTCCCCAGACCAGTAGCTACAACAAAGACTTCACCACCACCCAAGGGAAAGGTTAATGAAAGTAGACTTATAACCAGTTTGAATAAATGCAGTGTCTTACCGATTGAAAAAGGCATTGTCATCTTTTCCTTGCCAGCATTCCAGTATTTTCAGCTTTTCCTCATATCATCATTTACCACATTGTGGTTTCAGCTGAATAACTATAAATCTATCTTCAAGGAGAAAAATTTTTTAACCATCTTCTCATTATCAGGCTATGGACTTTTTGTTGTACTTATGTACATCAATAAGTCCACAACCTAATAATGAAAAAATGGTGTATTTGTGTGAAAAACTAGTAAATGTAAAGAAAAGTTTTATAAAGGCAAAGGTGAATATTTACCAATGATGAAACAACATCCATAGATGCCAACCTGCGATACACCTTGTAGAAAATACAAAAATATAAATAGCCAGACATTTTTGGCAAATGTCACAACAATTCCAGTCAGCAGGACAAGAGCTATTGTCAGGAAAAAACAAAAACGACGGCCAAATCTGTAATAAGTAAAAACCAAAAGTAAAAACATTTTAATCAATAGATTATAACAGGTCGCAAAATTTGGACAGAAGGGGGAGATAATTCAAGTTTTTTCTCATACTTACCAAATACAGGCATTTGAGATAGTATTGAATTTGGAAATCAAGCTAGTCTGGAATCTGAGATCCAATACTAGCCTCATGAGGCTCGAATCAAACCTCTGCCTCTATGTTTGGTAAGTCTTTGAGATAAAACTTGGATTATCTCCCCTCCTGCCCAAATCTTGCAAACCCTGGAATAATAATCACAGTAATGTTATCAAAATCAATTGCTCTCAATCACTTCAAAACGTGAAAATTATAAATTTCATAATAATCTTTTATAATGTTAAATTGTTTATAATAATAATTTCATAACAATGAATGAAAATTATTCCAATTTTTATATCCTTGGCTTATGAAATGGAAAATTCTTCAAATAGATATAAAGCTATGAAATAAAAGACAAAATTCATCTATTTATGCTCACAAGACTCACCTGTCAGACACTTGGCCAAAAAAAACAGTCCCCACAAGACGGCCAAACATAAAAACTGATTTAATGTTGCTCACTATCCACTTCCTGTCACAAACCAGATCAAACTGTCAAGAATGGAAAAATAAAAATTCAGAAACAGATACATCACTGAAACACTTAAACCACAAATATCTAATCCTCGAGCTTCGACTAGCACAAGGCTAAAAGTGTAGAGCACCCAGTAAGTATCAAACTCACTACAGAAGCTCTAGCTTGCAAGATTAACTAGCTAAACATCACTCCATGGCAAGGCACCCAGGTATTTACTAAGCTTAACCTTAAGCACGAGGCTACGAGCGTGGAGCACCCAGTGATAATCAAACTCACTACTGTAGTAATGGTACAGAAGTTTAGCTTACTAATCATCACTTTGCAGTTGGGCATCCATCTTGTCTGTAATAATG
This sequence comes from Thysanoteuthis rhombus, assembly GCA_963457665.1. Taxonomy (NCBI): domain Eukaryota; kingdom Metazoa; phylum Mollusca; class Cephalopoda; order Oegopsida; family Thysanoteuthidae; genus Thysanoteuthis; species Thysanoteuthis major. Next base: position 15,214,443 of record OY735232.1, on the reverse strand, counting down.
GTATTTACAAAACTTAGTTTAGTGTAGCACAAGGCTAGATTGGAGTCACTTGTGTTACTGAATATTTATATGTTATAATGTAAACATATTTCCAAAGGTATCTCTGCCTCCCTATAAGAGGCTCTGTCCTTCCGTTATTTTGTAGATCTGTCCTTATACAGATTTGCTTGAAACTTGGTTGAAGGCATCCCTTGTTGAAATGCTTCTCACATATAAAAATCTTCCACTCAGGGTCACGTGATCTGGCAATCCTGGTGCTTAAACTTTATGGTGGACATCTCATTAAACTTTCAGTTCTTGTTTTATTTTACTTTTGTGACTGAATATCTATTTCTACTTGAATATATCTACCTTTCTTTTATCTCTCTTTCAGGTGTTCACTTTTTTATTTGAGCAACAGGAGAAATGGAAATTATCAATATGCAAACAGACTTTTAGATAACACGAAGATTTCTAAATTAGTTTTTTGCATATGAATACATGACATTAGTTTTTTCCAAAACAAACTATTCATTACAGATATGGGATATGAAAATCAGGAAATGCTAAGATTATTATAATAACATTGTAAACATTGTCATTCAGGTACAAATTTACATGCATTCTCTATGTTTATCTATAGATTTATTTCAAAGAATACACATCCTTACTTCAGTGATGACTGTCATCCTTGGATCAGGATCCTTATATATATAACCATCCTGGCACGGTACTACACTCAAATTCTGTTTTGCCAAAATACTTTGGGATATATTATAATTGTGTATCTTCAAAACCTCTTGGAATTCTGAGACTTTGTAGTGTGTGCAGGAGGAATCATCTGTTGACGTTATCATTTTCTCGAAGAATTGATGGCTGTAATTATTGCCTGGGGTTCCTGGGAATAAGCTTTCATTCAATTCTGGAATGTGGCATTGATGTTGTTGCTTAGCAACCACAAAGACCATATTGAAACAGATCCAAGAAGATGTTATCACAGGGAAACACAAAAGTAAGACCTGAAGTTTTTGGTATGTACCAAATTCACCAATTCTTCGCAGGATTTCATCAAAATGCATTTTGGTGCTAAAAAGAAAGAAAGAAGAACAAAACAGTAAATGATGAAAATTGGAAAGGCAGCTTAATATTGTTCAGGCTGGAATTGTTTGCAAGATTATCATTATTTCATTTTTTTTCTGATCTACTGTATTTGATGGCATATAGGACTCTCCCCTCCCGGTCTAAAATTGGCTCAAAAGATAAGCATAACCTTCGTTTTCTAGCCCAAACATTGGTCAGAATTTCATTGAAAAACAGGGTCATGAATTCAGGGAAATGCATTTTTCTTCTTAATTTTTCATTTCCCTATCGGAATAAGGAGGGGAGGGGTCTTATATGCCAATGAATACTGTATAGCCATCACAGCAATTAAATAGAAATCTTTTTCGGTATCTTAATTCGATTTTTTAAAATCAAATTTTCAAAAATGTCAACCTCAGTTGCTTTTTCTTCTTCCAAATATTTATAAGTTTCGAAAGAAAAAAAATTCGCGATTAATTATTTTGTGCTTTCAGTCAATCAGACTCAACAACCTCCCAGTTGTTAGTTCTGAGAAAGTCGATTTCTAAGGTTTTAGCAGCAGGGTTCTATTCACGATGTAACTGTGATGGTAAACTGGATCGCTGCTTTCTGTCCGTTGTACGAGGGTGAGGCTTCGAAGTATGTTCTTACTTCTAGTTCATTTCGTTAACTACCGTTTTTATTCAAAAAAAAATCAATCGATCCAGAAAAAAAAAACCTTAGTGAAAACACACAAAAAAATCGTAATTAAAATATCAAAGAAGCCTAGATAAAAGCAATATCCACAAGGGAAGTAACCGAATACTTCGGAGCAGTACTTCCGTACAACAGACGGAAATTAGCAGTCCTGTTTAGTTACTATTCATAGTTACATTATTTTAAATAGAACCCTCAGCTAAAACCTTTGAAAATCGATTTTTCTCAACAAATCTCTGAAATAACAACACTTTTTTTGTATTTTTTGGGAATAAGTCGACCAAAGTAAATCTTAACCAAAATATCAACTGACCTTTGCCTTTTGTACCAGCAGAGTACAAATCAACAGTCGAACTGCAGATGACTTTGTTAATTCTCGATTCAATTTTTACCTTTAACCTTTCGTTGTACGGACAAACCACAAAGAGAAGGCGATATGGTATTTCCCTGGGAGTTGATGATATCAAATGCAAAACACTTCAACATTTGTCAACTCAACAACATTTTTAAAACACTTAATGTTTGTGTCAGGTCGATTTTTTTTTAAAACGAAGTTGAAGAGAAAAAAAATGTAAACGATGCCGAGGCGGAGATTTCAACGATTACAGTCCCACATTTTGACCTTTGAAACTTTTTAAAACAAAATCGCTTTACTATCATTTCATTTTAAGTCTGTTAGAATAAGCTCACTGGTAGAGCAAAGGACCTGTGCTGTGATGGAATGGTGCAGAGTTCCATACCACGTAATCAGACTGATGAGTCTCATTACTACAAATTCAATGAATGGAAATTGATTTTCAACCTTAGCAGACAGACCTTCATTTCCCCCACCTTCTTTCTTCTTTGCAATGTTCATTATTTATCGACTCATTTAGGAGAAGGAAAGCTAAAATTAGTCTGTTTGAAAAACTGGCACCGTTTCTGAAACCGACATTTAATCCATGCCGTTTATTTAGAGTTGGGTAAGAATATGGAATGATTTTGAATGAGAAAACGGCACAGTTTCAGTTTGAGTAAAGAAGTTGGTGTTGTTTTTGACATGAACACGTGGTCCTCAATGTTATTAATTTTCCTTGCGTTCAGATTTTAACAGCAACATTTTTTCATTGACATCGCAAAAATTTGAGCAATCTGAACAAACCTGCATAGATTTGCAATGACAATTTTTCGAGATCATCATGTAATTAAAAAAAAATACTTCAAGATTAACTTAATCGAGTAAAATTGATAAAATGAAAGTTAAAAAAAAAAAAACGACCGAACATCTTTTGCCGGTGTCTACTTTGAAAAAAGTCTCCTTTGTACAAAGTTCCGCGTAAGCATAAAACCATCTAGTGTGAATTTTTGGTCGATTAGAAAAAAGGTTTTGTGAAGTTTTCATTTTGTACTTAGATTTAAAAATGAGTTTTTGAATAAAAACTGATCAGAAAAACAGAATAGAAAGTAAAAGATTCGTTCAACAACAATTTTAAAATGGCATAATGAATGTCAAAGCTAAAATTTAGTTCCGTTAATAAAACAAAAAAAAAAAACTTGTTCAACTAACTCGAAGAAGCGAAGATGTATCTATATGTATTGAGTACTTTTACCTTTTTTTTTCAAACAAAAAAAAAACGATGCTAATTTTTTTAAAACAAGATGAAGATAAGAAACATGAAAATTATAAACTTATAAAGTCAAGTTATTTAAAAAAATAATTACAGAATCTTTACAATGTGAATGGACCAAGCTCCTCCCACCAGGTGAGTGGTCAACACGTAGATAAACTTTATTTTTCAAAGGAAGTACGTAATTATTTATACGCCTCCCCAGCCCACGGCGGTTAAATATGACACACGGTCTAATTCAAAGTAGGGGACCCTTACGCGCACGTACCAGAGTTTGTCAAAGTTCCCTCGGTGGTACTTTCCTTTGGGACATTTCCATTAGGGATTGAGCTTGACCTTCAGTTGCAATGGGGAGGTGCAGCCAGGCGGACGGCCCACTGTAACTGGATATTATATATTGGGATTGTTAGATAATTTATGACGTTTCTGGCCAACACAAAAATGACCACATACAATACCATAGCATTTATTGTCTATGAAACGTTGCAATTCTGCAGTACACACCAACTATTCCTCCTGCAATAAAGTAAACTTAGGACAATACAATCAATCCTATTTCAATGTCCTAAAGTGGCGGTCCCCAAACTTTTTAAACAATCGACCCTTTCTTCCTTGCAAAATCCCTCTCATCAATAAGCAAGTACAAAAAGATGAAATGAAAGTAGTCAGTGTTTCCAACTCAAATATTTTCGAGGTAGTTTGACCGCAAAAGAGCGCACCTTTTTAAATGCGAGGAAATGAGGGGGAAAAACGCCAAAAGTGACCAAAAGATACTTATTTGGTGAAAAAAAAAAATGGCCAAAAGCACGCGCCGATTTTAGCGATTTTCGCACTGCTAAAACGGAAAACGCGAAGCGCTAAATTTGCAACATGAAGACATGCTGTTTTTGTAGTTTCCGGGAAAGACATAGTTTTGTTTTATTTCAGTTTGTTTCATATTTTTGATTTAAAAATGGCTAAAAATTCAAATGAGGCTAAACCAAAAAGTTTATGACCATAATGGCAACGTTTTTTTAAAATGCTTCATTTGTCTGATTTGGCCATAAATTGACATCCCAGTAGTCGACTTGATGTGACAAAAGGAAAATGTGCGACGGTTAAGTATTTTGAAAAAAAGGAAGCAATTGCTTTAGAGGCAGAAAGGAAAGGCAATAAAAGGACTGACCGCACAACTGATTGGGTCAATGACTTATTATAATGTCTAAATTTTAGACGAAACCATTAAAATTTGGTGTGCAAATGAAAAAAAAACTTTTGTGGAAAAAAAAAAATCATTTGTTTACCTACGTTTACGTTGCCAATACATTGAAATCGATGGAAAGTTATTTTTTATTATTCGGTGATCATAAAAGTTTAATAAACCGAAAAACGCTATTTTTGGAATTGACATGAATGAACTGTTAGTAAAGGTTAGGGCTGTAAGGGAACTTTAGTAAATAATTGAAATAAACTAATAACTTACCCTTTATTTGTCAGACGCAGGGCCTCTGAAACAAACTTTACCGTGGGTACAAAGTTTATTTTGAGCCCCCTTCCCTTCCGCATAAGTCATCGTAATTTTGGTTCCCGGAACATGTTGCCAACTCAAAAAATATTTTCGAACTATTTTGTCTACCAAAAGCGCCAAAATCAAAAGAAATAGCCAAAACACCCTGAGAAAGGACTGAAAATATTTTCTGTTTTTCAAAAACTCGCCAAAAATGGCCAAAATTAGCAAGCACGCCCGCGCTAATTTGGCTATCTGTATGGAATGCCAAAACTAGAAACGCACTAAATTTAGCGTGAAAAGCGCCAAATCAGCAATACCGGCTCGGTACGGTCATACGATGTACCCCAATACACTTCTTTCTCATATGCCCTGGTTAGGAAAAGAAAATTGTTATATCAAAAATATCATTTTACTACTATCATTTAGAATCATTCTTTCTTTTTTTTTTTCAATTTTCAAATTACCTTTTTCCTACAAACGAAAGAAAAGGAAAAACAAAACTTGAAAACAAGCCTGAAAGTCAGACCATAGATGCGCTAGGTATTTTCTCATATAAAGATCCAGCTAGGGCGATGTTGTTTAAGATATCTTAAAGTGCCTAAAACCATCAAGATTCTCCAGATATATAACTAAAATCTTGGGAATATATTACATATTGTTGAGCAGTCGCAAAACGTGAAACTGTATCATAATGAAATGGAGCGCTAAAAAGTTTAACGAAAAATAACCCAATTTTAGATTCTAAAATAAAACTATTCGCATCTGCTTCGAAGACTGAAAACTAAAAAAAGACATTTAAACGATTTGTTCATTCATCATTTGAATTTTCCGGGTTCTTAAACATTTGAACAATCAGAAATTATTATACCCGTTGCTATCATATTTTGTTGAAAAGACAATTTCATGAAAATCAAGAGAGATCAACTGCTTCAAGTGTCCATAAATCGATAATTTTTTTTAATGGATTAATAAAAGCCTAAAAAAGATGAATAAAAAAACTGTTGTCTGCCAATTTTTTGATAAAAAAAGAATCATATTAAACATTTAAAAGTTGAACGTAAACTCGACTCATTTACTTCTTTTAGACAAAGCCATACGTAGGTTAAAAGAAAATCATATTTAAACAACATAATTGTGAGATAATGATGCAAAAATGAAAATAAAACCTTCTAATCCACTCAGATTTTCAACAAAGAGAAATTCTACGATTTCATATGGCGGCGAAATAAAGTCTCAAAACTTAAAAAATATATACTTTGGGGGCCACTTTAAAGCAAGGATTAACATATATTACTTTTTTTAGTTGTACAAAAAATCGTCCTAAAATATTACTAATTTCATTTTAAAGTATTACTTATAATGATACTAAAAACTAAACATTAGAAAAAAATTGGCTCGTTGGGGAAGGTGTTGGTCTTCACTATCTTGACTTAAATTTCCCCAGTTCTTTTACCTAGCTACAACGTCGCTTTTGAATTTATTACAGGCTATCCATAAAGTCCTTATCAATGTATGTTTAAATAGTGCAACAAAATAGACTGACACTTTATGGGCACCTGGTATGATTTTCACATTGAAATCTCAAAATAAATATATCCATGGAAATTCTATCAATTCCCATGTTCACAGTTTTATGCGGGGGTTCGTAAGAAAGAGAATTGATTCTTCAATTGAAAAATTCAAGTGTTATTAAATGAAATATACAGGTGTATTTAGATTAGTGCAGTTAATTCGTTCCCGATTTCTTTAACCCGTCCAAAATCGGACCGGTGGTAACAGGTCTCTAAACGAGCTAATTTTGATTAGTCCATCCTTGCAGAATTTGGTTGGAATATATCACTTTGTGATAAAATTTAGTGATACTTGAGGGTGAAATGAACAATTTCAGATATGGTGACATTCTGAAACGGATCTTTCGTAGGAGCGGTTGCTAAATAATATTTCAAACCTCACTACAAGCTTAATAAGCCTATCCATATCTCACAATAAAACACAAATTCCTGGATCCGCCTCTAAATTTGAACACACCCGCCTACAAAATTTCATTGCAATTCATTGAGAACTTTTGGAGATTTCGAGTAGACAGACAAGATTGGATGCGGGTATAAAATTTTAAAACGGAATAATATCTCTCAATCATAATCAAAATCTTTGATCTGCTCCAAACTTAATAACCTCTTCCATACTATACGACTCATGGAGAACTTTTGGAAATATCGTGTAGACAGACATGAGCGAATGTAGAAATGTGTAGAATATTGAGACGAAAAAAATGTCCCTCAATTATGAACTAGTTCCTGGACCCAACAAAAACATTACTTATTTCTTCCTTACGATTTGCCTTGACTATCCACAAAATTTAATTGTAATTCATTGAGAACTTTCGGAGATATTGTATAGGCAGACAGGGGCAAATACTGAAATGTATTAAAAAATGCAAAAATATCACCTGATGAAACACCAATTCCTGGATCCGCCCCATATCTATCCACATGTTTCCAAAAGTTCTCAATGAATTTCAAAACATGGTAAGGAAGTGATCAAATTTTGAGATAAATCAAGGAATTTATTTTTTATTTTTTCATTTTTTTTATTCATTCATTTTTTTTTTCATATTTTCTTTTCTGTTTCGGGAAATCTCTCAATATAAAATGAAATTTAATAGAAAGATAAAGTAGATTTCTAGAAAGAAATGATTGAAATTGGGGGCGGATCCACAAAATCATTTTTGATTGAGAGATATTTTTCTGATTTGATATATTATACATTTCTGTATTCACTCACGTCTGCCCACACGGTATCTCAAAAAGTTCTCAATAAATTCGAATGAAATTTTGTAGAAGAGTGTAAAAAAAGGTGAAATTTATGAGGGGTGGATTCAGGAATTTGTTTTGTTTTTTTAGAGGTATTTCTTTTTTCGTTTTTTTTTTTTTCGAACATTCGCTCCTGTCTGTCCACATAATGTCTCGAAAAGTTCTGAATGAATTCCAATTAAATTTTGTGGAAGAATAAGGCATATACTGTACAAGAGATGACTAAATGTTGGGGAGGATCCAGGAATTTGATTATGATTGAGAGATATATATTATCATTCTTTTCGATTTTTTCTTCATATATTTCAGTATTCAGTCCACAAAATATCTCCGGAAAAGCAGACCGTGGGATGAAGAAGAGGTGATTAAACTTTAGGATGGATCTAGGAATTTGTTTATTCAGTGTGTGCTGCTGTATTAAAGCATCTACAACTCATAAAGTATTTCTTTAATAAAGCCTTTGTGCACCATCTTGTAAATCATACCTTTCCAGTGGTCAGACTGTGGTAAACTTTTAGTACGCCATTAAGCACACCTGATATTGCAAAAAAAAAAAACGTTGGGAAATCTTTTGTTGTGAAAATTTAGAATAACTGAGTTTTAAGCAGTTGCTATGGAAAATTCTTTAGCAACACTGCAATTCGGTCAGTTTGAGAATGTCTTCATATCTGGAAATGATTAGTACTTTTCAAAGAATATTTGTACCAAATGTCATGCTTTTATCACCGACTAAGCTATTTTTGCTCTGATCGCCTGAACCAAATGGGGATAGAATCACTGAGTTCTGTCCGTGGGTAAAGGATAGGGGAGTTGCTGTGCGAAAGGCATGTGGGTGTTTCCTGTTGGGGGTGGTCTCACCAAACTATACTAAACCAGCCGTGGTTCTGGGTTAGTAAAAGAAGGCAACAAGACGGAATTTCGTTTATACGTTTTATATAGAATATTGATTATCAATATCTCTGGAGACGGGAAATGCCTATTCGCATCTAAATCAAAATGACGACTGGTCTCTCATGTCACGAACGGTAGTCTACTGAATGGTAGCAGCGGTTGACGGTTACTAAGGGCGGCGTCTAACACGAGAGAGAGCTGGCAACGAGTCTCTTCTCCAGACCCAAATTTTACTCTGCTTGCTTGTTACGAAAATTCTTCCTATTTAAGCCCTTGGTATCGACACTGTATCTCTTGTAATTGACTTCCCTTTCTCTCCCTCTCCTGCCATCTCGACCTTTCCGGAAAAACCCGAAACATTGACCCTCATTCATCTCGCGACGCAGGTCTGTTCAATATCATAATTTAGTCTCCCCCTCTCCCAAGGACTCTGCAAATAACTTTTCTTTCATAAGCCTTACTCTCTCTCTCTCTCTCTAGACCCCAAATACTGGCCCTTATATGTGGCTTTGTTTTTGAACCCAGGATCTGACAGCTGACACTAGATTGAAAAAGTACAGGCAACTCAACCTCCCACGACAAGGTCATCGAATCGGGAACAAAACCTTTTTCCAAAAGCATTTGTTTTTGCAACCCAGGATTTGACAGATGACACTAGATTGAGAAATCGCAGATGCCCGCACCCGGAAACACGTAATTCTCAACTTGCTACAGTATCCTCAAAAAACACATTATCCCTTTTAACACAGATAACTCCTTTTGTAATAACAATAGTAATTACTGGTAATAACCATAGTAATTTTTAGTAACAGCCATAGTAATTTTCAGGACACGGGGGACTCCTGGCCCCCTAGTGTCACAGGCATACTTCAGCCTTCCCTTTCCCTTCAGGGTCTCAGATTAACCACTGCCCGACCTTCTCCAGTACATCTGACCAATTTTCCTCCAGATTAAGATCTGGACAGAACCAAACGTCGAATATCTCGACAAGCGATATTGCAAGCTGACAGACACTGTGGTTCATTTTAGCCCCTGTTACCATCTCATACAATCCGATTTCTTTGCTGATGCTGATTTCTTTGCTGATTGTTTGCCATTTGCAGGGAGACGTCGTCGGCTTAGGCGATTTACCTAATGCCGAGATGATAGCACCAGGCAACGTGATACCGCATATAACTAGGTTCGCCCTCAGCTTGGAAAGCTCCTCAATCAATGATGTAAGACATGATCAAAGCCGGATAACCTTCAAGAATAAACCCCGTTCGCTCCCACCACGGCCCACGGCAATGCATCCAGAAGAACCAGGAGCGAAAGATCGGTTGGATGTCACCAAAAAACGATAGTCAATCCTATCGAAAGCGTTGGATTGATTAAAATTGATCATCGCGGTTTTATCGTTGACTTTCTCTTAGGCTGAGCCCATCAAATACAAGTTATCTTGAATAGTCCACTTCTCACAGCACAAGTTTGCTCAGAACCCATCAAACCATCCAGTCTGCGAATGGTTTGCTAAGACCTTTGCCCTCTGCGAAAATTTTTAATTCTGTATTTAATCTTAGCCGAGGACCATACATTACTAATCCCGTCCCTACCATGTTTGTTTTTGCATGACAACTTTACTACAACTACGGTGAAGCGTTGAGAAATATTCCTCTGAGCTGACACAAGTTGTTGAAGTTAAGTGGCACAAATGTGACGAATATGTGTGACAGCTTCAAGTACAATTCGCTGGGGAGGGTCATCGATACTTGGAGTATTGTGTTTCGACGCTCTTTAGCTATCTCTCGATTCTTATCTTGTATGCATCACTTGTACACAGTTATTTTGGGGCGAGGGAAGGCAGCCACATAGGCGTCGAACTAATCAGAGCTCCTTGGGGATCACAAAATTCCTCAGGTATGTTTTCGGGTGGGGTCCATTGTCGTCTATCTAGCGATCTGACACTAGCAATATGCCGATTCGTTGCGCTCCGAACTTCTTTTGCTGCTGCAAGAGGCTTCTCTTTAACTTAACTCCAACGATTACAGCTTGGCTATTCTGCTAAGCTAGGTGGCCAGCCTTGTCTTAACAATGGCTACTTCACCTATATCCCCTTTTTGTCTAGCCCGATCTAGACTATCTCCTAGTACCGTTTGCACTGCTAATCTATCTAGGTTGAGTCATCTGCGATAATCGGCGTCAAACGACCTGATCTTATTTTCAAGTTGATCCTACTCCCTATTCCCGACCACAACAACTGTCAATTCCCACTTTAACAAAAGAATTTGCTGGCCCCGAAAATCTTTTTCATTAAATGAGAATTTCAAGTATTCAAGGTTTTAGCCTGCTTAAAATTATTCGGGCCTGAACAGGACTATGACCCGAATAAACTAAAAATCTGAATCATGGAGGACATTCCAATCACCCGCTAATCAATGCCCTTTCCAATCTTTAGAAGTCATTGTGAGCAAAAAATCTTTTGTGCAAATTCTTTTCCCATGATAAAAATATACCTGCACTGAATGCTTGTGCAAATGTGAACTTTAGTTTCAAGATAATTTTGGCACAGCCTATTTCTCATAGCTAATACAACTGAATTGGTTTGTTTTATGATAAAAGTATGATTGAATTCTAAGAAGTAATGAACTTAAATAACATTTTATTCTATACTTTGAAATATTTTGTTCTGTTCGTTGTTCGATTAAAAACATTAATGAGTATTTATTATGTGATGCAATGTCGAAATAAATTAATGACAACGATACTCAAATATACACATATTATTAATATTAATGTTGCTGTGAATGGTTAAATCAAAACTCACTCAACTCTTTCATTACTACATCATTTTAGGTAACAAACTTTTGGTCCACATTAATTTCTTGTTGAAATTTTATTTCTCTCTATTTAGCGATTAATTATCTTTCGTAGCAACCCTTTCTGAGACTTAATTTTCTTGACGCCTACGATCGTTTTAAATGTTATGTTTTCTTTCACCATAAACGTTAAACGTATGTACCGTTTATATTGTTAAATTGTTCGTTGGTTATTAAACGTTTTAATGTTTGTCTTGATACATTTGCATTTAATTTCATTTACTGTGTAAGAACACCACGCCTTCCTTATTGATTGCATTTGACAGCACTTTCCTTGTTTTGATCATGCGTCTCTCATTATTTAAAATCGTGACCATATCTTCTCCAGCATCTCTTCATGACGTCACATATCTTGGCGCGAATTTCACCACGTGGTGGATAATTCAATCTCTTGCATCTTCTACAGAGTGCCTTTCCTTCTATACCGGATTAGATTATCTTAATACCGTTCTGATATAGAACTATTTACCAGCATCATAACAGGTAACTTTAACATAAGAAAGAACCTCAAAACCCAGTGGCACATAAACCCCAAGGATTTGAAACGTAACATCCTTTATAGCAGAGGTTTTCAAATTCAAACGTCTCGGGAACACTTTTCAATAATTGAATTTTCTATAGAGCCCCTTCAAAAAACCTTTCTTTCTACAAAATATATTTACGTATGTAGATATTGGATTTTGGCTTTGTTTATGGAATTATATGAAAGTGTATAAACCCAAATGTATAAGCTGTGGAAAAATCATTAAGAATTATCAAGTATGTTACCAAAATATCACTTTGTTTTGTGGACCCTCTGGAAGGGTTCTGCAGAAGACAGTTGGAATACCAGTGAATGTTACTAAAAAGTAACATTCAGCACACACAATGAAGTCAGATCTGCATAAATAAAGGTACATGTCACCTTCTTGAATATAACAAATAACCATACTGAGATGCTGAAAATCGCGAACAAGTCTTGCCATTTAGACATGGTTATTCAAACTTGCTAACCTAAAAAACAATCGCTTTACAGGTATTGTAAGCCAAAAAAGATAAGTACACTCATGTTGGATTCAGCTTCTGCCGTCCCTGCTTGGGTTCGACACATCAGTTACTTACTCAGTTTTAGTTTGCGATATGCGAAATAGACCTAGAGACAACAAGCACCAAAAATGGTATCACTCATTACTCAGTGCTATTTTACCCATAACTAGGGGATGGGACAGATTCATCCCTATCCCAAGGTCTTGATTTCAAAGTGAACACAAAAGCTGGCTTAGTTCACCAAGTCCATTCTCAGTGTTGTAATCTGCTTGGGTACCTGCACCCCCACCTGGTATTGCGCTTCCACAAAGAACATGCCAGGGTAAAGACACCAACAACCTAACCCATTGATAGTTTGGGGAGCTTTAATATTACCATCTTGAGAGAAGCCACCAATGTCTTTTGAAAGTTTACAAAGGGAGTGTCTATGGTATACATAGGCGTACAAGCCAGGGGGCAACTCCACTTCCCACTAATTCAAACAAATCAATGTAATTTGTGCAAAACCATCAAAATATTCAGGCTGAGAATAGAAAAATGTGAGAGAAAATCTTGAGGCTCCCTGGAAAAAGATAAGATAACTCCAATACTGCTTCTCTAAGCAAATAGTGCAAATCACAAACTACAAGGCCAAAAGTTACTTAGTAAGAACAAAGATTTCACTGAATTCAATGTTATACTTTCTTCTCCCTTTAATGTATTTATTAGAATTGTCTTATAGACAATGATTTGGGGAGAACATCTATACTATCAATAGGCTTGTCACAATCTCAATACATTACGCTGTGATTGGTCAGTTTTTGATGAATTGACCAATCATGAGAGAAAAATTTGGACACATGAAAAAACGGACAATAGAGGCCAGATTCGGTTTAGCAAACCACTGCATTTTCTTTATGAAAATGTTTTGGGTTTTTTTTGGCTAAAAATCAAGTAAATAAAAATATTACTTATCTTATCAAAATTATTTTATTCCAATGAATTATATAGATTGAAATATTTTTTTTTTTTAAATATTACTCATTTTATTTAGAAAGAAAGGGGGAGAAAAGGTATTGAGGTAGTTTACTGAAAGGGTAGGAAGAGAAGGGGGAGTAAGGCAGTTTAATAAGAGGGTTGGAAGTGAAGGAAGGAAAGTTATGTAGCTTATTGAAGTATAGGAAAAAAAGAGAAGGAGAAAGGTTAGGTACTTAAATAACAGGGTAGGAAGGTAGATGGCAGAGAAAAGTCAGACAGTTTAACGAGGGGCTAAGATCATATGAAACTAATCCATATTCATATAACATTTAGATAAAATCATGGACTGTTAATGAAGGTTGGAAGGGATAAGGGAGAGAATTAGAAGATTTGGACATAAGATGAGAGAAAAGCAGAGGCAAGAGATTAAAGATAATCTTAGTAGTCAGCACCTGTGGAATTTCCACGGATCCAGCTAGTATACACTATCTTATCATAATTCACCAAAAGTCTGTCTATCTGTAAATATTTGACAGCTTACAATAAAAATCAAACAGCATGACCCTATGAAATAAACACTAAATTTTCTTAAGGACGAGCCAAAAACACACCAAAATGATTTGAAAACTGGTAAAAAACATGCAAAAAAATGGCCAACCTGTATGAATACGTATGTGCAAGTCCAACACTTTTTTGCACAGCTAAAAAAACAAAAACATGCTGAATTTAGCGCAAAAAGTGCTAGACTGGCAACACTGCCTATGAATTCCTATAGGTGTATATACAGGATCTCTTCCCAAATTTACTGCTGCTCCTAGTGGAGGTAATTTTTTGGGAGATCGTTTTGTTAGATCTGTTTTTGGAGGGCTATAGGAAATAGAGGAACAGTGTGTATGTGTATTATTGTTTGAGCAATGGGATGGGGTAGTATAGGAGGTTGGATTTTTTTGAATTTCAATCGATGAATGCGATCAATTAAAAATTTCACGAAATAAATAAAACCTGAATATTTCCCACTGACATAGTTACAATTATTTATTTTACTTTTGTGTCATTTTATTTTTTATCACAACAACATGATTTAAAAATAAACAGAAAAATACTTGAAACAATTCTTAGATTGTCAATTCTTTTTGTATAGAATTTGTTATATTGAACCAATTTTGAAAGGTATTTTCAAACTCCATGTTTATGTTACAAGAGTTGGAATTCTGAAAGAAAACATTCAAAACATAGTTTGTATTGGAAAATGAATTTATTTATTTTTAGTATTATCAACTAAGTATTGTAAATCATTGGAAACAATTTTTTTTTTTAAATTCTATACAACTATTTCTCTTTATCATAATATTTTGTTGCTTGTTATTCAAACTCAGATTGCATTCCCTTTGGCCATGGGTAAATAAATGGAGTTAGAAGTGGTATATATATTCACTCATTCCTCTCTATCTGTCGCTACAATATCTCCACAAGTTGGAAGGTTGGACCATCGGCTAAAGAAGAATTGATCGAATTTCGGGGCAGATCCAGGAAATGTATCAATTGTGATATATATTTTTCCATATTGTCCCGAGTATGGAAAAAGGCCCTCACAGTTACCTCCCATGCATTTTACCTATATATGAACTGATTTTCATTCAGTTTTCAGTTAGTTAATGGTGTTAGCTGAGGTATGTATTCCCTGAGTACTTCCTTGTAATTCTTGGTTTTACAATATTTTTAAAGGCTAGGGTATTTTTAATTCAGTTTTTAATTAGT